>VWZS01006759.1:229172-251672 GCA_013397075.1 Rhabdornis inornatus
AGGTCCCTTCCAAACCAAACCATTCTGGGATTCTATGGAAGAGGAATAAATCCACGAATTTTGACATCAGCTTGTGTAAAACTGATTTTGCAAACTGGAACTTGTTTTATCTCCTTACAAGAACGGGGATATTTCTTCTCCCACACTGAAATATCGTGTGCTACATATTAGGAATGTTATATAGATTTGGAACTTGAGGATCTTTAAATTCCCTTCCAATCCAAGACATTCAGCCAGAAGGAATCCCTTGCAACCCCCAAGCACCTCCACAAACCTATTTTATATCCACTCGGGGAACAGGGCAACACCAAGCCAGGTTATTTGGGAGAAAAGAAACATTAATTCTCTGCAAACCTTTGACCACACTGGATCACCACTGGATTATTCAGTGGAGGTTGGGAGGCCCCAGCATCTCTCCTCTATTTTTCCCTGCTTCCCACAGAATTACTTTTTCTCTGTAATTCCACTTAGAGTTACACTGATGAGGTGTTTTTACCGTTTCATTTTTCGGCATGGCCCCAAATATCCAATCCCAAAGGACTCTGGATCAAGAAATCTGCACCCCCAGTTGCTTTGTGAAGATCCTGTTGCCAAAGATAACCTGGCCTAGAAAATTAATATATGAAACATGCAATGCAAATGTGCTCCACTGTGTGAACAAAGTGCAAGATCCTCGCTGGGCTAAAAAAGGAACAGCAAATTCTTCAGCTTTCCTTTCTTAAAAAGTTCCTTTGTAAATGTGCACGTTAAAAAATAATACTCATTAAAGTGCTTAAATGCAATAAAATGGAACCATTTCCTCACTGCATACAAATGAAGTCAGTATCAAAGTACTGATTTTTTAAAATTTGTATTAATTTACTATTGAGTTATAAATACCTAATGGATGGAGCTAAGATGTACACAGCACTTTCCAAACACTAATTCACAACATCCTTCCAAGAATGCTGCAGCAGCAGCAAATAATTCCCAGAATCTTCTCGCTCCAAAGTTAAGGTGTGTTTTTGCTTTTTCTTGCTTTTTCCCTTTTAAGGAATACGCATTTAAGCAGCCAACAAAACAACTGGGAAGAGGTGAAGTGTGATCCCATGAAGTCACTCAGCCTCTGACTGATCCTGGTGCCATCACACAGCACAGCTTAAATGAACTGCAACTGGAATTCCCGAGATCCAAATTATTTAAACAGACATCCTGGAAGCAAACAGAGGAGCAGTCCTAGCAGTGACCCCTGATGGGATTTCAGAGATTCAAGGTTGCTCAATTAACAGGCAGCCCTAAAATCAGTGCCTAGCTGGAGGAAGTTCTCACAGGTAGCTTGCCAAGAGAGGAGTCTGTGAAGGCAGAAATTTGGGTTATTTGGGGAGTGAGAAGCAGTTGGGGTTGGGGAAACACCCCAGTCCTGCACCTCTTAAAGAATGATTTGATTTTCCAAAGCATCTACAGAATACCACAGGGGTTTTCCTCAGTTGATAAGGTTCACAATCACACATTTACCTGATGTAACAGCCCCCTTGTTTTACATAAACCTGCAGCATCAGGAAAATCCTCCTCGTGCTTCGCAACCACCACAAAAAAGAGGCTGCTCTTCATCCCGTGCTCTCCTGCCAAACCCAATGAAGTCAGCACAGGCACAACATGTTTATACAACATTAAGGGTTCACGTTAAGCTGAAAGCAAGGAGGAAATTTGACTTTCAGATTGACAAATGAAGAGGGCTCGTGTATTCTGGAGCCTGCAACAAAGGAGCCGGTTGTGTTCTCGGCCACCGCGGATCCCTAACAAACCCTCCTCCCTGGAAGGATGGTCAGAGCTAAGGTCACAGCACCCTCCATCTGCATTTCAGATCTTGACTTTTGTTGGCTTTACTACTTCTTTTGGCATTAAATATGAATGATGTTCCCCAAAACATCTGGAACATTAATTATAAGGAAATAAACGTAGGAAAACGTAGGGCTCCGGTCATTGTTCACCTACGGAACGACAACCAGGAGCTTCCAGCAAAGTGCTGAAATATAAAAGGGTGATGTTCATTCATGTATTGGTCCAAGCTGCAGCACTATAAAGTACATCAAAAGGTGTTAATGGTTTCAATATTTATCTGCTGCAGGGAAGCACTCTAAAAAGAAGACAGAAAAAAAAAAAATTCTGCTAATGGCTGTGTCTCTCCATTAAAATGAAAAGCTTAATGCATCTTATAATCAGAGGACAATTTGCAAATCATTAAGAGAAATGTAAAATTCCATTAAAATACAAATCAAGAGTCCCTCACTGGACTAATAATCTTTTTGATATTATTTTGCATTTCACTATTTCTGTTCCCAATATCCAGGCACCACAAATGATCAGTTCTTGAACATGCTATTTACCACAGCCTACTTCTTTAACGAGAGACTGAGAGAAGTATAATCTGCTATTCAGAGCAGGTACTAATGAAGAATTCCATATATTCTGAAATTTAATTAAAACCCCAAAGATTTCAAATTAGATGCAATTTGAAATGCCTGGGGCAGAAATACATGCACTTGCGTGGCAAGGGTATCACGCTGAAAGTTGATACCGTAATTGGTCTTGATGTATTTTTGTGTTGCCAGGCTGAAGCACAGAACTCATAACCATATAAAAATTCTCTGTAGATTACCTGCTCATTGAAAATGCCATCACTCAGGTAGTTCTCTACTAAATTACCATGCTACTAAAATGCACAAAGTGATTCGAAGAGAAGAGTGGCACAGCTGGTCGACGCTGCCAATGAGTTATGCATGCGTCGACGCTGCCTTTTTTCTTAGTAAAATATGCTCAGTTGAATATTAAAATATAATTGGCATTCAACCTAAGTAGCTTAAACCATTTTGTTATCTTCTTTTAAACCGATTTGGCTCCTCCACAGTTATTTTCGAGGATGCGATTCACAAACTAATGACACCATCACATTCAGCTAGATTTGTACTATTTTACATTTGTCATAAATAGGGACAATTTCTACAGCCTTCTAGGGATGTCCTTTAATACTGCCTCCTCTTGAACATCAAAGGCCCAATTCATGGGGAAAAAAGAAAGAAAGGAAAAAAAGGAGTATGCCATTTATGTTGTTCTTGCATATTTTATTCTGAGAAGAGTGTGGGATGCAAATTTCTAGTGAGAAGTGTGTTTTTCTCACTAAGTGAGACCTTGTTTCCCTCAGAATAAAATGGTCAGCAAATAAACTGGTCAGGAGATGTGGCAAAAAAATCTTGGAAATGGGTCAGAAAGGGGCATCCTTAGGTCAAGAAGCAGCAAAATACCTTTATGATAAAATTTTTCCCTCAGACGAATTTATTTATGCGCCCCTAATATAAAGGCTGTCAGAAATGTCACTATATTGTCATTTCCCGAAAAAAAATTAACAATATTACTTAGAAACAAGGTGCTCACCATAGTAACAGACCCATTAAGCACATTACCTTTGAAAACCAAACAGGTTAAAAGTACATGAGTATTGATGGTATTTCCTATCAATACAGGGTTTTAAGTAAACTCGCCCGAAAGTTCATTAATAAAATGGGTGTGGGAGGCTGTATTTATAAAATCCTTTCCTTTTATCTTGATTGCATGGGTTTTTATTAAGGAGGGGTGCAAAGGTTATGTGGGGCTGCATGTGTGGCAAGCCAGCCAACAAATCAAAGGAAAAATGAATTAAATTAAACTTATTCCTCACAGGGCTGCAGTGAGAGCAGGTGCTGAGGTCTGGGGCTCTGGGTGAAGATGAGCACACGACTCTGGATAAAAAAGTCATTTTCCTACACTGGTGGGGTTTTTCCACCTTCAATTCTTACCTTTTAATCTAAATCTCATCTACAAGCAGCAATGTCAAAAGTTACAAGGTTGGTCAAAATGTTTCTTAGATCAGGGTCAACTGATTCCTTTTCTTTCACGGGGAGAAAAGGGATGTGATTTTGAGCAAATTCACTTTATAAAGAAGCCTCACATGCAGGTGGATTTTAGAGCTGCAGGTTTTAGAGTGATTTTGGTCCAACTGCAGTTCTGTGCAAATATTTACCATGGAATCATGGAATGGTTTGGGTTGGAGGGACCTTAAATCCCATCCAGTGCCACCCCTGCCATGGCAGGGACACCTCCCACTGTCCCAGGCTGCTCCAAGCCCAATGTCCAACCTGGCCTTGGGCACTGCCAGGGATCCAGGGGCAGCCACAGCAAATCTGGGAATTCCATCCCATCCCCTTCCCACCCTCACAGGGAAGAATTCCTTCCCATCACCACAACACAAACCCTCTCTTTCTAAACAAAAGTTTGGAATAATTTCAAAATCCACACATCTCTGCAGCTGTTTCAGAGTCTTGTATATTGAATATCCTCAAATCCTCTGAGAACAAGTAAAAATATTGCCTTTGCACAGGTGAACACTGGCTGTGCACCTACTTTTACCTAAAAAACCCTATTTATAAAAAACTCCTTTATTCTAATTAGGGTCTACCCGTAATTATGTTAAGAAAAATGGCAAGAAAGGATTGTCCTACTGGAAATACAATGAAGATTTTAAAATAAATGAGCCTTTCACTGCTTTCCTCATGGCAGGACGGACACACTGGCCACATCAGGGATGGACACCCTGAAAGGCTCCACCAAAACCCCCTCAACATCTGCAATCAGTGCTGCCAAAAAGGAAATTTGCACCTAAGAGGGCCTGAATTGTCCTAAATGGCCCACATATGGCAGGCAATTCACCCTATGAACTTCAAATAAAGTATTTAAGATACACTTAAAACCACATGGGCTTCCACTTGAAATTATGGGAATTTTGGTCTGAATTCAACAGGAATTGGGTCAGGAATTTTGCAGATATTTCTGCCCAGAATGCATTTGTATTGATTTTTTTTTCATTTAGTTTTGTTTTTAAATACATATAGTTGATAGAAACAATGGGCCAACTGGGCTGGAAAAAGAATTAGAGGTATAAAAGTAACTGGGCTATTTTGGGGTTTTGCTGTTTCCATTTTTGAAGGTTGGAGAGGATTGATTTCTGTTTGCAGAAAATTGTAGGAAAGTATTGGATTGTAAAAATCCATTAAATGTCTCACAAAACAGTGACTTTCTGCTTATCAAAACTCCTCTCACATGAAATGGCAATAAAAGAAGATGCCAGTCTCTGGAATTTGAATTTTGAGTTGGCAGACAGAAATAGGAAAGCTTGTCAGCTCCCTGCACTTGAATCTGCCATGTCCAGATATGTGAAGTACGAACGTTCCCGAGCAGATTATTTCATATTTAACACTTTCTAAAAGCCTAAATAGAAATGTATTTGCATGTCTGATGAAGCTGCAGGGTTGAGAAAGCGAAAATCAGAAACATATCTCAACTTTTTTTTCCTTTAATGAATTGAACCTCTAGTACCAAATCAAGAGAATTTCACAAATTGCAGCAAAAATCAGTGGTAAAAATGACATTTTGTATTTGCCTAGGAAAGGGCAAGTCCTGCCTCCTCCTCAGCAAGTGAACAGAGTAGCTCAAGACTGAAAAATATAAATACAGAATCCCATGATTTGGGTTGGAAGAGAGCTCAAAGCTCATCCAGTCCCACACAAGGACACCTCCCACTGTCCCAGGCTGGCCCTGGACACTGCCAGGATCCAGGGGCAGCCACAGCAAATCTGGGAATTCCAGCCCATCCTCACAGGGAACAATTCCTGCCCAATCTCCCATCTATCCACGTCCCTGGCAGTTTATATAACCTGGTGGATTCCCACTTTCCTAGATAAATTAATTGAATTTTCCATTTTTACTGGAAATAAGGGCACCATGGAGAGATGATACCAGGACTCCTGGTCTCCCTGCTGGCTGAGTTTGCTGCTTTTCCTATTAAGGATGGTTATACTTTACCAATAAATACATATCTAAGTCTTATCTCTATCTAATCTATATCTCTAAGATAAAGGAAGGAAATCCCAGGGACTACTCCTTGAAGCAAAATCTGATCATAAGTCTCAGCCTAGTGACACCTGAACAAAAAACTCACCACAGGACTGACTAAATACATTGAACCTGAACCTGTGTGTGCATGAAATACAAAAATATGTATTTTAAAAAAGTTGCAGACAGTTTATCCACAAACTGGAACCTGAAGCTTCAAACCTTCCAGCTTTACTTGATAATATCTCAACCAAGTCAATAGTTCTTACAGTTTTTTAGCTGTAATTTAAAGGAAGGGAAAAGAGATCTGCAATTCATTTTAGTAATGGAAATGCTTTTCTTATTGAAACAATTTTTGTATATTGAAAAAGGCTATGGATAATTGTGAGTGGGAAAAATTTACTCTCAGAATACCATCACCAGGGTGAGCAGCACAGCCACTGAAATCCCCTTTAAATGTAAGCATCAGGGAATGTTGAATTTGTCATCTCAGAAGTAGACAAATTAACAGCCCCACAATCTTGTGATTTAAATATTCTGACCGCAAAAAGAATAAAAAATACTCAGGCCTTTGCTGAGTCACAGACAGAAAATACAGAAAAATTTACTTTTCTTTCTTAATTTGCTGCAAGCTGGGACTTTTTTATAGTTTAGAAAGTGCAAAACAAGTAAAAGAGAGGTGCTAGTGCTGCTCCTGGAAGGGTGCAGAGTTCTCAGGATTTGTTCTGGAAGAGTTTTCCCCATGGGAACTTTCCAGGGGGAGATCCCCCAGTCCAAGGGAGGAGGATGAACCCAGGGATGACTCTGACCCCACAGAAGTGACACAGAAAATGAGGAATTTCACTTGTTCAGGAAATCACAGGGTAATTATTGATCACAGGCCTGGCTACATCACCTCAGTGGGAGAATGGAGCTGCTCCCAGCTCCTTTGAAGGCTCCCATTAAGAATGAGGCGTTCATCAATATCCCCTCTTGGATGAATAACTACATCACACACGGGGAATTTCAGTGCAGAGCTCTCGTCCCTGCTCTCCTTCCTCAGCTGCTCCTCCTGCATCTTTCTGCACAGCTGGGCTCTGCCCTTGGCTTGGAATGGGACAGAGTCATGGAATGGGACAGAATCATGGAATGGTTTGGGCTGGAAGGGACCCTAAAGTCCATCACGTTCCTGTCATGGCAGGGACACCTCCCACTGTCCCATCCTGTTCCATCCCAATGTCCAACCTGGCCTTGGGCACTGCCAGGGATCCAGGGGCAGCCACAGCAAATCTGGGAATTCCATCCCAGCCCTTCCCCACCCTACCAGGGAACAGTCTTTCCCAAAATCCAATGTAAATTGTCCCTCCTTCAGTTTAAAACCATTGATGTCCCTAATGCCACTTCCAGACCTCTGAGCCCTGACACAGGAATTCACAGCTCACGTGAAGGGACTGGAGGACTGGGCTGGACTGAGGGCAAAGCTCAGCTTTACTCCAAGCCTGCACCCTCAGGACAAGGACTGGATGGAGGAACTTCACCCCCAGGAATCGAAAAGATTCATCCAGAGAGGACAGCACAGCAGGCAAGGAGCACAACCCCAGGGCTGCTGCTCGTCACAGGGCGAAGGAAAACTCTGCTGTGCCTCCAATTTCCTCTGCTCCTGTGCTCTAATGAGCCATCTGGTCTGCAAACACACAGCCACAGCCACAGCCAGGGCTGTGCCACACGGGGCTGTGCCACACGGGGCTGTGCCACACTGCCACAGCACCACAAAGGGAGGGCAGGAAATTCAGGAGCGCCCAAATCAGCATCGCCCTCCCCGTGCCACAGAGCCACAAATCACCCACCCCCAGCCCTCAAAATAACAACAGTCCAATTTGCTTCTTTATATAGAAAGGGAGCTAATGGCCAGGATACATTAAGAGCAATTAATCATTTCCCATTAGGAATGCTCAGGGATTTTTCTGAGATGTTCCACTCAGGAGTGGGAAAACCTGACTTTGTCTTTGCTCAGTGAAATTCCACACTGAATGCTGGCCACGACAGGTTGTTGAAATTATGTTCCACATTTTCAATTATGTTTAAAAATAAATATACTGGCTGCATAGAAACTGGAGAGCCAGTAAGGAGAGAACTCCTGGAGGTGCTGGGAAACCAAACCTTTCCCTCTCCACAGCTCCCTGACAGGGAGTCAGGGGGGAACAAGGGACAGGATTTGGGGAAATGGCCTCAAACTGTGCCAGGGAGGTTTAGATTGGAGATTACGGAAAAATTCTTCATGGAAAAAGCTGTCCAGCCCTGGCACAGTCTCTCCAGAGCAGTGGTGGAGTCACCATCCCTGGAAATGTTCAAAAACCATGTGGATGTGGCACTTGGGGACACGGATTAGTGGTGAGCATGGTGCTGCTGCTGGGAATGGGTGGCCTGGATGATCTCAAAGGTCTTTTCCAACCCTAATGGTTCTGTGATTCCATGATTCTCCCAAGATTCAGATTCCACCTTTACCAATGCCAAGTTACAAGAGGAATGGCTGATTTTGTATTTTAAGTGCTTTTAAACAGATTTCCTCCATCTAATTTTTGAAAATTAAAGGCAGTTTAGAAAAATTTAAGATATAGAAGCCACTGAAACAGCAAATACTGAATTTTTATAGAATTTCTTAATAAATATAAAGGAGATCACCTCTACTTTCTGAATATGCAAACTTCTCTGCTTTTGTTATGTCAGAGGTGATTGTCACAGTTTTTCTCTCCATGTCTCCAAAGCTGGCACAAAAGCAGCTGCTGAAAACTGACCACGAATTGAAAAGTGTTTCATCCCAAAAGCACTTTACACTTTTTTTTTTTTGTTAGATGAGGAACTTTTTTAATGTGGGCTTTTTTTTGGCAATAAGCAAAACCCTTCCGGTCCTCAGATGAAGTTAGTGCAGAAAAATAAAATAAAATTTGATATGAGAACTGATTAGGAAGAAATGATGCAACAGTCAGTCCTGACTTCAAAAGCACTTGAGGATGGAACTCAAATCCTCTATCAAAGAGCAATACTGTTCATGGTCACATTTACAGGGAAGGGGGGGGAAAGAAAGGCCAAAGGTTTTGATGATCATGGAATCACAGAATTCCAGCCTGGTTTGGGTTGGAGAGGAATTAAAGCTCAGCCAATTCCACCTCTGCCATGGGCAGGGACACCTTCCACTGTCCCACATTGCCCAGGGCCTCACTTGAAGAGCTGCTGCTGAACAGAAATGTAAGAAAATCAGAGTGATGAGAAAAAGCCTTTCTGGCTTTGGATCCTCATGCTCTCACTGATGTTTGCTCTGCATTTTTAAGTGCCTGGAGAAATGAGCAGGCACTTTCAAATGTAAATGTGTAAAAGTAAATAAATACCAAATTCCTAATTTAGCAAAACTGCAGCTCTGATGTGCAGATAAACTCAAGTGCAATCCATCATAATTTGATTTTTACCTCACCTTTCTCCTAAATAACTTTTAAGACCAGTTCCTTCCAATTTTTGACATCTCTTTCCACATTCCTTCCAATGTAATTTTTTTTTCTATTTTATGCAAGTATTAGTAGAATAAAGCGACAGAAGAACAGAAATGCTCTCACATCGTTGTGATTTGAGCCAATTAATTTTTCATTAGTGTTTCCATGACGTGGGTGCCTCCCCCCAATAAAACACACACACACACCTGGGCCCAGAGCAAACAGCAGAGCTAAATCCAAACAATCTGAATGTGCACATGCTGAAATGAGAATATCGCCCTGCAGCACCCAGCCCGTGCTGCAGGTGGTCAGACCCAAACCCCCTGAGCACCAGGGGCAGTGACACCACCAGTGCCACCCTCACAAGGCCAGGGGTGCTGCAGGGACCTCAGCTGATGCTCACAGCCACCAGCCACGTCCCACCCCTGCCACAGCTCCTGGCTGGGTTTCCAGCTTGGATGGCGCTGAAGAATTTTCCTTCCTTTCCTCAAAAATTCAAGGGTGGCGATTGTTTCCTTCAAGAAGCTTCCTGTTTGCAAATATCTTTATTTTTCCTCTTTTAAAAGTTCTTCAGTGCCTTGCAGTGTTGCCTGCACAGGAAGGTTGTGCCCTAGGGATGGACGAAAATCTTCTAGAAACTCAAACGAGCAGCTAAAACAACACCAGCAGTGCTAACACCAAGGAATTTCATTCACAAAGCTAAAAAGGAATTCAGGTGCCCATTCAGGAAAACTAATGAAAAGAAAAAGCATTATTTTAAATGTTTAATAATCTTCTGGTGGGCAATCTGGGAGGCAGAATTCCCCTGCTATTGTTTAGAGGTGGCAGGAGCAGCAGCAGCAGTGATATTTCCTACCCAGCTTTGCCCATTCACATCCACCTCAATGTTAAAGTTTCCACAACATGGCACTTCAGTTAACCCCAGCTAATAAAAAAATTCCTCAGTACCACCCTGGAATTTGAAAGTGAAAGATCTGGCACTGGGGAATTTGCATAACATGGGACAGTAAATACCGAAGATGCTCATGGAAACAAAGTTGCTGTGCAAAGCTCACAGATCCTGAGATTTCCTTACTCACCAAAAAATGATGGCATTTGGGGCAGGCAAGAAGGCACTGCAAACATCAGACTTCTGAGGTTATTATTATTATTATTATTATTATTATTATTATTATTATTACTATTATTATTATTATTATTATATAATGGGACCCATTCAATTTCAAATTATTCATTTCTGTTGTGAGGCCTTCAGGAACACAGCCAGTAAATGGGCAATGGTGAGGAGGAACTTTTCTCAGGTGTTGCTTTTATCTGAATTCATAAACAGCACAACTTTGTGGTAACAATTCTCTCTGTCTAAAAATATCAGTATATTATCTATGATAACTTTGAGGAATAAAACCACAGCAACTTTGCACAACCTATCCCTGACTGCTTCCCTGACACTTTTCTCCTGACAGGGACACAGAATCACAGAATCAGGGAATCATTGAGGTTGGAAAATCCCTCTGACCCATCAATTCCCACCAGCACTGCCAAGGCCACCCATGTCCCCAGGTGCCACATCCAAAGGCTTTTAAATGCCCCCAGGGATGGGGACTCCAGCACTGCCCAGGGCAGCTGGAGCCTTTTCCAGGAAGGAATTCTCCCAAATCTCCAACCCAAAGCTCTGCTGATGCAATGTGAGGCCATTCCCACTTTTCCTATCCCTGTTCCTCTGCAGCAGAGCCAGACCCTCCCTGGCTGCCCCCTCCTGTCAGGGAGTTGTAGAGAGTGATGTCAAAGCCTCAACACCCCTCTTGGTGGCCAAAAGCTACTTTAAGTAGCCACCACCCCACTGAGCAGCTCACAACCCTTCAGGTGTGCCCATACCCCAACCTTTCAGTGCTGGCAGCTGAACCACAGCATTTTATGGAGCAAGGATGAGGCAGAAGGGAGCCAGCGCCCGTGGCAGAGGGCAGGGAGGGTGGCACTGACCTCTCTGGAGCAGGGGGTGGTGGAAGGCTGGCACGGGCAGGGTCCCTGTGGTGGCTGGCTCACAGAAGTAGGCTCGGAGCCAGGCTGTGCACTGCTGCAGGGGCTCCGGCATCTCCTCTGCCCCCTCGCACACCTCGCAGGTCACCGAGGACTCCGCCCTGCTGAGACACACAGAAATGCCAAATTGTAGAGGTAAAAACAACAAAACCAGGCTGGACACGGCTCTGAACAAGCCTTAAGTAGAACAACACAGTCTTGAAGGTCCCTTCCAACAAAACAGCTCTGTGATGCTGTGATAAAACCGAGCATTCACACTCTCTGTATCAGCAAAATAAAAACCTCAAAACATTTAATCTGGAGGCAGACTTTTGTTCTTCTCAGAGAAAAGAAGAGATTCCTCACAGCAGTACCAAAAACTCACCCTCATCACCTCTACAAATGCAAAGATGGCACAGTGTTATAAACACCTCTAAGAAAATCCAGGGAAAATCACAACGAGGAAAAAGCCATATGGGAAATGTCAGGAGCAGGAACCCCACCCAAGCCCATGGTGGATGACACATCCTTGTGCTTCCAGGATGGATGGAGGGGAGGCTCCTCCTCTGTGTCCCCTGGGGGTGCAGTCCCTTGTCCCCAAGGAATCCCTGGGGAAGGAGGGAAGGGAAGGAAGCAGCTCCCTGCTGCTCCACGCCTTCCCCGGCCCTGGCAGGTCTCTGCTTCCCTCCCCTGATTGAATTGGAAGGAAGCAATTGAGAATTCATTTGATTTTCAATGGCAGCTCGTGCTTGCAGGGGCTGAGGAGCAAACAGAAAGCACCTGTAAATAAAAATGTGCTTCTTCCTTCCCTTGCTCCTTTTTCTTTCTTTTCCTCTGGAAGAGCAACATGTGGATAAGAGCGATGAAGAAGGGAACTGGGATTTGCACGTATCCAGCTGTGTTCTCCAAGCTGGATGTTTCCAGGGTGCAGAGCAGTGCTGGCAAAGGGGTGGTGGTGCCCTCCTGGGGCTTCCCAAGGCTGGGGTGTGGCGAGGGGGGTGTCTCAGAACTGCAGAGACCGTGAGGACAGCAATCAACACACAGCCCATTAGCAGTGCATCCATGCGAAATGATGGAGACAACGTCGAGGTGATGGCCAGAACAGCAACCCCTGCCAGCAATCTTCTCACACCCAGAACCCTCACCACCACTGAGGGGCCATCCAAAGGTTCCCTGATTCTTGCAGCTTTTTCTCCCAGCTGGAAATAAAGCCAGAGCAAGTTCCTCAATGCCAGACCTCAACAGCAGAGTCTTCTGGTGAGAGGCTGGGTGTGCCCCAAAGCAAGAAAATGAAAACTGGGGCAATATCAAAACACGTGTGAACCTGAGGCAAGGGAAGAGAAAAGCAGAGTGATTGTACAGCCAGGTATGGGGACAGAGCAAAGCAGCCCCAATTCCTGAGCGTGCTGCAGGAGGGGAAAGGATTTCCTGAGACTCTTCTGAGCAAAAAGCCAAAGCAAATGAACCAAGTGATGTTTCAGGAACAGCATCAAAGAGCCCAGCTCTGCTCTGGCCACGAGGCAGCTCTGCAGACACACCCAGATCTCCAGAGCTTGATCCAGCCCAGCACGGAGCTGGGACAGGGGATAATCATGGAGCCCCTGGATGGGATCAGGGATGTGCCAGGGGCTGGGGCACAGCCACTCTCCAAAGCACAGCCCTTGCTTGCCTGGTGCCTGATCAAACAGCTCTGCCATTCCCCCAGCCCCAGCTCAGCTTCTGATTAATTGTGAACCACTGAAGGCCACATAATTACTGCTGGGAAAGTGGAGGGACAATTAAAACACTCCAGCAGCTGCACAGGAGTCCATGGCTTGGAGCAGAGGCAAAATGAATCTGCAGAATCAGCTTTGGATCCAGTTTGGTAGGAGTTAAGTGCAGTTTTATTTCTCTTTCCATTTATTTATCAAATTGATGCTTTTGACTTTCCTTTATGTACGTGAAGTAGGATCAAGTTGCTTTTTAAAACTGGTGTCTACCTTATGCTGCTTTTCTGATTAATAGTAAAAGAAAAAGTATGAGAATCCAGGCACAAACTTTTGTACACGAGTCTCCAAGTCATGGACTTCAAACCAAGCTCTCAACACCACGGATAATCTGTTATTTTACACAGGTATAACACAGCAGAATATAGCTCTGTGTTACTGTGAATTGTTAGAGCTACAACAAAATCATATGAGAGAATATAATGACAATAATTCCTCTGAAACATGGAGAGAAGTGGGGAGACTTTTCTGCTCCATTTAACCAGAAGAGCACGAGGAGTGCTCAAAGCTACGGTCTCCTTATGTTTTTCACATCATCCTGTTTCCCATTCTCGGGAGTCTGGAAATCATTTGGGCTGTAATGTCATCAATAAAAGAGAAAACTCCATCTCCTCATGGCTCCAGAACAGCAGCTCCAGGCTCTGCCTCCAACTGCAGCCAGGGACCAGCCCAAGGGCACCCCAGCACCATCAGTCACCCCCAAAACAAGCGGGGAGGAGCCAGGGAGACTCTGGGAGCAGCTCCCAGTGCCTGAAGGGGCTCCAGGAGAGATGGAGAGGGACTGGGGACAAGGCATGGAGGGACAGGACACAGGGAATGGCTCGCACTGCCAGAGGGCAGGGATGGATGGGATACTGGGCAGGAATTGTTCCCTGGCAGGGTGGGGATGGAATTCCCAGATTTGCTGTGGCTGCCCCTGGATCCCTGGCAGTGCCCAAGACCAGGTTGGACATTGGGCTTGGAGCACCTGGGACAGTGGGAGGTGTCCCTGCCATGGCAGGGGTGGCACTGGCTGGGATTTAAGGTTCCATTCTGAGCCAAACCATCACACACACATTCCTCACGTCTTCAGGTGCTCCCTGGCAGGAGTGCTCGATTAGAATTTATTTTTCATTTTCTTTTTAACTGCTGCTTTTAATCGCAGTGCCCTGCCACTGCTGAACATCTCCAGATGTTTTTGGTGGGGCCATTCTCCCAGCAATTCAACACCAGAGGCTTTCCCAACACCTGCCACCTCCACCTGGGCCAGGACAGGAACGCCTCGCAAGGCAGAAATGAATTTGCTTTCCAGGAATTCACTGACTTCTCTTTTCCTGCAGGATACAAACTCACCGTGCCAACACACACACCCAGAGCTTCACACTGGCAGGGAGTTGAAAAAACTGAAAACCTTCATGTTCATTTTGCTTGGCTAGAGATGGCAACAGCTTTTCCTGGGAATTTGACAGCTTTAATAAAGAAAAAGAAGGCACATAACTCATGCATGGGTGTCTTCTGCTGCCCCTGCCCTTCCCTCTTCCCCTTTCCCTTTCCAAACTTGCATAGCAGAACTTCCAGAAACTCCCCCAGCATTAAATACCCGAGTGAAAACACCAGCTGCCTTTTAAAGGATTTTCTCAGGCTTCAAAGCCTTAAGTACCTTTCAAAAAGCAAAGTCAAAGTGGTCTCAAAACATTGGCCAGAAGAGCAGAGGAGTTACATCATGGGAAATTCCCCCTCGAAGGAAATCCCTCTGCTCAGTGTCAGATTTCTTGGAAGGTTTCTGAGCACCCAGACACGGATCTCTGAGCACCTCTGAGTCGAGATGGACAGGAACAAGTTGAAATTTAGAGAAAAACACACACTTCAGAGTTATATAACCTACCTGGGCCTAAACTTTAGGAATGAGAAAGAAAAAAGGGCCTTGCTTAATGTCCTGCCCTGGGTGACCCCCAAGGGAAGGATCACAGAGGCACCAGCAGCACATGGGGTGGTGGCCAAAGTGGCCACTCACTGTTTTACCTATGGAAAGTTTAACTTGTCTTAAACTTGTGATCAACAAGATGCAATTTTATTCATTGAAAAGTAAAAAAAAACCCAAACAAAACATGTAAGAAATCTGACTGTTTTGCTTTCACCCTGGAGAATTTTTTTTATTTTTCCTTAAAAAGTACAAATGCTTTCTTTCTTTTTTTTTTTTTTTTTTTCAGTGAGGAACATTTATTTAAACCACATTAATATGACTTAAACGGCTTTTTGGGGGTATTTGGGGTAAATGGATATTCAGCTCCATACGACCAACATGGCTTTACAGGGGGCTGCTTCATTAAAACCACAAACTCCTCAATCAGAAATAAAAGCTCATTTTAAGTGATCTAATGATATCTAGAAAGAAATATGTATTTTTTCCCAGTTGGATGTGTCTCACAAAGGGCCTTTTTTCAGGCCAGGCACCCACTGCTGCTGCTGCTGCACATCTCCAGCCTGTGGTGGTGATGTCCAAGAGAGCCCAAAACCAACCCCAAAGTGGGAACCCACCACAGGATGAGGGTTTTCACACACCACAGCTATTCCTCCTGCAATCCTATCTGTTCCTTCCCACTGCAGAAATATCATTCCTGGCTAGGAGCCAGCTGGCTCCTGCACCCACACAGCTGAGAGGTGTCTCCTTCCCAAAGCTCCATCCCAGCCCTGCTCCTCATGTTTGCAGGGGATGAAAGGAAGGAAAAGCTGCTTTTAGCAGAGGGGGAGGAAAGAGGAAAGCAGCAGCAGCACCTGGTTCAGTTTTACAGGCTCCTTCCAAAGCCACTGCCAGGAACTGGGAGGTTCTAAGGCACTTCCAAAATAAACATGTAAGCAGTGGATTGGCTTCGGGATCATCCCAAATAGCTCAGCCATGATGAAACCCAGAGAAATGCTGGGAGAAGCCACGTCCTGAAGGGGCAGGATGTTCATCCTTTATTTCTGAGCTGTTCATTCTCTATTTTCTGCTTTTTGCCTCAGTCCTTCAGGAACTTAAGGGGAACAAGGAGGACCTTGAGCTGTGCTGAGAGGAAGGAGTGTAACACAATGACTCTGCTGGCACATTCCCTGGGGAAAGCCAGGAGCTGGCAGCTTCCTTAGATAAATAAATGCCATGAGAATGTCACAGCAGCTCCCAGAAGAGATTTATAAAATAGATGTCTATTTATCAAATATTTGTGTATTTTAAATATAATTGATTGGTTGAATGGAACATCCAAACCCCACTTCCACTGCCTGTAGCCACACACACTTGAGTGTTTTATCCCTGGAAAACATCTCACTTCCCAGTGGTTTGCCTAAGGAGAGTCTAGAAACTGAGCCACTGAAGAGTCCCCTTTACCTCAATTTTAAAACTTTCAATGTTTTTTCTTTTTTAAGACAGAAATTGAAAAAGCTCCTCCTCAACTAAATAAAAGATTGCAACTCCTCCTAGCCTGGAGTCAACAAAGTGCCATTGATACATGTGGGCAGACTCAGATTATATTATTAATTCTAATTTTTTAAATTTTTTTGGGAGTGTTTAATAATTTAAAATTT
The DNA here is from genome assembly GCA_013397075.1 of Rhabdornis inornatus. Lineage (NCBI taxonomy): Eukaryota > Metazoa > Chordata > Aves > Passeriformes > Rhabdornithidae > Rhabdornis > Rhabdornis inornatus. The sequence goes on from VWZS01006759.1 coordinate 245,863, forward strand.
TGTCCTTCTGTAATTTTACCTTATTTTTGAGTGTTTTCTTTTGGTGATTTTCTTCCCCAGTGGTGGGAAGAGTCTGGTGACTGTTGGTATGAAGCTCCATGAGTGTCATTAGTACAGATAATTCTTAATATTTATATAAGTTTTCTATATATATCTATATAGATGTAAAATAGTTAATAACAGAGCTCCTAAACCAGAGTAAATTTTTTACATTTGCAGGAGAAGTCACCGTTGACTCTTGCCATGAAATACATACGAGGGCACAGAATAATTTTAAAATTATTGGTTTTTAAACGGCATTTTTTTTGTTTTATCAGCAAATGACTGAAGACAAATTGCCACATAACCCTCACACATGTGAATTCATAACAGGAAAAAGTTGCACTATCTGAAAACTGAAGTTTGTAATTTTCTTACAGTTATATAGATCTGTGCTTATCTTCCCAAACTAATTTTCTCTTAGAGAAATAGCTGGTGTGCCACCTTTCAAATGGAAGAATCACTGATGATTAGCACACCAAAATTAACATTAAAATGAGACTTAGTGAGGCAGCATTATTTGCTCCACACCAACACAGAGTGAGTCCACGTTTTTACTGGAGCCTTCACCGTGAAATGAAGTAAAAAAATGTATTTTATCCACACCTAGATGTCATTTAAGCAGCCTTTCTTTGATAGATGAAGGCTAAAGCCACCCCAAAAGTGCAGCTGAATGATCTGGTCTCTAATGACTCCAAACCGATTACGGGATGCAGAGCAATCTCGTTAAATTTTATTCCAAAGCTTACTACACTGGTGTTTTCTCTTATTTTTCTATCAATGAAGCCCAGGAGGTTTAAGGACAATTCATTATGTATGAGACCCAACTTACAGTGCTTGACTGTTGATTAATAGCAAAGTTTGCTGGGTGTACATTTGCAGCATTAGATGCATACAATATGCTAACTTATTCTTCCACCCAAGCTAATTATTTACCAAAATGACTACTTGAGACTACAATTTATTAAATGCATGCATCCAGTCTCGATTTGGCCCCAAAAGACAGCCCGGAATGAAGATCTTTTACTTGATGTGACAACTTCTGGAAACAGTGTTATTAATATTGTAAATGTGGCAAATAAAGAGTTCAAATAGCCGGGTGGCTCTGCTGCATTTCTTCCCCACAACTGAATCAAGGAACAAAGTGCCTTTTTAGGTTTAAAATTCATGGGGAAGCACATCCTGACACAGTTTAATTTAGCTGCTCATAAATGAAGTGGCTCTATGATGGGAGGGAGAGATTAAAAAAGGGATGAGAGCTGCAGTAAACAGCAACAACCCCCAATTCCTGTCGAACAGCCCCGACACTGCTCCCTTTAAGACCTATTAAGAAAAAATTGATGCATTTAGGGAAGAACAGAAGAAGTCAGAGCTGAGTCAGACTTAGTTCCTTGTCATACAACCTGTGCAATGTTTTCCTTATTCTGTTTTTATCTGCTCTGGAGGATGCAAATTCTTATGGATCTGACTAGTGAGAAATTCTGCATCCTCTCTTTAACCCTGGGAAAGAAGCACCTGCACAGAGATTTTGGCATCATACATGACATAAATTCCAAATAACAAACAAATATACCATTAATTACATAATACAGTAATAGATTAAATTGTTGATACAATAAATAATAAATAAAACACACCTCTTGAGTAAATACAAAGATATCTAAGAAGTCTCATTTTTTTCCCTGACTTCTGCAATTAATGACATTAAATTTGGGGGCCAAACTGGGCTTGCTCAAGCCCATGATCCCTGCAAAGCTGCTCCCTGCTAATTCCCTGCTCCTGGTGTGCACCAGCAAACACTTCAAAGGATGGAGTGAGACTCCTGTCTCCACATGCCAAGATAAGGAAAATCAATGTCAATGCCCAAAAGACTCAAGCGATAGCACTGAAGGTCATTAAATGCTACTCACTGCCCTGGACCATTAAAGTTTTGATTGGAATCCTATACAGGGAGACACAGATTTCAAACAAGATCCTGCCCTGGGATGTGGCACTGCGAGAGCACGGCGGTGACTTCCCAGGGAACACCTGAAACACATCCAAGGAAAACAATGCTCTGTGTGTGTGGGCTTGGCTCCCTTTCCCTGAGCATTTATTGTGTTTTCACAGCAGTGAATCCCATTAGCAGCAAAGATCTCTGTTAAAGCAACAGCCAGGTGGAAGGACAACCACAGAGCTCTGGTTCTTCAACCACCTCAGTCTTCTCCTGTGCATCCCAGTGCCCTTTGCTGTCTGCTCCATGCCACCCTCCTTCCCTCAATCCCAGACTGGAAGGGACATTAAACATAACCTTGTTCCACCCCTGCCATGTGCAGGGACACCTTCCACTGTCCCAAGCTGCTCCTGGTCCCATCCAGCCTGGCCTTGGACACATCCAGGGATCCAGGGGCAGCCACAGCTTCTCTGTGCCAGGCTCTCCCCACCCCCACAGGAAGAATTTCTCCCCAATATTCATCTATCCCTTCCCTCTGGCAGTTTGAGCCATTCCCCCTTTCCTGTCACTCCTGTCCACAGTCCTCTCCTCAGCTCACCTGTGAAGTTCTGCCCTTTTCCTGTGCTGGCCACCAGCACCCTGCTGAGCTGCCATGGTCTGGACCATCCCCGCTGCTCAGTCTGACCTCACTGCTGGGCTGAAGATCTGCTCCACCTCCACACTGGCCACCCATTCCAGCACTGCTTTCTTCCTGTCTCCCACCCACGGCTTTTCCAGACTAATTCCTGCTCTCTCCAGATTTCATCCTGCACGTTTCTACCCTGTTTGTGTCAGCAGGAATCATCCAGGCCAAGACAAGCCCAGTTAGCTCTGGTGCTCATCAGCACCAGGAATTCTGTCAGCTCAGAGACCCCACTCCCCTCCATGAATGAAACCCTTCAAAGACCAACAGCTGGGCCCTACTGAGAGAGCACAAATATTCCTAATATCACACTGACCTCTTCACAAATACTTCCTTTCCAAATCAGTAGGTTTGGCAGCAGAACGACCGGAATATTTGCCGAAAAGATTTTAAAAAAGCCCAATTTCTGTGCATCTTCTGTGTTGGAAAGGACCACCCTGTTCTAGATTGAGAACAGGGGAGGCAGAGCACACCCTGAACCACCAACAACCGAGCAGATGCTTCACATTAAATGTTTTAAAGCAGGAAGCAGAAGTGGAGCCAAGTTCCAAGCAGCAGCACACTGTGCCCGAGATGTTCGGCAACATTAAGCATAGGTGATATCATCAGTTCTAGCTTTAATTAGGTTAAAAGAAAGTCAGTTAATTTTAGCACTTACAAGAAATTGTTACAAAACATTTTTTCTTATATAAAAGAAGTCTCCCATCAGACCTGGGAGGTCGGTTTTATCACAGGCAATTAACTGTGTTAGGGCTGGCTGCTGGGGACCCTTAAACCACACATTGCATTCCCTGTGCTGTGCTGCTGTCCCTGCTGGTTCTGGGGATTCACCACACCCCCAGCCCTCTGCAGTGCTGGTTTTGGGGATTCACCACACCCCCAGCCCTTTGCAATGCTGGTTTTGGGGATTCACCACACCCCCAGCCCTTTGCAATGCTGGTTTTGGGGATTCACCACACCCCCAGCCCTCTGCAGGGCTGGTTTTGGGGATTCATCACCATTCCCAGCCCTCTGCAGTGCTGGTTCTGGGGATTCACCACACCCCCAGCCCTCTGCAATGCTGGTTTGGGGATTCATCACCATCCCCAGCCCTCTGCAATGCTGGTTTTGGGGATTCATCACCATCCCCAGCCCTCTGCAGTGCTGGTTTTGGGGGTTCACCACATCCCCAGCCCTCTGCAATGGCCACAAACCCACCAGCCCTACTCAGCACACTGCCTTGTAGTGATAACTCAATTGCTAACTAGTATCTGAAATCAAATTTACATTTTTTCTACATATCTCACGTAGATATAATCCCAATTATGCATGGATTAAAAAAAGAAAACAACAAAAAAATCCCAAAAATCCCTACCAAGCCTAAGGGAATTAAAATATACATTACAACTCTCACACTGCAAGACACAGGTCTCTGATCTGGTGCATGGGGACACTGAAGGACAAAAACTTATGGCTGAATTGTTGGAACTGGGCCCTGACTTTGGATGTCCACCTTGACGTGCGTCAGTGCATGAATTCCAGATGACAGTGAGCACCACGAATTATAATCAACAGCACCTGCAGATCCTCCAGCCTATTAAAATGAATTAAGATACAGATAAATCAGGAACCTCTTAAGAATTCAAGTCGCCAGGACATTTTTCAAAGCGAGTTCCCAGTGTGGGTGTAAAGTCTGTGACCCCTGAGCATCTCCTGTTGAAGTGAGTCCAGAGGCCACAAAGATGTTCCAGGGCTGGAGCCCCTCAGCTCTGCAGCCGGGCTGGGAGAGCTGGGGGTGCTCACCTGGAGAGGAGAAGACTCTGGGGACACCTTAGAGCACCTCAGAAAAATGAATATATCCCAATTAAAACAGCACAGTTACCAGAGATCTCCAAAGCCTTTCTGCAGGGCTTTGAGGCTGCTACCACACACATCAGCAGGACCTCTCCCAAAATCACCCAGCGATTTTGGCATCACCCAGTCAAGAACTGGCTGTACCTCCTACCAATTTGGCCTCAACCACACAAATACAACAGCAGGGAGAACAAAGAATAAAGAGTATTTTCCTTCACTTGGATCAATGTTTGCCAGCACTCCCTGTTTGCTCTTCCCAACACTCCACAGTGCCTTGGTCACCTCTGGGCAGGCTCTGGCAGGATGGACCAAGAGAGCCCTCCCCTGCCACAGGCCATCCCTGCATCCCCTGCATCCAGCAGGGAAAGCTTTTCTCTCAGGTAACCAAGCAGGACCCAATCACTGGATTGGAAAGCCAGCAGGGCACATCAATAAAACCAATAAAAATACTGTTTCAAAAAGTGCTGTTATAATTAACTGAAATAAGAGTCTATAAACTGCCACCTCAGAAGAAGCTTGTTAAAGGCTGAGCATAGGAACTGTAATTTAAACTCACTCTGCCCTTCATGGACCACCCTGGCCACACCATGGCTCTTGCTTCTCCCATCTTCCCACAGATCTCTGGATCCCAGGGGACCCTCATTGCTGGACCCAGGAATTTGGGAACTTCTCTGCACAGAGTTGCTGTGACCTTAAATCACATCTGAGCCTCCTCCCAGAGGGCAAAGTGGGATCCAGGGAATTACAGCCCTGGCACTGCCCCATCAGAATCCTGGAATGGTTTGGGTAGGAAGGGATGTTAAAGTTCATCCCATTCCTGACACCTCCCACTGTCCCAGGCTGCTCCAAGCCCAATGTCCAACCTGGCCTTGGGCACTGCCAGGGATCCAGGGGCAGCCACAGCAAATCTGGGCACCCTGTGCCAGGGCCTCCCTGCCCTCACAGCCAGGAATTCCTTCCTCACATCTCAACAAATTCCACCTTTCTTCAGCTCAAAGCCATTCCCATCCATCCCATCCCTCTTGCCCTATCTCATTCCTACTCCAGAACACCCTGGATGGGAGAGCTGCTGACAGACCACCCTGCTGAGACGAGACAGACAAAACTACTTCACATAACTCCATCTGGAATGGGGCAGGAAGATTTTCCCAGCCTGCTTTCTCTCCCTTTTTGAAGTGGAGTGCCTGGAGACCACTGTCCTCTGAGCTTTAGGTGCATCTGCATTACAACCCCATTAGCTTGTGTACTACACTCATTAATAAATAAGCTCCACACTTAAGTGCCTTTCTTGTAAATTGGTTTGTTCTGTTCCATATAAATAAT
>VWZS01006759.1:256672-261672 GCA_013397075.1 Rhabdornis inornatus
TGTCTTCATGGAGTCACAGAATGGTTTGGGTTGGGAGGGACCTTAAATCCCATCCAGTGCCACCCCTGCCATGGCAGGGACACCTCCCACTGTCCCAGGCTGCTCCAAGCCCAATGTCCAACCTGGCCTTGGGCACTGCCAGGGATCCAGGGGCAGCCACAGCACATCTGGGAATTCCATCCCCACCCTGCCAGGGAACAATTCCTGCCCAAAATCCCATCCAGCCCTGCCCTGTGGCAGTGGGAGCCATCCCCTGTGTCCTGTCCCTCCATGCCTTGTCCCCAGTCCCTCTCCATCTTCCCTGCAGAATTCCTTCAGCCTCGCCTCCAACGCTCCTCTGATCTTTCAAGTCACCTTTCCTCGATTTAATTACTGCCAAAAATGTACTTCTCATGGCCTAATTGTTCATTATAAAGTAAATGTATCAAACCCATGGATTTTTAAATTAGAAACTTTACAGCTACAGACAGCAAACTACCACAGGCATTATGCAGAATGAAAGATGAAAACACAAAATATTTCTTTTCTGCCACAAACACACACATGAGCCAGTACTCACACATTTTAGGTTTAACTCTGCAGGAAATAAGCACCATTAGTTCTGCATCTGATGCAAACTCAGATTGCAGGCTATGTAAGACAAGGATTTCAGCTAGAAATTTGCCTTTTTCTTTAGTTCCCTCAGTGTGAACGATGCAGGGAGTATTAGATTAGCTGCATCTTGCTCATATTTGCATGACAAACAAAATTTTCTGCTTCAGATCAAGTATTTTCCATTTGAAGAAAACAGTCCAGTCCTAAAAATTGTTACAGTTAAGGAAAAAAAAAACAATCAAGAGTTGAGGTCATATGTTCCTAATTAGCAGCACAGAAATTTGGAAAGTGTCTCTTCCCATGGCACAGGGGTTGGAAAGAGATGAGCTTTAAGGTCCCTTGCAACCCAAACCATTCTGTGATTCCATGAAATTGGAAGAGTTTTCCCATTTTTTCTCCAAAGAAAGCTGCTGGTTTAGCAGCCACAAACCTCCCCTGGCACAGCTTGAGGACGTTTCCATCTCACAACCCTTGATTTCTTTGGGTTTAAATACCTTCAGAAAGAAAAGCTCACCCTGGCACCTGGGGAATGGCTGCTGGGAGATAAGTTGGATTTTAGGAAAAGCTTCTCCATGGGAAGGGCTCTCCAGGATTGAAGGGGCTGCCCAGGGCAGTGAAGGAGTCACCCTGAAGTCACCTTTGAACACCTGAAGTGTTCAAAAACGTGGGGATGTGGCACTTGAGCACCTGGTGAAGGGTGAACATGGTGCTGGTTGATGGTTGGGCTTGGTGATTTTAGAGGTCTTCTCCAACCTTCATGATCCCACGAGGAAAAGCAAGAGGAGGAGCATGACCTGGGCACTGGGCATCAACACAAACCCATCAATAATCTCTTTATTATCTGCCCTGAAAGGATCTCTCAGCCCTTTTGCCTCTGAGGGGGTGAAACCTGTCCCTCCACATCAGATCTCGCTGTTGTTCCTGATGGAGCACAAACCCTCTGCTTTGTGGTAATTGCTCCTTTTGAACATGCTAATAACACAACCTAACTCTTCTTTATGCTCCCCCATTTTTCTGGATTAAGTGTGAATTTTTATTGTGTTTTTTCCCAACAAGACATCTCGCTTGTAAATAACCCAACATTAAGTGTCACGATATAATTGATTTTCTAATGAGGTTTTCAAAAAGCATTATATTTCTGCTTGTCAGGAAATCTTTACAGCAGAAATAAGTCTTTCCATATGCATTCCTTAGAAACTCAACTTTTTATTCCTGCAGTGGGGTTGAGGTGGATTCAATCCCGTGGATTGCCCTAAAATAATGTATTGTACCAGATGTTTCTATGGCTCTCCACATTTTCCTGTTGCACTGGGAAATTGAGTGGGAAATTATCCCAGCAGAGTGCCTGGGATGGGATAACCTCAGTCTGGGATGGGCAAACCCAACAGCAGGACTGAGGGTTGGACTTGATGATCTGAAAGGTTTTTTCCAACCTTAATGATTCTATGATGAGTACAAGTGACATTTGGGTGAGTTTGATGTCACAAGGAAGTGCTGAGGTAGCTACAACCCTCAAAAGGATTCAATCTGGTGCTCCAGAAAATAAAATGTCCAAGTTTTGCTAATTTGGAAAATGCTGGGGATGATGTCTGGTGAGAACAAATCACTGATGTCAGGATTGCTTTAAAAATTAATTATTTAATATATATATTATTATGGTTTAGTGGGCATGGTGGTATTCAGGTGAAAGTTGGACTTGATGACCTTGGAGATCTTTTCCAACTTTAATGGTTCTGTGATTCTGCTCCATGATTTTGTTGGAATCAGAATCTTTCCCGTTGGCCACCAGGATTAAGAAACAAGTAGGTGCCTCCTTGCAAAACACAAGTAATGAAATTAAAAAATAAAAGTGAAAGTTGGGTTTATGCCAGAGAAAATGTTAATTTTGAAGCCTAAATAGGATATAAATGTATAGTTTCAAGAAGTATTTGCTTGCAAATACTACTGGAAAAAAAAAATCGACCTCTGAAAACATCCATTGATCCCACCATCAGTGCTGAGTCTGCTCCAGCAGGAGCTCAGGGAGAGTTTTCCCCAGAGCCTGAGACCCCAGGATGGGTTTAAATACCAGTAAGAGAATATCTGATTTTTATCCTTCTTTAATATTTCGTTTGAAAATCATGTTTTAGCTCAGGCCAGACTTGCAGGACAGAAAATAAAAGTTGAACACTAGACATGCACCACTGGACACAGAATATTTTGCACATCAGCATCTCAATTAGGTCCCAAATATGGACAACAATCCATGGCTCAGCTCTGCATCTCTTCCAAAAATAAAACTCTGTCATTTCTTTTGAAGATTTTATACCAGACACCTGATATTGGAGGCAATCTGTGTCTGCCTCACAAAAAGAAAGCTCATACTTTTTGCAGGTCCAGGATTCACCCTCTATTGACAGCTGAAAAGGAAGCAGGAAGATATATATATAGATATATAAACACACATATACACACACACGGAGGAATGGGGTAAATAAAAAAAATATTCCTGAAGTATCACAATAAAGTGGCACAAACCATCTTGCTGAGACAGCCTCAGCCTCCAAACCCCACAGAAAATATGATTTATAGCCCTGAATTACCGTGGGCAGTTTCACTTGTGGCTCCCCCTTCCACACTTCAGGGCCATGCATTATTGATAAGACAGACAAACACACACTTAGGCTGGGATTTGCAATTTAGCAAAGGGTTTATAAAAGGACCAAAAACAGACAGAGGATGGTTGATGGGACTGAAGAGCACAGCGATATTTGGTGGGATTATCAACCTGCCACCAGCAGGAACCTGCTGGGAAGGGGTTGGGAAAATCCCTCCACAGCTGTTGGGAAGCTGCTCCATGAGTATTGCAATTAATAGATTAATTGATTCATTAAATTTGATGCCTCTTGAACCACACTCCCCAGACTGAGTGTCCACAAAGGCCCTCCCCACCCATGTCCCCAGAGAGGGACGGGTGCTCCAGGCTGTCCTGCTCGTGGACTCCAGCCTGCCTGGGGTTTGGAGGAATATAATCATGTTCCTAGCCCTTGGTCACACTGGGCTGAGGCCATCCATCAAACTCAGAAGTGACTGGAAAAAAGGAAACGAGAAGGACCCAACAGCACGATCACATCAGCCTTAATGCCACGGGAAGCCAGACAGTAAAAAAAAGGGAATAGAAAGTCTGCAGTGCACTGGGAGAAGCTTTGTCTCTGTGGAAAAACAGCTACCCCACCTTCTGCAAAGTGTGATCCCTTCCTCTGCCTCATCCTTTGTCTCTCCAGTGCCATGGGATGTTTAGATTGGATATTCAGAAAAATTCCTGCATGGACAGGGCTGTCCAGCCCTGGCACAGCTGCCCAATGCAGTGGTGGAGTCCCCATCTCTGGAGGGATTTAAGAGCTGTGGGTGTGGCACCTGGGGACATGGGGCAGTGGTGGCCTTGGAAGTGCTGGGGAGAGGGTCTTGGAGGATTTTTCCAACCTGAGTGATCCTGGGATTCGATATCCTGGCCCATTCCTGGTGTTTTGTTAGCAGCTGTGAGCAGGTGTGTTCACTGCAGCACCTCTGGCAGGTGACCCCACTGTCCCCCCTCCATCCATCCTCCCAGCCTCAGGCTCCACACTCTGCCCACGGACACCTCACCTGGAGGTACCTGAGCCCCCCAAGGTGTCACAGTGGGGTTTGCCAGGTGGTGCCAACCTTTCCCCTCAGTCCAGGAAGGTGACACATCCCAAGGGCACAAACACACTCAGGAGTAAGGACAGAGGAGCAGTGGGTCTGAAGGCAGGGTCAAACAAAGCTCACAAATCCTGGCTGGAGATGGCTGCACCCACCTAAGCCAGGCTTTCCTTACTGGGACTGCACATCCAGCTGGAGCTGGATTTCTGCACAACTCTCCTGCTCTGACAGGGGAATCAAATCAAATCAAATCAAATCAAATCAATCTAGAAATCTCCTGGCCTTGCCCATTAACACCAGCACACCCCACCTCGTTGGGCGACGAGCGGCGACGCTCACCCCACACCCCCAAACCCCAATTTCCCAGCACTCCAGCACACCCCTCTCCCCAAAAGTTGCATTTTGCACACAGGCAGCAGCGGCAGAGCGGGCCCATCAGCCCACCCTGGCTGCTCTCTCCGGAGGGCAGCTCTGCTCCCTCCCGTGCTGTGCTGTCCCTGGGGACAGCCGGGCTGTCAGCGCCGCTTCCCGACCCAGTGTACTGGAACCCTCTGCACTCCCTGTCCCTCCGCCGGGGCTCCTGCCCTGCCCTGCATACGAACACCCACAACAGCAATGCAAGCAATGGAGGCAGCAGCTCAGATCTGCTGGCTTTTTTTTTTTTCTCCTGTTATTTTTTTTTTTTTTTCCTCCTTCGGTTATCTTCGTCGAACTTTGCTTTTTCTTCTGTCTCGCTCCAAACAAGA
>VWZS01006759.1:266672-284172 GCA_013397075.1 Rhabdornis inornatus
AGCCCAATGTCCAACCTGGCCTTGGGCACTGCCAGGGATCCAGGGGCAGCCACAGCAAATCTGGGAATTCCATCCCCACCCTGCCAGGGAACAATTCCTGCCCAATATCCCATCCAGCCCTGCCCTCTGGCAGTGGGAGCCATTCCCTGTGTCCTGTCCCTCCATGCCTTGTCCCCAGTCCCTCTCCAGCTCTCCTGGAGCCCCTTTAGGCTCTGCCAGGGGCTCTGAGCTCTCCCTGGATCCTTCTCCTGCCCAGGTGAGCTCCCCCAGGTGTCCCAGCCTGGCTCCAGCAGGGATTCACAGCAATGGAACTCAGCTTTGCAAGAGCAGATGGAGTGGGATTATTATCTTTTTTCTCTAAGTTTTTTTTTTTTTTTTCGTATTGTGTTTTCAATAGAGAACCCTGAAATAAAATAAAACAAAACACCTGCCAGAGTCACCACCAGCCATTACCCAACTTCCTGCATCCATCTCCTCCACATACTTCCCTACTCCAGCAGCACTGTCCACTCCCTGTTAAGACAAAATTTTAAGTCCCATGGCAAAGAAGCTGTTTCCTTGGCCTTCATTAGAGCAAATACAATAAAGCATCCAGCTGGTGACGTTCCTTCATTTTATCATTGCTCTTGTTTGACTGTTGACAATCTCTGTGGGGTTACTCCGTTTGCTTATTGCAAAATAAATCATATTTGAAGTTATCACTTCTAGGTCAGGTTTTAATTTGCTGGACTTCATTTGGGAAAAAGAAAACATGTGTTTTCTGCCTGAAACATTTGCAATGCAATAATTAACAGGGTGCCAATATTCCAGTCCTAATGACTATCTAATCTTAGTGGTGCGTGTATGGAGTATTTTAATATTTCATCATGTTTTATTTCAATGGCACTGGAGTGAAGCTGCAGTTGTGTTACTCCACAGACTAAATTGTTTTAAATCACTGAAGTAAAAATATTACTTCATTTCTCTGTCTTTTTCTTGACAATGCAAAATTAAAAGAGTCACTCATTTTTAAAGATCTGTGGGGAAAAAAATGTTCTCTCCCGTTTTGCTTCGTAACGCAGGATCCTGGCAGAGGTGATCCCATGGAAGGTTTGTGCCTCTCCAGGACAAGTTCCCTGCTTCAGCCCACTCCTTCCTGGGAAGAGATGAATAAATTTCAGGGAGACTTTCAATGCCCTTCCAGAGCCTGAAGGGGCTCCAGGAGAGCTGGAGAGGGACTGGGAACAAGGGATGGAGGGACAGGACACAGGGAATGGCTCCCACTGCCAGAGGGTCCAGGGATGGATGGGATATTGGGAAGGAATTCTTGATTGTGAGGGTGGGGAGGGGCTGGGATGGAATTCCCAGATTTGCTGTGGCTGCCCCTGGATCCCTGGCAGTGCCCAAGGCCAGGTTGGACATTGGGCTTGGAGCAGCCTGGGACAGTGGAAGGTGTCCCTGCCATGGCAGGGGTGGCACTGGGTGATCCTTGAGGTCTCATCCAACCCAAACCATCCTGTGATTCTCCCAAAAGGGTGTGAAGACCCCCAAGGCTCTGCTCGAGGTCCATCTCTGCAGGGGCACCAAAGCTTTGCCCTGGCTTTAACACATTTCTTAAAGCCCTGAAGGACAACAAACCCAGCTCCTTTCTGCAGGTCCCTAAAAATGTCACAGCACCATGCTGGAAGTTCTAAACTGCACAACAACAAAGCTCTGCACCCATTCATTTCAAGTTCTGAGATACCTGTTCTGTGTGAAAAACCATGGTACTCCATAATAAAGCTTATTATGAGAAGTAATAAATATTCATAATGGTTTAGTCATTAGGAATCTCTTGTTAAAACAAGTGTGGTCCTTGCACCACTGACTACAACAACTCTTTGCTGAGGCAGAACCACACACAACAACACTACTGTGACATCCTGGCTCTTGCTGGGGTGCTTATTGTGATAAAAACACTGCTGTGGTGCATAAAACATTATCATGGAGATCCAATTTAATTATTTAAGCAGATACACAACACAGATGCACAAATATGTGCATAGACTCACCTCCCAGTAAACTGCAGCACTGGAGGTGCTAGGGCTAGATACAAATTTTGCTGCACAAATGGAGAGGGAAAGAGATTTTAAAGGATAATATGGAGAACTCTTCACTGAAATATTTATGGGTTTTATTTATGGTAAAGTCTAAATGATACTTGACATGAATAGCATATGGGATGGACTACAGGATATAAATCTTCCCCTTTTTTCCCCTTGCCTGAAGACAACCAGGCTGCACCAGTATGGCCTAACTGGGATAATGCACCAGCTAAATCCCCATGGAGACGTCTCCAAAAACTACTCCCAGATACAGTTCAAGCAGCTTATGTGAAAGAATCAGGAATCAAAGCTATTTCGAAGAATTAAGAGAAATAATCCAAACCAGCAAGACAGGAGGGTCATGATCAAGTGCAGCTCATAACCACGAGGAATGAAAAAATCAATTGTTCACCCAGCAAAGTTCAGAGTCTCTTCCAGACTCACCTGTTCTGTAGCTGTTGTTGCTTGGCAATATTTGAATTTATTTACAATTAGGTAGGAAATGAACGTGATAAAAGTGATACAGGACTGAGGACAAGCCCTGCATGGGCAGTGTCCACAGCAGTGGGAACATCACAGACTCCCAGGGGCAGGAAACACTCAGGTCTGTCAGATCCAGATGTTGACTGCCCCAGGGGATCAACATCTGCACCCAGGACAAAGGGCAGGGGCAACCCAGCTTTAGAAACCACACCTCAGTGTCTCCAAGCCTCCGTGGGTACTTCAGACAACCAAAACTGACACAATATCCCCTAAATTTACAAAACAGTTAAGAATGATTCCACCACAGGATTCTGCATTACACTGGCTGCATAAAATCACCCAGATGAAATTTAATTTATAGCAATCAGCTCGAGGTGAAGGTGCATGAACTGAACTTGACGTGGTGCATTCTGTGTTTTACTGGGCAATGTGCTTTAAAATCCTTATTAACATATCTGTGCAGGTGAGAGATGTGAGCCAACTCTCTAAATTAAGATTAAAAATTGTAGTTACACACACATTTACACACTGAACTCCTCCAACCACTCCTGTTCCCTGAAAGAATCCATCAACTGCTTCTGATCACAAATATTAAACCTTCCCAAACAGGAAACATCACTGTCATAAATAAACCTTATGGATGCCCCAGGACTTTATCCTGAAACCAGTCTCCAATTCCTAATTGCTGGTGTAACAGCTCAGTGGAACAGGATGAAGCAGTGAAGAGTTAGTGACCATCTCTGACAGCTCCTGGAGCACAGACGAGGTCCCTGAGGAGTTACAAAGCCGGGGGAAAAGGAGACAGGAAGAAATTATAGACCAGTCAAACTTTGATATTGGGAGCGATAATGGAACAAATTATTAAAATATTTATAAGCATCTCAGGTTCATAAGGTTATAAACCACCAAACAAATCTAATCTTTTCCTTTGACAAGATAATTGGCCTTATGGATAAGGGGGGGCAGCAGTAGGGGAAACATATACTGACTATATCAAGATTTTTATATACCTTTGCTGTGACACTCTCATAAAAAAAGAGGGAAATACAGTTTATATTAACAGAGTCTAAGGTGGACACCAAGAAAAGTTTTAAAAAATTTAAGCAGGGTTTTTACTGCCTGGTTACAAGGGCAACAGGGAGCTCAGAGGGAAACAGTGTTTTGCAGTAATGTGAACTGGAAATGCCAGTCTTTGTGTTTTAATGGCAGTAAGATGAACTCCAAATACCAGCTGCCAACTGGGGTGACATTGTACCTCCAGCTTTTCCAATGTTTGGTTGAATTGACTGGAGAGTATCCTTATAAATCCAATGCACACCAAGCTGGGATAGAGTCCAATCAGCGTATGTAAAAAAAATCAGAAATCAAAATCATTTTGATGAATTAAGAGAAATAGTCCAGGCCAGCAAGACAGGAGGGTCATGAACAAGTGCAGAATGCAGCTATTAGAATGGAAAAAAATCAGTTATCCATGCAGAAAGCAGTTCAGAAAGTCCCTTCCAGTCTCCCCTGTTCTGTGATTGTTATTGTTTTTCAAATTTGTACTTATTAATAATTAGGTAGAATATGAATGTGATAAAACTGACAATTAATCATGATGGATCATGATGACAAAGAAAATAATTTTCTGCAAAATTAAATATGGGCCTCACAGACAGGACAGTGACATACCCAGACTGCTGAAAAAAACCCAATTTTTAAAATTTTCTCACCAGAGCTTCAAAATGCAGGGAAATATGATCTAAGTAAGCACTGAGTGAGAGATTCCAAGAATCCTGCAGGGCGAATCCAGCAGCAGTCATTGCCCACCAGGCCCCCTCTGCACCTCACTCTGCATCCAAAAAATAAAGATAAATTTTTGAAGCCATAATTAAAATTAAATTAAAACCAACAAAACCAGTATTTCAGAAAAATCTCAGTTCTGGAGGAAATGTTAAATTAAGTTATGTAATCCAGAGCAAGAGATGTGGTATAACTATGTAAATATTTAAAGGTTATGACTGATGTGATGAGTGGGGACCAACCACCCCAGTGAGAGCAATGTCTGCAGGAACAGGGTGGGATTGATGGGATTGTCCTGTGCAGGACCAGGAGCTGGACTCCATGATCCTTCTGGGTCCCTTCCAACTCAGGATATTCTTGTGATTCAACAAAAATGGGCCAAAATTTTAAAAAAGGGGGAATGGAGACAAAGCACTTAATAATGGAAAATAACTCTACAAGACCTACTCTACACCAGCTTTGGGCTTCTTTACAAACTGAGGAATTCTGAAATTATTCACTCAGGCTGCTGAAAGTTGCTTCTTGGGTAGGAAAACTGAACAGAATGAGTTTTCATTTGGAAGAGGAGAAATGTGGAATCACTCTTAGTTTCCCAGTAGCCTGGCTGAAACCGTGGTGAGGACTGTAGGAATTATCTCCTTGTACCTGTGATTTAGAATGGACCAGTTTCTTGGGGCCCTGAAGAAACAAGAGTGAATTTGTGAGCAAAATGCTGCAGTTTTGGCAATAAAAATGAAGGCTGGACTGGACTCTGTGCCATGGTGTATCCACAGAATCCCAGGATGGTTTGGGTTAAAAAGGATCCCAAATCCCACCCAGTGCCACCCCTGCCATGGCAGGGACACCTCCCAGTGTCCCAGGCTGCTCCAAGCCCAATGTCCAACCTGGCCTTGGGCACTGCCAGGGATCCAGGGGCAGCCACAGCAAATCTGGGAATTCCATCCCCACCCTGCCAGGGAACAATTCCTGCCCAAAATCCCATCCAGCCCTGCCCTCTGGCAGTGGAATCCATTCCCCTTGGCACTCCAGGCCCTCATCCAAAGCCCCTCTCCAGCTCTCTCCAGGCTCCCCCTGCACAAAATTCCGTGTTATGGCTGTGTGGGAGCTGGCTGGAGCCAACTCACTGCTGAAAAACAACTCTGAAGGGTTGCTGCCAAACACCTCCACAATAAAATGTGTTTATTTTTGCTGTGCCCGATGGGGCAATGGGGTTTCCCCTCGTGCTGGGCTGTGGTCCCAGCTCTGGATGCTCCCTTTGCCCCACACCAGCTAAATTCATTAATTAAAACACATCTGTTCAAATCACAAGGCAGAAGAGATCCTAAAATACAGCAAATCCTGCACTTGCTTGTCCACAGTGCCTGTAACCACAGCAGCCTTCACAGAGAAAGAAAATACACAAAACTGTGATAACAAGGGAGCTTTGTTCCTGAGACTCCAAAACATATTTAAAACAATTTACAACTTGCAATGGACATTTGAGAAAAAGGAATGGCTGGCTTTAATCACAAACTCTGAGGCACAGCCACCAGCTTGGCCAGGAGCAGTGTGAGCAGCCACATCCACAAGGATCTTCCCAGGTAATGGAGTAATTCACAGGAGCACATCAGGCTTCATGAGAGCTCTTTATTTAGTAATGGAGATCTACTGGGCTCTGCATGGATCATATTCACTTGGCTCAGGAGCAGCTCCTCTGCTCTATCAACCATGTTTTTGCACATGCCAAGGAATATTTTTACTTTACGTGGTCCATCCTTGCATTTTATGTTTAATATTGAAGAGCCCAGTAAATCCACACTGCAAATGTAGGGGGTTTTACTGTGCTCAGAGAGGGAGATAAACACTAAAACAAATTCATCTTCAAAATGGCTTGAGGAAAACCTGGGGTAGCAATGGAGGCTGACTGGAGATGATGCCATGGGAAGAAGGTGGGGGCTTCTTGACAGCCATATGGTGTCCTTATAGAATTAGTGAAAGGCAATTAATCAGGGAATCACAGAATGCTTTGAGCTGGCAGACATCTTAAAGCCCATCCAGTGCCACCCCCTGCCATGGGCAGGGACAGCTTCCACCAGATCAGGCTGCTCCAAGCCCCATCCAACCTCAAACACTTCTCTTTAATAAGGGCAGGCATTATTCTGATGCCTGGATTTGAGTTTTTAATTTGTTTTTTCCAAGCTTATCCTTTTTAAAGCTGTTTATTTTTCTCCAGGGGTAGAGGCTTTAATATCTTCTTAAAAAGTAGGAAAAACCTGCAAACCCAGACACACAATGCAATGTGCTGGCAATTAATATATAACATACAGTGTGTTCCTGCAATGAGATAATTTTATGGTCCTTTCCAACCTAAAATATTCTGTCATTCTACATATATTATTTAAAGGTGCTCTTTGGGGCATTTTGAAGCTTTAGGCAGGTGGTGGTGCCAAGTGTTTGTGGTGGCACCATGGGCTCCAACCACACCTCCAGTGTGAAGTCTCTGTCACTCCCATCAGAGCTCCTGCCAAAAAATTCACTCAGAGGCAGCCTGAAAAATCACCTCAGCCACACAACTTCCATCTCCACCAAAAGCCACCTCCAAATATTTGGAGTCTGGTTTTCCAAATAGGATTTGTCAAAACAACCCTGAGTAAGGCAGCCTGCCTGGAGAAAGCCCCTCTATAAACAGCCTAGCAGGGATAAAAAAAGGGTTACTTTCTCTGCTGCATGGGAGAGGGAGTTAAACCTAAACAAACTTTCAACACCAGCTGAGTTTACATATTTAAACTTGGAGGGTGCCAAAGTTGCAGCCGAACTGGCACCGAAAAGCCTAACAAAAAAAGTCATATATTGACAAAACACACAGTCATAATAAAACCACATCCAGTTAATAACTTTGAGAACTAATGTTAAGTCCTAGCACAATAGAAAAGTCTCCTTAAACACAATAAAGCACTGATATAATTTACTCTCAGCTCCTTTTCAAAACATTACTCTCTGCCCACAATCACATTCAGATTACAAAATTCCTTTTGTAGTTTTCTCCTAGCTGTGGGAATAAAATAAACCACTTAGATGACAGTAAAGTGTCTGTAAAATATATAACAGCAATAACTCCTGGTGGAAATGCAGCAGATATTTATACAAGAGCCAAAGCAGGGAGCACTGCTAATGCCCAGGGAGGGGGTGTTTGGAGAGGCCTCTTCTGGGTGAGATGCTGCTGCTGCAGCCTCTGTCCCCAGCCTTAGTCTGGTCCCCAACACGAGGTGACAAGTGCTGGGGGAGCCTGCATGGCCCTGTGGCACCAGGACATGAGCTGCTGCAGGACCAGGACAAGCTGCTCCTCGGTGGCTTGGGAGCAGGGGCACAGCTGGGGGAGGGAAAAGGAAGGACACGGCAGCAGCTAGAAATAACCTGCCTTAATTAAAGGGAATTTATTTCACAGAATTGTAGAACAGAAGCACAGAATCATTTTGGATGGAAAAGATCTCCAGGATCACCGAGTCTCAACTGTGCCCCTCCCCACCTTGTCCCCAGCCCAGAGCACTCAGTGCCACCTCCAGAGATGGGCACTCCAACCCTCCCTGGGCAGCCCCTTCCAAAGCCTGACCACCCTTTCCATGGAGAAATTCCTGCTGATTTCCATGGTGTTTTGCAGTTGTAGAAGGTACAGCTCAAGTATGAATGCAAGGATGTTATTTATCAAATACAATATCCATCCTGCTCAGGAACTGGTGTGCTGGAACTTCTGACACAGAAGAAAGGATGTTTAGTGGTTTAGATGAGATATTAGGAGAAGTTTTTCATGGGAAGGGTTGTAAATGGAGTCACCATCCCTGGAAGTGTTCACAAACGTTTTATGGTGACCATGGTGCTGGTTGACAGCTGAACTTGATGACCTTAAAGGTCTTTTCCAACCTTAACTGCTCTATGATTCTATATTTTTACCCAGTGAAGAAGTCTGCATTAGCAGAAAAATGAATCCAAGATGGCTAAAGGAGGCCATGACAAGGTGGCCACCACGACCACAACTACATGGATAGAGGAGACCACACCAATATGTGAGCCCTGATTCCAGCTGTGGAAGTCCTGCTTGTCCACAGCCCTGTCTTCTCCTCCACACAAGCAGCCAAAGAGAAACAAAGAAGCCAAGGTCTCCCAAGACTTCTGTTTTTCAAAGTTATCTCATGGCAGATGTAACTGGGGCAAGGAGCTGGGAAAAGTGGCTTGGGTCTGTATTTCTCAAAGCAGAAATATTTTCATTGAGCAAAGGAAAACCACTTGTTTTATATTCAGTGGTTCTACTGGCATTGAGGGCTGGATCTGGACCAGAATTTGAATCAGAATTTCCCCCAGGCAGACCCTCCCCACCTGCACCCCATGAGAGGGACACACAAAAGCACCTTCCCACCACCAGCAACATCTGCCTGCAGCTGGGGACCACAACCAAGCCCTGCTCACCAGGGTCCCTCTACGAGTGGAGAACAAATGCATTAATTTGGATATATAAAAACTTACATCCAATTTGAGGTCAGCCAATGTAAATGAAAAGCCCCAATGCCCGAAGCCCTGGACGGCCACATTATTATGGGCGTTAGGGGGAATGTACTGGGTACATCTTTCAAGATGTTTAAATATGTTCTCGTGGAATTTAACTGAGTGCTTAACTCCTTGATGAAAGAAATTAAGCTTCCAGATCAAAACTGACACTTTGAGAGCTGCAAGAAGAAAACACTCCTGGATCTGCTACTGCAAAGCCCAACCCTCTACAAGATCAATGTCCTTTGCTTTTGGTGAGGGCTTTTCTTGCTGGTTTGCTTCCAGTGTTGGTTTTCAAGTGAGTTTGCAAACATCAACTTTGATGTGAAATCCACAGGATCAAGGAAAAACACGTCAAAATATAGAACAAATGACTTTAAATCATATAATTCCAGATTGGTTTGTGTTGGAGGGACCTTAAAGCCCACCCAGTGCCACCCCTGCCATGGCAGGGACACCTCCCACTGTCCCAGGCTGCTCCAAGCCCAATGTCCAGCCTGGCCTTGGGCACTGCCAGGGATCCAGGGGCAGCCACAGCAAATCTGGGCACCCTGTGCCAGGGCCTGCCCACCCTGCCAGGGAACAATTCCTAACCAAAATCCCATCCAGCCCTGTCCTCTGGGAAGCCACTCCCTGTATCCTGTCCCTCCATCCCTTGTCCCAATTCCCTTAACGCTGTCTGTTAATTGCAAAGGTTATTTTAATTCACTATACCCATATTCTGTATATAACCACACATTTGCTTGGAGCAACCTTGTCTAGTGCAAAGTGTCCCATGGCAGGGAGTTGGAGTGAGATGAGCTTTAAACTCCCCCCAAACCCAGCCCAGCCTGGGATTCTATGATTTGTAAGAACTTCCAAAAGCTTTGCGAGCCAAGACATGGCAAAGGTTGCTGTTCCTAAAAGAATGACCACATAACCCCCCAGGACCCCTGAGTTTTTATCCATCCCATGGACAACCTCTCCTGGAAGGTGGTGAAGAGCAGGAGGAGGAATCTGAAGTGCAATTCCAGTTAACAGCACCTGGAGCTGTGGATACAGCCCTGGGTACAGAGGAGCCTGAGGAGCCTCAGTCTGGCAGCCAAATGTAAATGCTGGGAGAGTAACTCCAGCCCCTGTAGATTTTACACCTTCAAAACGCTCTACCACAAATCCTGCATGGACAAGAAACCTCATTTCTGGATTTGCAACAACGTGTGGCCAAAGAAATGAAGGAAGCTGTAGGTCAGAAACAATCCACCCACAATGCACTAATTAATGTCAAGGCTGATGGACATTTTTAAGTGGAGCAAAATCACCTCCCAAGTTTCGAAGTCTACATTTTACAATCTGTAAAAATTATTTTCTCTAACTTTCTCTGCATGTTGTTTTCAAAGTTGTTTTACTGCGTATAAAACCATCAGGCTTTGGAACCACACATGGGCTTTCTGCATAAAATATCACCTTATCTTTGTATAAGCAAACTATTTTAACTCCCTAGAGCTATTTAGGTAACCATTTGCTGTGACCTCTGAATTCTTATCCTGAATTATATTTTTATGTGCTATATAAAGGTACTGTTATGTTACTGTTTTTATTCCAGGTGCCAAAAAGGACAAGTTTATTGCCAACTGCTTGCTCTGTGTCTTTTTTTTTTTTTTTGTTTTAAAAACTTAACTGACCCAGCAGTTGAAATTGGTTTTAATTCACACAGGAATGGTTTATGAGGAAAATCACATCTACTATGAAGAAAGAAATAAACAAATCAGTAATATTTGGGGAAAAATAATCATCAGCCAAAAGTGACACCTTGCTGGCAGGACTGAAAGGCTCTGTACCAGCACAAAAGTGCTCTTCTTGGTGTTATGTTTCATTCTATCCCAAAAACAGAAGCAAAGCTACAATCACAGAAACATTCACTGGTTCGGGTTGGAAGGGACTTAAAGGCAAATGTAAACTATTCATACAGAAATTGAAATTAGTAATAGTAATAGTAATAGTAATAGTAATAGTAATAGTAATAGTAATAGTAATAGTAATAGTAATAGTAATAGTAACAGTAATAGTAATGTCCTCAAACCACTTCAAATTTCACATTTCCTAAATGACTCACAAGTTGACACGGGGCCAATGATGTATGGAGATGGTTTTCCCGCATAACTGAAAAAAGACATGAGGTTTAGATGGGATTTGGGGCAGGAATTGTTCCCCGGGAGGGTGGGGATGGAATTCCCAGATTTGCTGTGGCTGCCCCTGGATCCCTGGCAGTGCCCAAGGCCAGGCTGGACATTGGGACAGCCTGGGACAGTGGGAGGTGTCCCTGCCCATGGCAGGGGGATGGAATGGCTTGGGCTTTAAGGTCCCTCCCAGCCCAAACCAGTCTGGGATTCTGTGACACCAGAGAGGGGAAAAGAAAGGCAGCACCAAGGTGGCAGTGATGGAAATGACAGCACTGCTTGGGATCCCAGGCTGGAGTGGGCTGGGATATCACAAAGGGAATTTAATGTAATTTCTGGCTGCTGCCCATCAGAAGTCTGTGCTGAACAGAGCCCTGGGCTGATCCAAGCGGGGTAAGAGGAGATCTGCCCTGGAGAAGCCGTTGGCAGCACAGGATCAGCACAAGGGATCCTCGCAGGAGGTTAGAGCCAGGAAACTCCGAGTAAGCCAGACCACCACTGCTGGCTACCAGGGAGGATGTTATCTGCCAGCTTTTCTCATCCATAATGAGAATTAATTTAAATAAAAGAGGAACTGCATATCACAACCCATTAATGAAGGGATACAATAAGAACAGATCTCGACTGCAGCCTATGTAACGGCGCAGAAAATGTGCTTCCCACAAAGGTTCTACTATCAACATTTCTGAATAATTAATTGGAAATAAAAGCACTTTGAAGCTTAGCAAGGTTCCTTTAATGCTTTTTGAATAATTTGCAATATTCAGCAACTTCTAGCACAAGGATGTGCGTGGAGTTGTGTTATCGCATCACACTCAGGTGACCCACGGAGAGACAGAAATCCATGGAACAATAAAACATAACCTCCTACATGAAAATAAAAATCAAACATCCTTGTAGATGGAAACTAAATTTAATGTGTGTTCCTGAGGGATGGAAAACGAACCCTGGGAAGGGCTATATTGCCTTGGATTGGTGGAATGAGATGCAAAATGCATATGAAAGGTTTTCATTTGAGCTGATAAAACCGCACGCTTTGGAAGCGCGGAGCTCTGCAAGGAACAACACTGAGGTCTGGTGTCAATTTAAATGCACTGAACACCAGGAAAATGCCCCCAACTAAGGCTTCAAACTTGTACAGCACATTTCCACTCAACCCAACTAGATTGCCTGTCACATCTGACATGGCTTGTCAAAAGTTATCCTTCACTGCTCATGGGCAACATGGAGGGTCAAAAGACCAAATACAATGGTCCAACCCATCCCATTTTTTTTCCTTCAGAGCAGCAGATATTGAACTCGAAGATGACAAGACAGAGCAGGTTGAAGCGGCTGCCAGAGAAAGAGAAGCTGTCCAGAGGCGCTGATCTGAAGGAGAAAAACCAGCCGGTCTGTGCATGTCATGGCCGGGGCTCAGGCACTGACAGTCTCACACAAAAGGCACTGAACAGCTGAGAAACTCCAAGTGGCCTTTGCAAAACCATCTCAGGCGTTAAAAGCGAGAGCGCCGGTCACCCCGTAATGTGAAACGGGATGCAAGGGGAAGGGGATGTCCTGCCTCTCCTTAATCTGCAGCACTGGCAGCCAGAGAGGATTTTTTGCTCCCTGAAATTTTTTTTTAAGAGTAGCTTTTTTGCCCAGAGTTTAGTTTTATTTCAAAAAAAAGCAATGTCTTTCTAAAGCAGCTCAAAATCTTTATTGTGTTTTCAGCCGGGGGTTGCTTGTCCTAACAGAAGACATGAAATGATAATTCAAGAAATAGCAATTTATTAACAGCTGCAAATAAAGTGTCACAGCCCTGTTAGGATTAGCAGTGTTATGTGAAAGAACAACCGCAGACATTTTCCACAATATCAGCAAAAAATTGTGACCACGTGCTGCAAACATGTCACTGCAACCAATTTCTGTGCAGATTTCCTTCAGGTGCCCGGTGCCCTCCTTACCCCCTCCCTGTAGCAATGTGAACCTTCTCTATTTCTAATTGTCATTGAACCTACAACAATCCCAGCTTGCTCCTGTCTTCTTTCTCCACAATAATTTAAGTTTTGTGATTTCTCCATCCCCACACAGTGACCACAAAGCTGCTTGAGATCCCCAGCCCTTGGCTTGCCCATGGGCAGCTCTCACTGAGACCGCCCTGAGGAGCAGCCACATCCAGGCACAAGTTAATAACGGGGTATTTCCAACCCTAATCCTTCCTTTGTGTCATCATCTTTGTGCTTTAATTACCTCAAAAGCCACATCAGTTTAAATTAATGAGGGAATCTGGAGTTGCCACCTCCGAGCAGATGTAGAAAGTTCATGTTTGCTGTTGGTGGCAGAGCTGGCTGTAGACTAGAGTGACATTTTTAATACCTGGGTGGCTAAAATATCAGTATTTGAATAGGAAATCTCGCATTTTACACCCTTCTGCAATTCAATGTTTTTCAATCTTTCTGGGCTGAGCTCAGTTTTGTTGGATAACCTTTCCATCTAATCTACCATGTGTCTCGCTGAATTTGAGCACCTTATATGTATTCAAATACTTGGATTCAAATGCATATTTTCTTTCACAGGTTTGGATTTTTGGCTTGTCTTTTTTTTTTTTTTTTTTTTTTTTTTTTTTGTTTTTTTTTTTGTAATGGTAAAGGTCCCTCAAGTCACTTAAACTCATATATAAATTCATTTATAAACCTGCTGGAGCGTGTCCAGAGAAGGACCATGAAGGTAATCAATCCTGGGTGCCCCATCCATCCCTGGAAGTGTCCAGACCAGGCTGGATGGGGCTTGGGCACCTTGGGATAGTGGAAGAGAAAAAAGTGGAAGAACCCCATGGCAGGGGGTGTCACTAGATGGGGTTCAAGGTCCCCTCCAGCCCAAAACATTCTGTGATTCTATGATGTAACAGTAAGTATTTCACCTTGCATGATAAACAACCCTCATGAATGAAAAAAGAGAGTATTTCAGGTGCTTTTCAGATCGTCAGTTCAAGAAGCAAAAAATAATATTGAAATCTTATTTGCCAGGCTCGTTTCCCATATTTACCTTTCCAAACTGTTTCTCACTCCCTTATTTCCCTGTCCCGTGGTTGGGGGATGAGGACAGGGAGCTGCTGGCTCCTGGTGGCCCTGCCTGCCCCACCAGCCTCCCTTCCCCTCAGCATCCCAGCACTGTCCTGGTATTCATGAGCTGCAATTTAATTCAAGTGCACTCGAGTTCCAGCAAACACGGAGCCGCGGGAGCGCCATGCGAGGAGGGGCCCTGGGTAAATATCAGCACGGGGCTGGCCTGAGAGGATAACCTGCCCACACATACACCAGCCCAATTAGCTGAGGCAAAGAGAGCTTTTATTCCCCAAGGAGTCCAAGGAAAAAGTCAGAGCAAGGCTCTCCAGCATCCAGAGACGAAGCCACGGCGTGGTCCAGTGCGGTATCCCAGCATTAAAGCTACACCCACCACCCCCATTAAAGGAAATTTGGAAGGGGAGGCAATGCTGAAGATGAAATTTTGTTGTGATGGATTAAAAGTGGTTCTCTATAGCACACAAAAACATGGAAAGAAACAGTCTCACCTCTGAGGGTGAAGGAAGAAGCACCTTGACCTAGGCACGACTGAAAGCCCACCATCGGTAAAGCCTTTGCTGCTTCAAGAGTCATCAAGAAGATTTTAATGTACAAAGTCAAAAACTCTTTCACTAGAGAAAAGAGGAATTTAAAACTTAAAAATAGTCACTGAAAGCTATTAAATTAATCTGATTAACAGACTTTTCCCAGGATATTATTATCAAATACAGCCCAACTAGTGAAAGTCTGCAAGAACTCCAGGCATTTCAAGTACGTAAATAGTCTAACTAATTTCTAAGGACTGACTCCATCCTTAATTTACTTGCCTTACCAATCACTGCAATAATGCTCATTTTCAGAACTTTATGAAATACAGGACACAAGGAAGCCCAAGGAAGAAAGAGAGAGATGCAGGTGCACCATCAAATAAGAAAAAACACAAGTAGTCAAGAAATTAAGAGAAAAGGAAACCTAAACACAAAATTGGAAAGAATTACACTCAGCAGAGTTCCTTCTTTTAATAGAAATAAAATTTTAATTGGGTGTAGGGTCTGACACTGTAACACTTTGGGTTTTCATAGAATCAGAGAATGGTTTGGCTTGGAAGGGACACTAAAGATCACATAGCTCCAGCCCTCCTACCATGGTTTTTCAAGAAAATACTGTAGTTCAAAGGCTTTCAAAACCAAAATTATCTGGTTTAGAGGAAGTGCACTTTTATGGTGTGCCCATTAAAAAGGCTCGGGGATTTCTGAACCAACACAGCTTTGACTAAAATATGTGTTTATTTCCCCGACTGGTGGCTCCCCTGTCACCTCCTGGCCGCCCCAGCCCGTGGCCGAGCTGAGACCACCTCAGTGAGCAGCATTTCCCTGCTGCTCCAGGCTAAACTCTGGCTGTGGAGAGAACCAGGAAATCCAACAGCCTCTTTAACATCCCACAACAAATTACTGACAAGTCATTTTTTTTTTCCTCCGTATCGCAAGTCAATGATCGTGGCAACCCCGGGTTTTTTTTTCCTATTTACAAACACGCACCGTGCCTCATCTCGGAGCCGTTTGGATGCTGATACAAGATTCATAATGGCTGTCAGAATCTGCAATTTTTCCTTTTGTTTTATGAGGTCAGGCAATATTACCTGCACTGATGTATTCCATTTCCCCAGCTGAAAACCTTCTCATTTGAGCACGACAGGTTGAGGGAGTCATGATTTTGCAACCTACCATGTGAAACACAGCGCGAGGGGGCAGGTGCCTAACCCCACGTTCTCCTCTTGCTCTTGTCCACTGGCAACAGTAAATTAAACTGTCAAAAACGGAATTGTCCTGTCATCAACAAAGCTATAGCTTCACAAGTATTGCAACATCAGATATATTTCGAATTCTGCATTTCCCTGCACCTGTAATTTCATCAGCAACCGGCGCTGGTCCATGGTGAGAAGCTGTCCAGGGGACACTGGTGGGCTCCTTGGGAGGCTTGACATGGCATTTTGGAGACAGAAATTAATGAACAATATCAGCAATTTGTTATATAGATATAAAAAAAGGGGCTCAGCATGAGGTCCTGACCTCCTGCATTGCTCTGCAGCTCGGAGGAGGCTGGGGTGCTAACAGGATGGGACAGGAGACACAAGGAGCTGCAACAAAGGACCAGAATTTAAACACATTTAGATGCAGTAATTGCAAAGATAAAGTGGGTTTGTACCCAAAATCTGTGTCTTTGCCTTTTGGCCCCTTTAGAGTTTAAAAGTGCCTTTAAAAGAAGTTTCCTCTCCCACCGAAGGGGTTTATCCCAGCACACATTTCCTCAAGAACTGGTGGCAGAAACAACAGCTTTTGGGGAGTAAATCCAGGCCAGTGCATGTTTGGGTCTGGAACATTCAAACCAAGGCTTCCTTCTGCCATGCAGTTCTCCAGGGGTGATTTTAAAGGATCATGATTAACAGTCTTCCTTTCAGAATTTAAGGGTGATTTCAATTCTCACTTGAAGCTGACTTGTACCTTTTTTTTAACCCGCTTTCATTCTCTTGGAATGATTTACAAACCTCACATGTTACACAGAGTACAAACTGCCCAGAAAATATGCATTTTTTGCAGAACTAATTAAAATATTGTCAAAGTATCATTTAAATGCATAAACCAAGCACAATATCCAGCAGAAGGGTTATACAAATTACCATCATTAAAGTGAAAGGGAGCATCTCTCCTGATGTGCTGATAAACAAGAAAAAAGGGCTTGTTGTTATTAATTCAATGTAGCAATCAAATATTGTTTTAGATTACCTCTATAAAAATTCCAAGCTTATCAATCATTAAACTGTGGACAGAAAGTTAAATTGAGATAAGAAATCATTTCATGCAGCTTAATGCAGTCAAAGTGACTCAATATTCCTTTATTAATTCTCATTTAATATCACTTTAAATTGCCGCCATTATTATCCTACGGTAGGCGAAGGGCTCGGTGTAATTAGTCTGTATTAAGCCCTTTTTATTTATAAGGAGCCAAATAAACAAACCCACTTTAATTACCCGGGTGCCACAATATTGATCTGAGCATCAAATTTTTATAGGGCTTGATCTGGACGCTGCCACGGGGTTGGGTGGGTGGGTTGGGGTCCCCGGGGCCCCCCGCGAGCTCACGCCGCCAATTACCAGGAGAGACAAAAGTCAACGAAGGCAGGGAATCTTCTCCCTCCCAAACCTTGTTCTCTCCCACTTCAGAACGCGGTGTTAACGACATACAAATTTTGAGGTCATTAAGTATAAACAGGAATTGAAAGGAAGACAGGCGCGCTTCCAGGAGATGCCGATGTCAGCATTTCAAGTACTCTCCTAATCCCACAATGCAAGTTTCAGCATTATTGTCTCAATTTAACTTGCATTAGTACCTAGCACCTTGATTACACTGTTGGGGTGGTAATCTTCGCCTGCATATGCCATCATTACTTATGTCAAGC
>VWZS01006759.1:289172-387871 GCA_013397075.1 Rhabdornis inornatus
GGAATGGCTCCCACTGCCAGAGGGCAGGGATGGATGGGATTTTGGGCAGGAATTGTTCCCTGGCAGGGTGGGGATGGAATTCCCAGATTTGCTGTGGCTGCCCCTGGATCCCTGGCAGTGCCCAAGGCCAGGTTGGACATTGGGCTTGGAGCACCTGGGACAGTGGGAGGTGTCCCTGCCATGGCAGGGGTGGCACTGGGTGGACTTTGGGGTCCTTTCCATCCCAAACCATTCCGGGATTCTGTGACTCTATGAAATACTTTATTTCTCACCTTGCTGCCACCCAGCTGAGGTGACCCAGGCAGGTTGGTGAGTGGAATGAAGATATTCCCTAATTTAGTTCATTGCTCTTACTTGCTCATTATTTTTAACATTTTCCCAATGAAAATCTTATTTTTTCCTTAAAATTTTTAATTAAATATTTCCTTAATAGAGGTTTAGATGTTCTTCGCAGCATCTTTTTAAAACTTTGAGCCAACACAAGTGTTTAACTCTGCCGTGGTGGTAAATTAGAATTATTACTGGGTGGATACTCAACTTCAGACAAACCAAGGACACCCAAGAACCCAAATCTCAGACTGTTAAAGCTTTAAATATCACCTTCTTCTTGTGAAAATAAAGAAGTCACATGGCTTTTAATACTGATGATGAAGAAAGGCACCATATTTATTTATGATGGGCTCAGTAATTCTACCTGGATGCACTTTGCTTTACGATGGCATTATATACTACAGATATTTGTGCACATAACTCCAGAAAGTGAACTGGTTACACACTGATGGACGTGCTAATCTACCATAAAACATGCATTTCTGATTTTAAGTAGAGCTCTCCATGAACCTAAACATGAGATGCTTTAAGATACATTATCTACACTCCCAGATACATTTCATAATTTGTATATGTTAAGTAATCGCTGGCACTGTAATAAAATAAATTCTCCCACACTGTCTTCCTTGATCTGTTTTTCCCCCAATACTTCTTAAAACTTTTTAACTTCCTTGCAGTTAGGAAATTAAATGCAAAATGGCACTCTAGCCTAGCCATAAAGTCGTTTTTTTAATTCAAGTCAGTGTCACCTAAATCATAAAAACCAAATCAAATGCAGGTAACCTGCAGAAGACACTAACCCAAGCAATTAAGTAAATGGAGAAACTACAGAAAAGTTAGACTCTGGAAAAATTCCTTTGGAAAGTCTTCTCCCAAAGCTGTCTGCCTTGGACTTGTGGGTTGATTAATCTTGCTAAAGACCTTCAGAGAGCAGCTGACAGTTTTCAGCTGCATCACCTGTACTGAGACTGTTTTGTTAATGCACAAGAATTATTTCACACAGACTCCACTCTCTAGTGAAGCTCCAATCCCTCCCACCTGCAAATGTAAGGACTGTGTCAGCTCAAACCATTCCTCCACTCAGCACAAAGATCACCCTCTGAGGAGGCCCTACTGAAAATCAAAACCCTACTGAAAATCAAAACATCTTCCTCTTCTCACTTATGGAAAAAGAAATTGGTAAACCTGTAATTTGCCAGGTCCACAATGGTTGTTGCACCTTTCCTTACAGAATCATGGGATGGTTTGGGGTGGAAAGGACCTTAAAGCTCATCCCATCCACCCCCTGCCATGGGCAGGGACACCTTCCACTCTGCCAGGATTCTCCAAACCTGGCCTTGGACACCTTCCTTGGTACCATCCAAGTGCTTGCAATAAGAAACTTAGAATAAACCAAAAGAAACCCAAATCCTACCATTCCCCAGATTCATTTTCTCCTCTGCTAAAGGTAGAGGCCAGGTGTTTCTCCCAGATCCAGGAGCTCTCCCAGCCACCATGGATTTTCCAAAGTGTGACTGCAAGTGCTGCAGCCAGTCCCTCAAGTATCCTCAGATTAAAACAATCAGGCTTTTTGAAAGAGGCAGGGCTGTGTCAGTAGATCTCCTAGGCTGAGATCTCATCCATTTTCTCCTGGTATTAATTGTGCAAACCATCTGCTCACTTTTGATTTTTTTTTTTTCTTTTTAATTGAAAACAAATGCAGAAAGTCATTGAACACTTCAGCCTCATTTGAGACTGCTTCCTCAAGGAGCACACCAA
Source organism: Rhabdornis inornatus (assembly GCA_013397075.1). Classification (NCBI taxonomy): domain Eukaryota; kingdom Metazoa; phylum Chordata; class Aves; order Passeriformes; family Rhabdornithidae; genus Rhabdornis; species Rhabdornis inornatus. The sequence continues at coordinate 291,261 of VWZS01006759.1, forward strand.
ACACTCTGCTTGGTCTTCCTCTTATTCCTAATGTTCTCCTCAATGGATTTCTCTGGGTCTCTTGCTACTCCCACCTGGATTTTCCCTTCCTTTTTTATTTTGGCTCTGTACACTGGTGCTGTTCCTTTTGTAACCTTTTTTTTTCTGGAGGTGAGTTGCCATTTTCCTCTTTTCTTTCTGATATTTAAGGTCTTTGAAGGGCCAGCCCATGATGGAACCATGCAGGTTTCCAGTGACAATCTTCCTTTTCCATGCACTGAAATTCCCTCCCCTTTTATTAGAGGCACATCTTACACTTCTGTCCTAAACCTTCCCCTGTAAGAACTCTGCTTTCCATCTGGGATTATTATTCCCTGTTTTTTCCAAGGACACTGCTTTAAATTTGCAGATTTTCCCGTTTTTTTTTTTCTTTGGGATTGTTGATCAACACTTCCACAGCCACTTAGTCCATTTTCCAGCCTTATATCATGACTCAAACCCACTAAATCAGAATAAAAACCCAAGATCTTTCCTCCCCACCTCTATCTACAATATGTGGCTTTAAGCATAAACATGGTATGAAAGATTTTACTGGAAATACCAGATTTAGTATTTCATTTCAACAAAACTATGATATTCCTTATGTTTGAAACTTTTAAACAGCACTTAAAATCGAAACTCCTCCACTTCACCACTCTGGTTTTTAAAAGTGGAACTCTCCCTCTGCCTTGTGCAAGTTTAAATGGGAAAAAAAAAAATATCCTTAATTCCACAAATCCTCTCCAAACAAAAATGTGTAGGGAGTAAAGCAGTGTTTGGTTCATCAAATTCCCACATCCAATGCAGGCAGATTTGAATTGTTGCCTTCTTTCCTCTCATATATTTCCCTTTTCCTCTTATGCCCTCCTTCATGCTGGTGGGATTAAGGCAAAAGGAAGACAAAACAATCTGCTGTAATGAGTCTTCAAAATTGCCATTTGAAAATAAACTTATTTCATGTTGAAATCAGGAAAGGACAACGCTGAACTCGCATTAAAAGGAGTTTTCTGTGGGGAAAGTTTGCTTAAATGTTAGAAATTTCTTCATAATTGTTTTTTTCTTCAGAATAGTTGCTCATAAAAATCATAAAAAATCCAGCCATGAAGCCCCAGGTGAGAAGAGCAAAATTCTATAAACACAGCCCACCCTTCAGGGGGATGATAAAAGGATTTATCCAGAGAATATTCAGGAGACCACCTTCATCCTGAGGGACAGGGGACAATAAAAATATTCCTGAAATATTTTCAACCCATTCTCTGTAGAACCTGAGGAGTTTTGTGCACCCCTTGGCTCCTGGGCAGGGAAGGCATTGCTTGGAAGTGCTGCTGGCACAGCTCCCTGCCTGGGAAGTAAATGAGAACAAATCCTCACAAAAATATGAATATCTGCATTTTTTAGGCTCTTTTCTATCCTGGCTGTCTCCCCACCACCAGCTGCACCCTGCAAGAAGAGCCTGGTTTGAGGATTTACAAATATTTCAACCAGAGTCTTTAAATTTGGGCAAACTGTACTAATGCATCTGAATGCTCATGATCAGCCTGACCTGAGGGTTAATCTATTTTACAAAGCCTAAAGAAAGATCAATTTGCTGCTTAAAACTGCCACAGTAAAATTTAACACTGTATTTCCAACTCTTCTCAGTTAAAGGTTTTAGGAGTGAATTATTCAAGGCAATTCAGTGACATTGAACCCATTTAACTGTCTGATGCTCAAAATCCAAGTTTTAGTATTTTCCTGAGAAAATGGGAAAACGTTGGAACTTTTTAATTTAAAAAAATTGTTTTCTTACTTGCTAATGGGATAGTGATGACATAAACATACCTAGAAAATGCAACAAATTTTAAATGTGGTTTCAGTTCTGTATCCTCCCCTCCCATCACCCAAAACCCCAAAAGGGGCAGAGCAACCTGAAAACCAGAGAGAAGCAGGAATCCCTCATGCTGAAAACTAAAAATATCTAAAAACACATCTATAAAAATATATCTAAAAACACACAAAAAGAAAGTGAGATTTAAACCTCAGATTTCCCAAAATGCAGCAAACCAAAGCAGTATGATATTTAATATCCATCCCCCTTCCAGCACACCACGGAAGAGGCGCTCGCTCCGGTGGATTTATTATGGCTTTGCAAAGTGTTTTTTTTTGTTTGTTTTTTTTTTTTTTTGACAGTAATTTTTTCTGGGAATAACAACAGCAGGGTTTGGAGCAGCCTGTGAAGCTCAGGGTCCTTGGCCTTTCTGTTGACAGCCACGCTGCCACTTCTCATGTTGCCTGTGCAGCTCAGATGGGAATAGTCCAAAATGCACCGATTTGTGTCTCCTCAGAACAGATTTTCACACTATCAGAGAGCATGCCAAGGCTTACACTTAGATTTGATTTTTCAGAGGTGCATAATTACAAAAATTGCCTTCAGCCTCAGCTGCCCACACACAAGTGCACGTCCAGACACCTCGGGAAGCAATGAACCAGAGATGTTTGGCAGATATTCCGCTCTAGTTGTGACGAGGGCTTGCAGCAGCACAGGATATGGAGCTTTCCAGTTCTGCATCTGCACACAAAATTGGACAGAAAAGCCCATTTCCCATTCTCAAAAGCTGGGTTTCCTGCTGGAGCCGAATGCTCTGCATTCCTCTCGCTAACAAATATCTGAAAAAAAGCTGTTTATGCTTTTCCTTTGTTGCTCTCAGATTCCAATGTCACATTCCCTTCCAATGTTTATCCATCTGAGGAACATGGGAAGCTTGCAAGGAATTTTTTTTTGGGTGTCCAGTAATGCTAATCTGACATTTCTATTATTTCTGAGCAGCCCAAGTGATTTTGGGACTGAGCAGAATCCGTACCAAGCTGCTTGCAGGAAAAGCAGAATTTCCTGTGATATTATCAACCACATTTTACCCCAGAGCAACTGGAGTTGCCTCTTCAGAAGGTGCCACAAACCAGCAGAGCTGGGACACACCTAAAGCACAGCACAGCTTTCTTTTTGAACAAAAAATACCCATAACTCATTCTCTGACAGACCCTGAACATGGAAATCCCCTCTTTCACCCCCACAGCATCAGTTCGTGCACTCCAGAGGTCAAAGTCAATCACACATTTCTAGAAAGAAATATTTTCTCACTCTCTGAGGGGGAGTTTCTCCCTACAGAGAAGTTCTGGAGCCTTCTGCATCATATCATCTTTACTACAGCACCTGTTATAACTAAAATAAGCAAAGTCTAATTACAAGATGACATTAATATTGCTGGATTTTATATAAAATAAATCCTGGTCATCAATTTGAATAATCTCTGCCATTAAAACAGTTTTGGCCACTCAGACTTTAGGGTTATTAGTGCTTAATTTTAAAGATCAAGGGGGAGGAGAGTTTTGTCCTTTGGGGAAGGCCAAGCTGGAATTCAGTGTCACACCCAGAGAAGATGCAACAGAAAATGCTACAGGGACTTGGCTGCATCTTCCAGGAAGTGGCCACTTGACTTAGAAAACATGTTTTGTATTTCTGTATTGCAGTTATTTACCTGAAATCACCACCCTCACTGCAGGAGATAAGATATTGCTGAGGTCTCACATGGCAGAAGGAATTCGACAGCGAATTTTCAGACCACGCGACTTTGTGTGAGTGAACTCATCCTTCATCACACAAGTGTGGAATTAACTGGAAGGAAATGCAGGCTTCAGACACTCAGATGGGGTTAAACTATCAATCACATACCTGATGGGAAACTGTAGGTCTAAAATCCACGTGGAAACCCCCAAAAATGGGATGCTTGGTATCGATGTGTGACGGAAATCAGGAGGAGTCTGTGCTGCAGGAGGTTCCTTGGTGGTTCCAAGCCAAGGACAGCAAAAATCCACACAGAATATTTGGTCAAGAAACCTCGTGCTGGAGGATAAAGCCTCCAGTTATTTTTAGTCAATAAAAAGGAAAAAAAAAAAATACCCAAGTGTGCCTGACAAGAAGGGACTGGAAGCACCAGAGGATTTTGAGATGCTAAGACAGAAAGCTTCTTATTTCATTCAATTTGAGAGGTGAAGAGGGAACGGTGCCACAGTTTGGAGGCAAGAATAAAAATTCCATGAAATAGTCTCAGGAGACAGCTGATAGCACTCATCCATAGTTGGTGACACTCTGACTCTTTCATGAAAAAGGCAATTTTGCTTCCCAGAAAAATATTCTGGCACTGGGGATTCAAGAGGACAAGGCTCTCAAGGCGATTTCTGACTTTCTAACCCATATTAATATCTACAGTTATCAAATCCAGAACTTCAAACTGTGACTTTGTAACAAAGAGGATTCTCAAAAAAACCACAAAAAGCTCTCTTTTGTCATGTATTTACAGCTGAAGAAATCCCATCCATTCAGCCAATTCTTTCCCAATAAAATCTGCTATTTTAATGCAGCTTAGCACAAAACTCTTTTCAGGAATGAAGTTGTATTATACATCTCAAACCTGTGTGAGCAGTTGAAGATACTCTGAAAATCATTCAAAATAACATTTGATTTTATAGAAATATTAATCACTTTAAAAAAAAAATTCCCTTCTTTCAGCAGAGTGGGAAAAAATGGAGCAATTTTTTTGTTTTTAACATAATGTCTAAATTCCTCCTTTATGGCATATTTTTGTTCATTTAACCACGTGTTGTTTTTGAGAGATATAAAACTGACCTTGAGTGTGAGACCTGGAAAACCTGAAATTCCATCTCCCCTCTGTAAAAAGCAACCCTGAGGTGTGCTGTAATTAACTAAAACCATCTCCCCAACGAAGGAGTGAGAGCAGAACACACGGGAGATGCTCTGGAAAGAAGAAGCTGGTTTCTAAGAAAACTCATCATAAAATGCAAAAATTATCCTCAGACAAGCTGCCTGAAAAGAAAATTTCCCTCTTTGAAAGCAAGGACAAACATAATCAAACTTTGGAAACTGGGGGTTTTTTTTTGATTTTTTTTTAAGAGGTAGGACTTTGCTGGTTTATTTTTCTGCTGTTGGAAAGAGACGCAAAGAATGAAAGAAAATACAGAAGGAAAATTTCTTGAAAGAACGGAACGCAACTGGCAAAGGGAAACATTTAGTGGGGATTGAATTAATTTTGTATTGTAGCTTTTCACACTTGTGAGGAAATTAATTCTGGGAACTACAAGATGAGAAGTCACTGGCTTGTTTCCAGCACCTCCTCACAGTCATCTGCTTCAAAATCAGCTTCAAAATTGCATATTTATTTTGGATGAATTACCCATTCCTAGTGTTTTGAACAGCAAAGGCAGAGAGCTAAAATATTGACATTAAAGACTAGACACCAGCAGAAGAAGTGCTAATTGTTTGCATGCAAAATCGATTTTCCTAGAAAGAGTAAACAGCAAGAAAAAAGTGGTGGAGGTCTTGAAAATCACTCCAAGTTTTGCCCAAAGAAATGGTTCAGCTTCTGAAACAAATTCTGACCCACTCCCTGCCAAGGAACTGCTGTGAATTAGGTTCTCCAGGAGGGATTTGACTTTATAAACCAACTCAGGAGGGAGAAGCTGCTTTGGGTCGCTGGCACCAAGGAAATGGTTTTGTGAGACTCACACCAATGTTTGTCTTAACAGTAACAGGTCTCAGAAGAGGAATATGGGTTGATGACCTCAATGCCCAAATTTTAAACAAATATATTCATGCAAAATGTATAAAATCAATGTTTTAGTACATGGAAAGCTGATATAAAACACCCAGCTGATATAAAACACGATTCACCAACTCGTGTTGGGTCTGCCCATCCAAGGACGTGTCCCTGAGGCAACACAGAGTTGGTGTCATGAAGTGAATAAAATTTAATTCCTGTCTCTACACAGAACCATAAAATCCCAGAGTGGTTTGGGTTGGAAAGGACCTTCAAGCCCATCCAGTGCCACCCCTGCCATGGCAGGGACACCTCCCACTGTCCCAGGCTGCTTCAAGCCCAATGTCCAACCTGGCCTTGGGCACTGCCAGGGATCCAGGGGCAGCCACAGCAAATCTGGGAATTCCATCCCCACCCTGCCAGGGAACAATTCCTGCCCAAAATCCCATCCCAACCCACCCTTCTCCACCTTCAGGCCATTCCCCTGTCCCAGCACCCTGTGCCCCAGTGGGATGTCCCTCTCCAGCCTTGCCGTGATCCCCCTTTGGGCACGGGCAGGGTTTGATTGAGCACATCCTCATCCAACATCCCGACCCACCAACGTTATCAGCTGCACCTCAGCTCTGCCATGCCCAGCTCTCCCTGCTGAGCTGCAACACGAATTGAGCTGTTCCAATCTGAGGGCTCAGCCTGACATTTCCTCCTCACTCCCAGCCCACCAAGCCTGGCTGCTGGGATGGAAGTTGTGTTTGTTCCCGACGTGTTGGAGCAACGCCGGGGTTCAGCAACTTGTAATCTGCACCCGAACATTTTGCCTGCCTGGCAACAGCAAGGATTTCTATTTGCATGGTAATGAGACATTTTATTTGACAAGGTGTTGAAGGAAAAGATGCAATAATTTTAACAGTTGGGTGTTACACTTTAAACCCATTCAATGAATCTGGGAAAAACATTGCTTCAATAGCAAACTTTATGGGAGCGGAGTGTGGAGCAGGAAAAGGGACCAAATACTAATGAAAAAGTAATCACAGCAGCCACCTGTACTCACTGACATATTAAACTCACATTGCACAGGGAAACTATTGAGTTCTGCTCCTCTGGATCTGTCTGCCATGAAGTCAGGAAGACCCCAAGCACAGACTAACCAGGGGATGGACACGGTGAGATTTCCACCTCCCTTAACCCCAGACCAAAATGAACTTAGACCCCACCTCTAACCAAGATCCCCAACCTTAACTTAAATAATCTAATTAGCCTGAAGTTTGCTATCTTTTATCTTTTTTTCCAAAGTAAAGAAAAAGCAAACTTTGCTTTTATTTTAGAAAAACATCCTCATATTGAATCATCTATACTGTCAAAAATCTGATGTTATATCTGATCTCAGATGTGCAACTTGAATAATGACATAGGCATTTGACCAGATGATAAATAGAGATCTTGTTTCCTCTGCAAGGAAGAATGAAGAAATTCAGCTGAGGCCACTGAAGCAAAGATGTCTGGATGGGTTAGAGAAATAAAAACCACATGGAGTCACCAAAAGAGTCACAGCACGGAAAAATGATGTGAAATATTTTCCAAGATTGCAATTTAAAATAGATGTGCAATTATTAGGTGATTATCTAACCCTCCTGTGTTTCAGTGATATCCCTCAAATTAAACCACTGCTTTCCCAGGCAGCCAAACCTCAAGCAGGTGGAGGTGGATGTTCAATCCCTGCTGTGGGGCTGGAGTGGTTCTCTTGTGTGTTCAAGTCCAGGATGGATGGGACTTGGAGCAACCTGGGACAGTGGGGAGTTCATAAGATTGTAGTCAGAAAATCCTAAAATTATTTGAGTTGGAAGGGACCTTAAATCCCATCCAGTGCCACCCCTGCCATGGCAGGGACACCTCCCACTGTCCCAGGCTGCTCCAACCCCAATGTCCAACCTGGCCTTGGGCACTGCCAGGGATCCAGGGGCAGCCACAGCTGCTCTAAGCACCCTGTGCCAGGGCCTGCCCACCCTCCCAGGGAACAATCCCTTCCAAAATCCCACCCAGCCCTGCCTCCTGGCAGTGGGAAACCATTCCCCGTGTCCCATCCCTCCAAGGCCCTTGGAAATAGCTCAGGGGTTACTTTGCCCTCGATGCCATCACACACACCAACACCTGCATGAACACCTCCACTCTGCCAAAATACCATCAATTTCGCTGTTTAGTGACAAACCCCATGAATTTCTCTTGTTAAGCCTCCTTCTGCCCTTTCCTCCAGCGAGATCTTTTATTTCCAGAGTGAATCAGGTTCCCAAGAGCCCACTGCAGGAGGGAGGGCGAGTGTGCAGCCAGAGGATGCTGCCATCAGGGAAATTCCCCCAAACCAAGCCCTGCTGCAGCACAGCCCGGATTCCCCTGTACCACCAGCCCCGTTATTTTGATTCACACATTTCAAGCGAAGCAAACACCAGAAGCAATTTGTGTAATAATCCGACAGAAAGTTAAACAAGAGCGAGCAAACTGCAGGAAATTCATCACGGCAGAACACGACGGCAAACAAGCGCGGCCCGAGGAGCAGCAGCCAGAGCTGCTCACAACAATGGAACAGCAAGGAGGCACCCAGGGTGTGTGTGTGTGCAAGAGGGGAAGCAGGCAGAGGGCAAGAAGCCAGACACATTCCACATGACATAAGTAAATAAATCAAAGGAAGTGAGATTAAAACCTGAAATAACTGGAGGAGGGGAAGAGCTATAGCACCTGCATTGAGGTGTCCGCCCCATGGAGATTAATATCACACAGGCTATGGGAAGGCTGATTTGTGCTGGCTGAGCAGGGCAAGGCACAAAAAGATTCACAGTTCAGAACCAGAGAGTTAAAAAAAAGAAACCAACCCGGTGTCACTGTTGCCTGGTTGTCAAACTGCAGCGAAACACAACAGGGTTGCTCCAAGTGGCTCATGCTAATTTGGATTTACAATAAATTTATATTTTAGTTTTGTTTTTAAGTGTGGCTAAGTCAGAAAAACGCAAAACTAAACCGTTTGCGAAGTGATCTTTATGTATATTTTAAAAAGTTTCCATTAAAAAACTTAATTTTAACCTCTAGTAGAAGATGTCTCTGCTCATGGCAGGGGGTTGGAACAAGATGAGTTTTAAGGTCCCTTCCAACCCAAACCAGTCTGGGATTCTGTAATTCTTTTCCATAATATTCCAGCTCCAGTTTTACTTTGCTAAACTTGATGTAGATTTAGCAAAAAACCAAACCAGTAAAACCTTGGCTTCACTGGTTATTTTATATTATTTTTTATTCTTCACCCAGTAAATTTAAATTACAACGAAATATTAATTGGTCTTAGGCTGGTTGAGAATTTTGAAATGTATCAATATCACCAAGTCTTCCAGTGCAAATCAAGTCCACTTTAACCACCACAGCCTCATTCCAAACAGGAACAGAAGTAGAAAAACATATTAAATAATAGTTACAAAAATATTTAAGGAAGGCTGTGCTATTTTTTTATGTAATATTTCTGCCACTCAATTCTCTGATGTAAAGGATGGAAGATAAGGGTGGGAATGGTTGCGTTTCTTAAAATATTTTGGAAGTTTTCAAGATAAATTCTTCTCATTTACCTGCAGCTGGGTCCATACAGTTGAAGTGAAGAAGGAGATGTTGAAAAAGAGAAGAACTTTTATTGTATTTCCTATTACTTGGAGCACAGCTAAAGCACAGCTCAGGTCAAGACCATTTCTATGTATTAAGTGGAAGAGATTAATGAGAGGCAAATACTGAAGGATAATGTAAATAAAGGCCAACCAAAACCACAGCCAAAGCCATCAAATGTTGCTCTGAAGTCCTAATTTTGGCTATTTATAAATCACATTTTAAAAAAATCGGGTGGCTGTGATGGGATCTCACACTGGCACCACCACAGCAGCATCGAGGCTGCTGCTCTGTGGGTGGAGAAAACTGCAGACTTTCAGAAATCCTGTATGAAACAGATTCCTTGCCACTAAAGTCATAGTCAAAACAGCCCAGAGAATAATTGTATGGAGAAATATAAAAACTGCCAATCCTCCTTTTTCTCAGGTTTTCCAAACACCTGCCAGCAAACTGCATTAGAGGGGCTTTTCTTTCTTATATTTAAGAGCCCTGTGAGAAATAAATAAAATAAATTCAAAGCACCCTCACCATTTCCTAGAGCATTTTCTGCTGATGGGATTTCCACGTCAGGAAATGGCACAAGTGCTTGTGCCACCCATTGGTCCCCTCTGTGTGTGTGATGCTGGGGAGGCAGGTGAGTGCAGGGAGCAGCAGGTAACACACTGGGAGCTTCAGTTGCAACACCACAAAATTAATGAGCAGCTTTGGAGTTGTAATTTGTAGACTTCACAGAGAACCAGGGAAGATTATAAATGCTGTTGACCTAGAAGAAGTAATAGAGAATTCAGTATTCAGAACTGAAGAATAATTTGTAAGGGAATAAAGTCCAGCCTGAGCCATGACTGCTGTCTGTTGACAGATGGCAGAGAAGCATCTCCTCCATTCTCTCTCATTAAAATAATTATGGCAATGTATGTTAGACTCTCTTCAAGCCTGGCATTTTCACAGCACATGCAGGGGCATCAGCGTTGCAGGAATAAGGTGAAATAATAATGGAAACACATCTCTGGCACGCAAAGGGCATTTGATATTAAACTTACCTGCTTCCAGAAATAACAGCAGGGAGAAATTTGTTACCTCAGAATAAATGAAATGATTTCCCTGATTCTTACAGGAGGTTAATTAGAGCTCTCTGCTAACTTGAGAAACACATCCCAAATCCAGGTCAAGCCCCGGTTCGGCTGATGAGCCTCTGCCTTACGTAACTCCTCAGAACCAACTCTGTTTCTCCTTTCTTTTACCTTGGCTGCCAATTGCTCCCTGTAAAACTGCAAATCAGATGCAGTCCAGTGTGAAACTTCTTCCCAGCTGTCAAATAATAAAGTCAGGGAAACCACGGGATGAGAGAATTTAGGTTGCAGGAGATATATTCCAGGTTCGAGCGCATCTCTTGCACGGGCAGTGCATTTGTGTTCTGGTGCTCTGGGGGGGACTGGGAGGAGAGGGGAGTGAGCCCAGTGATGCCCTGTGCTGTTAATGACTCCAGCAGGTAGTTAGTGACTCCAGTTAATTACCCAGCCCTGCGAGTCCTTGTCCCCACCACGGTGTGACACGAGCGCTGCGTGATGTCGCGGCGAGCAAAAATTACCTGGTGTCAGCACTCCCCTGTGCTGCTCCTCGCTGCTGTTCTCCCCAATATGATTCACTTTCATTATTTATGAGACTTGTCTCACTAACCCTCAGCAACGGTTCCAAATAATGATAGGAATCTGTCAGTGTAGGATTGTATTTCTCAAAACAATAACCACAGTTCCTGGAAATGTCAATATGTCAATTGAGGGTAACACATCTCTCAATAAACCAATATTTTGTAAAAACAAAACAAAATCTAAGGCGAAAAAAAAAAATCATGCATGGGAAACGGAAATTTGAGCTCCATGGAGCTCTTCTCTTGCAATGCCCAGCACAAAAATTCCTGCTTCCTGCCGGACGGTGGAGACAGAAAGGCAAAATTTTGTCTTCCTCCAATTAAAAACTGCCAAACATTCAATATTTTACCTCTTCACACTCATGAAACGCCATGAGAAAGAGATAAGACTTCTTTGGCAGAAGTCAAAGAGCTCATGCTACAGCAGAACCAAAACTGGGTAACACAATATGCAGAAAACTGAACCAAGGATAAATCAGGTCCTTGAGGAGTTCCATCCTGAACCCAATGATTTCAACATTTGGAGCCAATCAAATGCATTTCTACACCAGTGTTGAAGTCACCCTTTCACACATCTGCCTTTTATCCCAGGGCAAGAACAACAGAGGTGATCAAATCCCTGCCTTCAGTTTATTGGCTTTGCATTTCCACCCAAACATCTCCCATGTTCTTAGAGCCCAATGTTAATCAAATAAATTTTATTAACTATGTAGTTCTGAAAGCATTTCTGTAGCTCTGTGAGATATTTAAAGAACCCCAGACTGGTCTGAGTTGGGAGGAACCTTAAAGCTCATCCCACCCCACTTCTGGCGTGGCAGGGACACCTTCCACTGTCCCAGGTGGCTCCAAGCCCTGTCCAACGTGGCTTTGGACACTTTTAGAACCCAAAAGGAAACTGGTGAAGGGTTTTCTCAGATTCAGCAGCAGCTTTAACATATGGGTAGGAAAACCTGAGGGTGTTTCACGTGATGCTTAAATTATCAGAAATCGAGAGACCATTGGCTATCTCTGAAATTGCAGGATGTTGAAGTGGAAACATTAAAAAAAATCAAACTAAAGAAAAATAAAGTTCTACAAAACCAAAGTTCTACAGAAAAATGTATTGATTTGCTAGAGAAATGTTCTGCTAAAAAGTAGAACTGTTCTAAAGCACAATACGAAGAATATTAAAAGCACTAAAATTTCTGTTTCCCACTGCAACCCTCACAATCTGTGTGTTGGGAATAGGGAAAATACAGCCTATCTATTTTGAAGAATATAAATTTATCACAACAGCTGTAAATCCCCACCCCTGACACAAACTACAAATAACTACGCAGCCCTCCCGAACAAATCATCTTGAATTTAATCTTTCCCAACCCAAAGACCATCCTATTTGGCTCATATTGTACATCTTTCTCCACCACTTGCATGGGACTTTGGTTTGGAGTGATCCATTTATTCTGGAAAATTCCAACTTGTAGAGCAAAGATCATCAAAGCTGCGAGAGCTGATCTAAGAGAAAATTAAATAAACATACCGGCTTCACATGACACTACGTGCAGCACATGATGTTAAACAACAGGAGGTAAAAGTGCTAATTAAACAGTTTATATCCTTCAAAATGTACAATCTCCAATGATCAAGGAGCATGAATTAGGTAAGTAAATATAAGGGAGCCTGGAATGGCAGCCTGACACTCCGGGAGCGGCGCAGGGGTGACAGGGATCTGCCAAGCCACGGCACAGCCTCTCCAAGGGAGCTGCAGCAATCCTGCCCTTGGGAAAATCAAAGGCCAGGACAAAGTGCACAATAGAGGAGGTGGGCTGTCTTCATCCCTAACAGCACGAGCCTCTGGTCACAAGGCAACAGCAATAATTGGGTGTTTCTCAGCAATCTCCACCACACGGTCCTGAGAGCCATCGACATTCGGGGGCGCCTCCAGAGGCAGCCACAAACGACAAAGGATATAAACATCACAAGGCTACAGAGCTTCAGACATCAAGGGCTATAAACAACCAGGATGAGATGATTCCAGACACAAAACAACCGGAAAAGCTCAGCCACTAAGGAGCACGTTCAGAGTGTCACCACCAGCCCTGAGTGCCAGAGGGTGTCAGCAAGGAACAGACACAATTCTCACTGTGTCTCCCATCAGGAACAGGATAATGGGTCTCTGCTCTGTGAGGGACACTGCTGGCCTAACTGGTCCAGAGATAGTCCTGACTCATGGCCTGCTGCTCACAGAACTCTAGAAAATAAATCATAGAATATCCTGAGTTAGAAGGGACCCACAGCATGGTCAAGTCTGACTCCTGGCCCTGTTCAGGACAATGCCAAAAATCACATCACGTGTCTGTGTTGTTTCTCCTGTTCTTCCTTTTCTTTTCTGTTCTTCAAGTACCTCCTGTTGCTTCCTCTGATTAGCAGAAATTCTCCAGCTTTCCTTTAGAAACAATCTTTCCCTTAAAAATGTCATCCTTGACTCTGCTGAGTCTGGATGAACCCAAGTCCATCACACTCTCAGTGCTGAAGTTCCTCCTACCCTCCTACTTGCCCTGCAAACATTTTATATTACATTTGTTCATACATCTCAAATATTGATAAAACCCCACTCCTTCACCACTCTAATTATCTTTTCATCCCTCAAATACCTCTCTGTTGCTTCCTCCAAAACCTCTCTCTCACTCCATACTCCATCACCTGTTTAATTCCCATTCTCTCTCCTCATGGCCAACTTAATTCTCTCAACAACCAAATCCAAGGCTGCATGTCCCTGCATTTTCCCAAAAGTGTCACTTCTGCAGTAAGGGCACCCAAACCACCCAGCCTTTGCCTCAGCAATGCCCAGCTTTCAGCTGAGTGACCACATACCCTCCTGGTCCTGTGAAAAACCCCTTCCAGTCCCACAGCTGACACCAGGTGAACTTCCTCTCCATCATTCCAAAACAGCCACATTTCAGTGCCAGCAAAGTGCAGTAGGCAAGAGACTGAACCAAACCTGCTGTTTGCCACTAAACTTGCAGTCTGCAGCTGCACTGACAAGATTTCACGAGTGACAGGAGCCATATTTATCATATAAACAAATAGGAAGCCCCAAATGAGAGAATTAATCTCCCTCCTGCACATATGCTCCCTTCCCCAGCCCTGTACACATGCAGAGCATCGAGTTTGAACATGGGCTGGCACAACTATCAATCCACAGCAAACTTATCTTAAAGCAATCAGAGCTTAATTAAAGGCAGAGAGAGGTCAATATGTTCATATGCAAGATGATTCACTATGATGTCACTTGGGTACAATCAATTAAAACACACAGGGTATTTTTTAAATGGGAAAACCTGAGTGGGGAGCCTGTTGTCTACCCAAAGGTTTTGCTATGCTTTAAAAGCTTCATTTAAATATTTTTTTCGCCTTATTTATATGCACAAAAGTAACGGTTATATCAGATATTCATAGGTGATTTAGATGATTGATACCAATTTCTCTTCATAATATGACTAGCAAATAAAAAACACAGCGGTTCTCATATAAAAAAGTAATGTGTGACAAGGTTTCCTAANGAGAGCCATCGACATTCGGGGGCGCCTCCAGAGGCAGCCACAAACGACAAAGGATATAAACATCACAAGGCTACAGAGCTTCAGACATCAAGGGCTATAAACAACCAGGATGAGATGATTCCAGACACAAAACAACCGGAAAAGCTCAGCCACTAAGGAGCACGTTCAGAGTGTCACCACCAGCCCTGAGTGCCAGAGGGTGTCAGCAAGGAACAGACACAATTCTCACTGTGTCTCCCATCAGGAACAGGATAATGGGTCTCTGCTCTGTGAGGGACACTGCTGGCCTAACTGGTCCAGAGATAGTCCTGACTCATGGCCTGCTGCTCACAGAACTCTAGAAAATAAATCATAGAATATCCTGAGTTAGAAGGGACCCACAGCATGGTCAAGTCTGACTCCTGGCCCTGTTCAGGACAATGCCAAAAATCACATCACGTGTCTGTGTTGTTTCTCCTGTTCTTCCTTTTCTTTTCTGTTCTTCAAGTACCTCCTGTTGCTTCCTCTGATTAGCAGAAATTCTCCAGCTTTCCTTTAGAAACAATCTTTCCCTTAAAAATGTCATCCTTGACTCTGCTGAGTCTGGATGAACCCAAGTCCATCACACTCTCAGTGCTGAAGTTCCTCCTACCCTCCTACTTGCCCTGCAAACATTTTATATTACATTTGTTCATACATCTCAAATATTGATAAAACCCCACTCCTTCACCACTCTAATTATCTTTTCATCCCTCAAATACCTCTCTGTTGCTTCCTCCAAAACCTCTCTCTCACTCCATACTCCATCACCTGTTTAATTCCCATTCTCTCTCCTCATGGCCAACTTAATTCTCTCAACAACCAAATCCAAGGCTGCATGTCCCTGCATTTTCCCAAAAGTGTCACTTCTGCAGTAAGGGCACCCAAACCACCCAGCCTTTGCCTCAGCAATGCCCAGCTTTCAGCTGAGTGACCACATACCCTCCTGGTCCTGTGAAAAACCCCTTCCAGTCCCACAGCTGACACCAGGTGAACTTCCTCTCCATCATTCCAAAACAGCCACATTTCAGTGCCAGCAAAGTGCAGTAGGCAAGAGACTGAACCAAACCTGCTGTTTGCCACTAAACTTGCAGTCTGCAGCTGCACTGACAAGATTTCACGAGTGACAGGAGCCATATTTATCATATAAACAAATAGGAAGCCCCAAATGAGAGAATTAATCTCCCTCCTGCACATATGCTCCCTTCCCCAGCCCTGTACACATGCAGAGCATCGAGTTTGAACATGGGCTGGCACAACTATCAATCCACAGCAAACTTATCTTAAAGCAATCAGAGCTTAATTAAAGGCAGAGAGAGGTCAATATGTTCATATGCAAGATGATTCACTATGATGTCACTTGGGTACAATCAATTAAAACACACAGGGTATTTTTTAAATGGGAAAACCTGAGTGGGGAGCCTGTTGTCTACCCAAAGGTTTTGCTATGCTTTAAAAGCTTCATTTAAATATTTTTTTCGCCTTATTTATATGCACAAAAGTAACGGTTATATCAGATATTCATAGGTGATTTAGATGATTGATACCAATTTCTCTTCATAATATGACTAGCAAATAAAAAACACAGCGGTTCTCATATAAAAAAGTAATGTGTGACAAGGTTTCCTAAAACATTTCTATTTTGGACCTCACAAGCTAAATTGCTTTTGCTGGCCCCTTCCACCTCTCAGCATGGTTGACAGACAAATTGATCGAAACATCGGAAAATAATATGCTTGCAAAATTTCTCTGGGTGAGTTTTCAGTCTTTTGAATTTTTCATACCAGAACAAAATGAAAGATTGCCTCCTTGATTTTTCCTCCATTATGCGTCCCCATCTTATGTACTACAGGAACATACAATACTTCAAATAGCAGCAATACATTGTAAACAAAATGTAGAACATTTTTCATAGAACACCCAAGCCGTGCGAAGTTAAAAGACTGGGTAGCAGGAATCTTTGCCCTGCAGATTATGTTGTTCAATTATAATGAATTCATACATTTGAAGTTGCCTTAGGGCCTCTCATTAGACTTAGGGGTGTTTATTACAGGAAATATTGCTTGTATCATTTAAGAAGCAAGAAGGCTGGATGATTTGATTAGAAATGTTGACAGTTGAGGTGTGTAAAAAATATGTCATTCACCCACATTTTCCCCCCACTTTAATATT
The DNA here is from genome assembly GCA_013397075.1 of Rhabdornis inornatus. Lineage (NCBI taxonomy): Eukaryota > Metazoa > Chordata > Aves > Passeriformes > Rhabdornithidae > Rhabdornis > Rhabdornis inornatus. The sequence continues at coordinate 307,880 of VWZS01006759.1, forward strand.
AGGATCCTTCATTTTTTATGAATTCTTTAACCCCTTCCTCCCTTGCCTGCAGCCCATGGCACAGCCCGTGCTCGGCATCGTTGGTTCTTCACCAGGAGCTGCTGGTGTGGAAACACCAGTCCATGTTTTCCACATGCTAGCAGGAGGAAAACACAACCATTCCTATTCCCATCCCTATGCCCATTATTCCCATTTCCATCCCCATCTCCATTTTTCCCATTCCCATTTCCATCCCCATCCCCATTATTCCCATTCCCATCCCCAACCCCATCCCCATTATTACCATCCCCATTCCTATTCCCATTCCTATCCCTATCCCCATTATTCCCATTCCATCCCCATCCCCATTATTCCCATTCCNTCTATTCCCACGCCCATTCCCATTCCCACGCCCATTCCCATCCCTATCCCCATTATTCCCATTCCAACCCCATCCCCATTATTCCCACTCCTATTTCCATCCCTGTCCTCATTATTCCCATTTCCAACCCCCATTATTCTCATCCCCATTCTCATTCCCATCCCCAACCCCATCCCCATTCCTATTCCCAGTCCCAGTCCCATTCCCATCCCTATCCCCATTATTCCCATCCCCATTCCTATTCCCACTCCCATTCCTCATTCCCACTGCCATTCCCGTTCCCATCCCCCAGTCCAACCCCCATTATCCTCATTCCCATCCCCATCATCCCCATTCCCATCCCTCCCATGGCACAGCCCCAGATCCACCCCCAGCTCCCACAGAAATGGGAATTATTCTTCCCACACTGTCTGGAGCTCATTCCCTCCCACTGGCACCACATGGAATTTTGGCTGAATTATCTCCTTCCACACTGCACAGCCAAGAGCTCCTCAGCTTTTGGGCCAAACCAAACCAGTCCTGACAGAATAACTTGAATCAAGGCAGTTGGCAACGTTGATTAAGTGGCAGGGGTTGATCAGAAAGCTACAGTAATACATAAATAAATAAGAATTATTGTTTGTTCATGCCTTAATTTCTTTTTTTTGGTGGAAAATGGATCAGTATTTTCATACTCTTGAAGGGGAACATGCAGCACTTTCAATTCCAACTGACCTCAGAATGTGCTTTAGATGATGAGTAATTCCAAGAAAATTCATTAATTTTTGGACAAGGTCTTGTGAAATCCACTAGTTTGAGTATTAACACCCCCAAACTTGCAGTAATTCTTACAACAGCTTGAATTCATGGAGTGGTTACTACCATTTTATCAAACTTTATTATTATTATTATTATTATTATTATTTTATTAATTTAGATTAGAGCATCCCTGAAAACGAGCACATGAAGTGTGCATATAAAATCATGCCACAAAACCATTAAGTAATTATAAAGACTGATAACACAGATAAAAAAACCTCCACTTCAGGGCCTACCTTGTTTAGTATCTGTAGTTTGCCAAACTCAGATTTGGTTTCCATTTTCCACACTAAGCTAAGCCAGAGAAATTTGACTTAAACACATCTTTACTTTGAGAAATTTAAATAATATTAAAATCTGTATTTGAGGAGGAAACAAAGCTCTTACAGATGCTTTAGACTTCGGATCCAATCACAGCACCATTTAAAAAGACTAAATTTTTTAAAAAATATATCAAAAGTGATATATTTCCATATTTATACTGTATTTATATGTATTTAAATGAGACCCAAGTGATTGCAGAGGTAGGAACGTTCTTGTTAACACAGAGTTAAAGAAACATCAATGGGGTTGAAAGTAATTAGGCTAAAATATGTGATGTGTAATAATAATAATAAACTTGGAAGGATTTCTGACACGACCAGTAAGTGCTTTCCTCCTCCAAGGACCTGGTATTTGCCATTTCATCCTGTCTGCAAAATATCACAGAATGGTGACAGTCTGGAGCCAAATTTCATTTTCCTACCACAAGTCAACACAAACTAGACTTAACAACTCATTTCAGTAGTGATTTGCAATTTTTCTTCCCTTTTTTGGCTGCTAACTAGACCCAAACAAACAGCTTCCACTGAAACAGAAGTATTTTTAATAGATATGTCTATTTTCCCTGTATTTAAAGATACTTCACATCTCTCCTCCAAATAAAATTTCATCACGTCTCTAAATGCTTGAGACAAAATTTCAATTTTTGATGATTATTTTATATTCAGGTGTAGAGCAGGGTCAGAAATTTGATTTCAAAGGGCAGGTCAGATGTGTTTAGGACTCACACCCTTTGCATTAAGAGACTCCCCTCTGTCCCATAGGTCCAAAGCCCTTCCCAAGTAGCTAATCTGCATTTAAAGACCCTTCCACCTCTTAAAACACTTAACTAAATACTTGAAGGTGTTAAAGCCACAAGCTGCCTCCTATCTCCAAATATCTGCAGAACTAACAGTGCCATTCTTAAGTTAGGAGCAACAAATACTGGAAAACCTCCACAATTTGGCTTCCATATCTCTGAATTGGTATTTCAGTGACAGATGTTTGTTGCAGCAAAAACCTCTGTCAGAACAAAATTAGGTGATCTATCATTTTAAGATATGGTCTTCATATACTGTTTACTCGAAGATATCACTTGCCTCAAGCCAATTTTGACCAAGAACATTTTGTGATATGGAAGTGATTTGTATATCATCATTTTTGTGATAAATGTAGCTCTTGAACACAAAATAACCCACTATTCCACAGTATTACAGTTAAAACTCCTTCCCCAGTAAATCTGTACTACTGCTTTTATTACTACAAAGATACTGTATCTCGACTTCAATGCATTTCCCATTTTTATTCACGGAATAGGCTTGCCTGGTTCCCTGGTTTTACAGCAGGGAGCCTGGGCCTGGCCCCCTGCTCCACAGCAGAGATGTTCCTCCAGTTTTGGGGGGCACAGGAGGAGCACAGCACCCACCACAACACCTATTTTATTTTTATTTCAGCCAGTGGGGCGAGGGGAACACGAAGAGATGCAAAACATCTTCCAAAGGACAGTGCCCACAGGCAGGGGCTGCCCTGGTTGTGCATGCAGGTCCAAAATTAACCTTTTAATTTCACAAACACTATTTTAGGGGTCTCAAACCTTCTGATTCATGAGTGATGGGAATAAAGCAGACACCTCCACCTAACCCCATCTCCAGAAGGGCAGGGAGAAGACATAAGCCAACCAAAAAAGGCTAAAAAAACACCCAAAAAGGGCTAAAAAATGCTAATAAATCAAAAAAGCTGGGACAAATCACAGGTGGAGGTGGATGAGACAGAACAAGGACACTCCAAGGGTCTGAGTAACCATCACCTGACCTGAACAAACCACATTAAATGGAGGAGTTGAGGAGTTCCCACCACCTCTGTGGAGTGTGGCACCTTTTCAGGTGCACCGTGAGCTTGACAACTGATTTGAACCATAAATTATTAAATAAGCCACTGAATAGCCATAATTCAGTAATGAACTTGAGCCATTATGAGCCTCAGGTTTATCTAAGCCAGTCTCAGGGACAAGGGGCTGTGGGTTTAAACCCTTCCCAAAGGAACGGCTGTGCCTCAACAGGTGTTTGTTTATTTTACCACATGTGGACCAACAGCCTGCCACCAAATATCCTTTATCCTGGCACTGTGTGTGCAGAACTTATCAACAAGATGATTTCTGTGCTATTTAATGGCAAGTGCCCAACTTGCTGCCTGGTAGAGGAAAGCTGGACAGTTATTCACCTGGAGTTTTGCTATAATAGAAAGATCAGTTCGAGTATAAATTGATAAAATGATTCCTCTCTTCAGAGCATCTTCCCTGGGACCACCTCCAACCTACACTAGGCTTGGTCTCCAAAAATTCCTCCTCTGCTCACCTGCCATGCTCCTCTCCATATGGGAACAGTCCTGGCTTTCATGGACTGTCCTGGCTGGGAATATCCAGCATTTCCTTCGACAAAACTAAAAGGTATCTTCTGTTTTCCCTGGCTCCTGTCACAACTCACATCCTTGCAGAGGAAAAAGGGCTGGGAATGCAGGAAAGGGGCTGATCAGGCAAAATGCCTCTTCCCAAATGGATGGGATGGGCAGTGGGAAAAGCCAGATCATCCTGGGAATTACTGTTCACCAACACCAATGAAAAACTGCAGAGCACTCAGGCCAAGGGAGCAGATTTTGCCATTTATTAGCATTAATTCCAGCACACAAAGACAAGACTGACCCTCTATTCTTCCAAAAGCAGAAGTTCAAGCACTCAGAACGCCTCACATTTAAAAAAAAATTTTTTTTAGAGTTTGAGGGTGCAAATTGGTATTACAAGAGTATATTTACAAGCAGACTCCTCACTCTACTTCAATTCTGAAGTCTTCCCCCATGCAGGATTAGCAATAAACACACCGTGCAAAAGGATTCTTTTGACAATATAATTTCAGGCTTGCTGGTGTAATGTGAGCCAATTTTTCCTTTTGTTTTCAAAGACTGCAGAAAAATGTGTATATTATATCCTCTGATCTTTTCACTTGTTGAGATCAGTATGTGCAAGTCCTCACAAAAGGGAAATTCTCCTTCACAGCTGCTCTGTGGCTTAAATGAGAGAAATGACGGGTCCAGAGCTCCAAAATCTGCCAGGATGTGCAGAAATTGTAAATTTTGAAAGCAAATCTTAAAGCATGTCTTAAAGGAATGAAAGCAAATTTAAATCTTTCACCAGAGGAAAAATCTGGAGTTTTTACTTCTCAGGGACTTTTGACCATGGTTAGTTTGCATCTGTCACATCTATCAAAAACAACAATTATTTTATTCTTGCTATTACATCAAAACCCCGACCAAGACACCAGGATTTGGCCTACAGCAACACAACCACTGAGAGGAATTTTTGCCAGGGTTCAATTTGCATGATAAACTGTTGTTAACAGATACCATCTGTTTTTAAATTTAGTAAAAGGGCCCATATTATACAGCTCATTACAAATATTAGTAACTCTTAGACAACGACTCTTGTAGAGTGTGGGTTGGAGCTAATGAAGTAGAAAGCTTAAACAACAAATCATTTACAAGTTTTTGTACAGTAGTTCTAATGGAGGGAGTTTATAATCAAAGGAAAATGTAATCACTTATGTTAAGCAATCCATGGACTTAGTCAATGTAGCACAAACAGCCATTATGCAAAATTATGACATTAAAGGGAAAAAGACTATTGCAGACTTTGCATTTTACAGTGTCTGCTACACAGGCTAATAATTTGGGGAGAATTAAACAGGTGAGGCCCCTCGCTTCCAAACCAGCATTTTTCCATTGAATATCCAAAAGATATTCAACCTGGCCTGAGATTTGCTGCCCTGAATTAGACCTGACACCAGTAACAAAGGGGATTCTGTAATGGACATGGGCTCTCACAATGCAGTGCATTAATGGGCATCATGGTGAACATAATCTGTCAGGAACGGTCACAATAAAGATGTTCTCCTGATTAATGTTCCACTAGGCCTGTGCTTAATAATTTATATAATTTGTATTAACTTTCAAATTGCCATCTCTGTGGTGGACAAGGAAAAAACACACAAACAATTCAATATAATTATTTTACCCAGGAAAACATTTTACGTGGCAATTATAACTGCTGGGTTCATACAGGAGTAATCGTTCAGGATTTACAGAGATGAATTATTGTGAAGCAAAACTGCATATTTAAACAACATAATAAGAAAATTCTTCTAAGAAGTCATAAATACTTTATAAATTACATTAATATTGGTGTTTGGTATTACTGCATTTATATTCTCACAGACTGTGTATTTAATTACTCCCATAACAATGTATGATTCTATAAAATTAACAAACTTTTAAAATCGTGACAGTCTGCTTTAGAAAAGCATCTCCATTAATTTTTCTACACTTTGAATAAAGAAATAGTGATGTTACAGTAGTAGAAAATGGTCACTGTGCATTTCTTCACCTAACCCTTGTTTTTATACATGGAATTCAGCACATTGCACAGCGAGGATGGTGGGTATTGGTCAAGAATATCCTATGCTATCCTATCAGGATGATTAATGAAGGCACCTTTTTCACAGAATGTCAGACTCTGCCTTTTTAACAACTGACCTTTCATAGAATACTACTGAACTCATAATTCCACTTTTGTTCAGTTTCTTATTAGTGGAGTTAAAATTAATACTTATGGGAATGATGGCTAAGGTGATGCACAGTAAATCTTGGAGCACATCAACCTTCTGCAGCAGCTACCAAAGGAATAGTACCTGCATTTGTCTACTCCAATAGCATAAGTATTCCAGTAAAACTCTGTGTCCTTTCAAAAGACAAATTAGGTCAATATTCAACCCTCTTTCAAGCACAAAGCTGTAAATATGGAGAGAAAAGTTCAGAATCCTCACAAAACAGTTCCTACTGTACATGGAGGGGGTGTTCATCCTGCTGCACTGCTTGAAACTTCCAGGAGGACAGGGACATTTTCAGGAGACATTTTAGCCACACACCACACAGCCTGGGAGCTACAGGGACTCATTCCCAGTATGGCCACGTGCAGCTCCATGCCCTAAAAGACACCTCTTCCAGTTGGGAAAACCAGCCCTGTCTGTGCCAGCACAAGGATTCAGGGGAAGGCCCCAATGTGAAGAAGATAATCCTAGTTTTGAGTGCATTACACCAAACTGCTGTCCCAGTGAACAAAGGCCCCATTTATTTGAGGTGTTTCACACCCACTTCACTGTTCCTGTGATGTCACACATTAACTGTTCATTTACTGCCACCCCAGAACACCAAAAATTAATGCTGGATGAGCCAATTCCCAGCTGCCACAAATGACAGTGCTCAGGTGACGTGCCACTCCCTGCAGAGGACAGGACAGGACTCTCCATGTCCCCTCTCTTCCAGGATTGCCACCACGTGCCACCCACCCTCCCAGCCCATCACAAACGAGCCAGGGCTGGGTTCCAGCTCAGGGTGACAGATCACTGCTGTCACTGCTCCTTCCCTGCAATGCCCCAGCGCTTCCCTCTCCCTGGAAGGTGCTGCAGCTGCCCTGCAGTCTCCTCCTGGTCCCCTCCAGCCCCTGATGAAGACAAGAGATGAAGGCTGACCACAGACACCTCCAGCCTGTCACCACTGCCACACCTCCAGGGCCAGAGGCAGACAGGGATGCTCACACTGCTCCAAGGGGATTCCACACAGGTCTGATAGCAGGAACCACAGCAGTGCTGCCTGGACCACGACTGTGCTGCCCAGGGAGATGTGATGCTGCTGCTCCATTTCTCAGGGCTCATGTGCCATTCCTGCACCACTCACTGCTCCTCAGCACAAAGCCTGGTGCTCCTAAGCATAGCTCACAGCTCTGAACTGAGAGAGGCTGGGTTTGAATCAGAGATTAGGAAGAAATACTTCCCTGGCAGGGTGGGCAGGCCCTGGCACAGGGTGCCCAGAGCAGCTGTGGCTGCCCCTGGATCCCTGGCAGTGCCCAAGGCCAGGTTGGACATTGGGCTTGGAGCAGCCTGGGACAGTGGGAGGTGTCCCTGACCATGGATGGGGTGGCACTGGATGGGCTTGAAGGTCCTTTCCAACCCAAATCAATCTGGGATTCTGATTCTAAGATGCCTGAACAAAAGCAGCTCAAATGAAACACACTGGAATGTGTTTAGTTACAGGAGAAAAAACACTAAAAAAAGCATATGAGCTTAAATCTTCAGTAAGGCCATTCATTAACACAACTGGCTGTATTTTTATGCCTTTTTAAAACCCTGCCATCAACTCTTTCCCCTCATCATTATACATTAACATTCCTAAACCCTGAAGCCACAAGCTCCAGACAGTTTCCCATCCTTGAAGGTATTGAAAGATGATAAAAGATGGGAAACTTTTTATTGGTACACGAAGATCAAAATCCAGCACTGGAGCTGATATCCAGCACTTAAGACCTCACACAACTGGCAGCAATTCTGTTGTAAAACATGCAATAACAGCAGCAAACTGCAGCTTAATTCTTCTGTACACATTCATTGGCATTCATGTAAGGTCCATTCACATCCATTACAGGGGAAGGCATCTGCATTATGGCTAAATATTGTATCTTGCAAACAGAGCAGCATTTGTGCTGCTTCAGCCCTTGCAAACCAAAGAGGGCTTCACCCTAAATGAGGTTTTCCAGAACAAAGCTAAAGGACATTGGATGGATTTCAAGCTCCCCTTATAGCTCAGGGTTTTTTGTGAGGTCAACTGTGGCATAATTTAACTGTTCCATTACTGGAGACCTGAAAGCTGCTCCATGACTGGAGACATCCATGCATTATATTAATATCTATGGCTTGAAAAACAACTCCTCCAAAAATACTCTTTTTTTTTTTTCCAGAATAAATTAGACTCCTATTTCAAAAGAAAAAAACATTTCCTTCTCCTTTCAGGCTCCAGAAATGCCTTCACACCAGGAGAAGGATGGGTGTTTTCCCTGCACAACAAACAACATTTCACAACTTTATCATGGTTGAACATTCAGAAGTTGCCAGAGAAAAGAAATCACCTCTGAAAAGCAGGAAAAATGTACTGAAATAATGAGTCATGTTCACTCGAGATGGGAAGTCATTCCTTAACAAGACTCCCAATTTAGAAGTGCTGGGTGAATAAAAAGGTATTTCCCAATTAATGTTCACAGATGTGTCTCTGCAGCCCAAAACAAAGCAGACCTTCCAGTTCTGCCAGGGCCACTCTGACAGAGCCTGCAGTTGTGTGAGTTACAGTTCCCCTGGTCATAAATCATCCTAATTACTATGGAATTTTGATAACAAGTGATAGACCTGAAAGAAATGTATGGAGTGAAGACAAAGTTACAATGTGAATGCAGACAAAGCACAAAGGTAATGCAAAGAGAAGGGGAAGAATCAATAGGATTTATTTCATTATTTCTGCAATGATAATATGTAATAAACTGGTAAATGAGTGCTCATTCTGATGGTTCTTTTCAAGAGTTCCATAAAACTAAGAATTAAGATCCAGTAAGCTTTTGGAATAAAGATCTCTAAGTAATTGACAATAATTCAGCAATACCTTCATTGATCCAGATGCTAAAGCCAACACAGAGCAGCCCTTCACTACCACTCCTGTACAAGTTACAAATGCAAGACAACAACAAAAAAAAACAGCAAATCTTTAGTCCTAAAAATCCCTAAAAGTGATTGCTTGGGTGACACTGCTTTCAAAGCGTAAAATTTTACTCTACAAGCAATTTTGTAGCCTATAAAAGAATTCAATATTCTAGATCCACATCAGAGGGAAGCTCAGTCTGCCTCATCACAGATGTGAACAGAGTGCTATCAGCAAGTAAAAAGTGTTCTCAAGAACATGGATTTTTGTTTTCCTTTGGCTTCTTTATAACCTGGGGGGTGTTTTTTTGGCCACTTGACATCTTTTTACTGTGATTTATCCTCACTTCAGACAACAGATTCCTTGTTCATTTTCAAATTACCTGCATGCACTGGCAATCACACCTATCAGGAAGGGTTTTTTTTCTGTTCCTGTCTGCTTTTGTTTTGCTGCAAGTCCTACGAAAAAGGATTCCAAGACGTATTTCCCAGAACAGGCAGGAAGCGGGACACGCTATCCCAACCCTGAGGATATCCTCTGTTCCACACTGGCACATAAATCTCAAAGCCCAGAGGATTTCTGCATCAATGAGGAGCATCTGGACAAGCTCAGAGCCACAAGCAATATTACCCAGCCTGCAGAGAACTTCTGACCTACAGGAGTTGAGAGGTGATCCCGACCATGACCGACAGGAAAACGGAGAGGAGGAAAACAGGGATCTGCTTTAACACAACCAGAGCAGCAAAGGCAGGAAAACCTCCCAAAATATTCAAGAAATCAATAAAAACCCCCAAAACAACTGCATCCACCTTGGTTTGTCATCCCTGCTACCATGAGCAGAAGAGATTAAAGAAAACCAGGCTGTTTCAAAGAATTCAGGTTGAGGTGGAGAGAGCCAGGACAGTCCATGGTGCAGTGATAGGTCAGTGTGGACTTTGAAATTCCAGAGGTACAAACAGAAGACATTTTCTATATTCTTCAGGTGTCCATTTAAAATTAGAACAAACTCTTCTCAGAGGTGAAGAACATCCAGGAGCGTGAAGAATGACTACTTCCAAATTATTGAGGTATTACAGCTCAAATTGCCTTAATAGGAGCTGATTTATATTTATGGCCAAGTTTCATACAGCGTTTAAACTTTCCACAACTCCTCCCCCAGGTCAGATCATTGAACTTGAAGAGTTTAAAAAATAAGGCAGGAAATATTTTCCATCCTCCTTTGTCCATATATCCAGCCATCTACACAGCAGGATATGCAGTGCACTTATGCAGCTGAAAGTTTTTGGTCAGCACAGTTGTATTTTATATATATTAATAAAATCAAAGAACCACAGAATTTTTTAACGCTGGAAAAGATCTTTAAGATCATCAAGTCCAACCATCAACCAGCACCACCATGTTCACCTTTAAACCACATCCTCAAGTGCCACATCCACGTGGTTTTTGAACACTTCCAGGGATAGTGATTCCATAATTTCCTACAGCATCCCATACCACAGGAGCTCTGTGTCTGACCATCAAAACCCCACTGTCCTTCCATGCCTCACACACCAATAAATGCAGAGATCTCTTGGCCTCGAGGGAGCACCAGGAATGCTTTTAATGTTCCCACCCACCACTCTTCCAGGCAGACTTGTTTACCTGGGATATAACCCTGACCTTGCTTTTAGGAACAATACAGACGTTTCCTACTGGAGCAGGAATGGCTGTAAGAGCATCTGTCCTCAATTTGTCTTCAAGGGAACTTTCAAGGCTTTTCAGTGATTTAAATGCCTAAAATAAAAGACTTGGAATATCAGTTTATTGCTCAGATAAACAATCTGGATGGACAATCTGTAGATTCTAAATTTCACTACGGTAGGCAGCATACCAGCTTGGTCCTGAAACGCATCAAGACATTTACTTGTGCAGGTCCAGGAATGTGGAAAAAAACTCTTATTTTTGAACGTTTTCCTTCAAATTCTGGACAGGCTTTCCACCTGGAGTAGAAAGCAGCCAGCATTTTCCCAGCTAAAACTCTGCCAGCAAGCACTGGACACTGTTCCTGACCACAGGAACCACCCTGGCAGCATCTGCCCAGCATCTCCATGATCAAATGTGTGTGTGTGTGTGTGCACATGTGAAAGCAGCAGCTGCATGAAGCACCTATGAACCAATAAACTCCTGCACCCTGGAGGGCTGTGACACTGATGGAGCATCGCCAGCAGCAGGATACTCAGAGAGGCTGTTCATCATCATCACCTGAGCACAAGCAAAACCCAACTGTGGGATGACAAAGCCAGGGGGACGGGCATCAATAAAGCACAGGAAAAACAAATGACAGGAAAACAACTGACTGGGAACCTAAAGGACAAAGTTTCTAACTTAATCTCATTATTTCTTGCTCTGAGCTGGCAGAAGGAAAGTCCTCTGCCACAGCCTGCAGACAATTCTGACTTCATGTCTAAATCTACATTGTGATGATAATAACAGGAAAATAAAACACGATTTAAAAATCTATTCGTGCAAGTGACAATCGACATATATCAGCAGCCTATAGCTACAAGCCTCTGAAAGGTCAAAATTAACCAAATTGAGAACTGCTCCAAACCTCAAATTTGATCAGCTGACCACGCCAGTTATTCAGAAACTGAGAAGCAATCAAAAAGTTTGTATCACCAGCAAGTGCCCATTTTAATAAGCAACGAGGCAATAATGAGTATTTACCACTTAAAGAATTTATGTGCACTAAACAGCTTTAAATTTTTCAAAAGCCAACAGGACTTTATTTCTTACCCAGAATCAGTGAGAACCAGCAAGGATGAGCTGCTGGGATCAATCTACAAGAGATCCATCCTTGGAATTACTTTCATTTCATGAATAGGCATTTTAAGGAATTTTGGAAAGTTGGATTTCAGTAAGGCAAATATTGCAGGCTCCAATGAAACCATCCCAGCCCTGGATTGATGAACAGCTCCTGTTTATTCCTGGTGGAGAGAAGACAACTCCCCATCCCAGGGTGAGGCACTTCACATCACTGCCAATCTGATCAGGCTCTGAACACCCTGACAGAAAATGAGATGTGAGATGGAAACCAGCACTAAATGTTTAATATGATCAGCAATTCACAATTATTTCTTAAGTGTCTTTTCCCTGATAACTTTTTCCACTGCATGATCTTAGTGAGAAGATAATGGGAGATGCTGCTTTTGAATAAGTTATACATTTCCCCTGCTTTACTTGAACCTCACAATGCCACCATTATTAATATTTTCCCTCCACAAAACAGCAGTAGCCTTCCAAAGAAAAAGTCCTTGACCAAAATATCAGAGGATATTAAACTGAGAAGTGATCTACTGATGCAAATCATTAAATCTATTTGCATTTGCTTACTGAACCCTAACACAGAAATTAAACTACATAGTGTGGGAAAAGAGCTGGTTTTGCATGGTTAAAAGGAGACATCTTGGAAGATCCGAGCTCTATGTCATTAATTTTCCTTCTTCCCCTCATTAACAAGTAAAATGTTTTCACTGCTTGAAAAGTTTTAATAAATAGGAAAAAGCGGGGCAGCTGACATAAGTTTTTAATGTAATATACAAGAGCTTTTAATATTTTTACATATATTAATGTAAAAGCTAAAAATAAATGTTAAAAGGTTACATTTGTGAAGAAAGAAAAATGGCATTTACAGTTACAGGGTAAGGTTTTAGAATTTAACTCTTTCTCTCCCAGCATGGGGTGCTGAGGAGCATTTGCCATTTCCCTGAAAACCCCTGGAATTGCAGAGATGAGGCATTGCAGAAGCACCCGGGGGTTAAGGACACACATTCCCTCCCAGCTCTGAGCTCCAGGGTGATTTACTGGGCTTTGTCCTACCAAGTCTTAAATTCTTTTTATAGAAGGAATTACAGCAGGCATTTTAAGAACAGCCATAATTAGCACAAGCACTGGCAGGGTGAGACCTTTGGGTTTCACTGAAATGTGTGAGCCAAAGTGGCCAGGGAAGACCAGGAACTGCTGCTGCCAACTCCAGCTGGAGCTGGGAAAAGCCATCCAACACCAAAAAAGCCAACAGCATCCCAGGATACATCCCAAGGACTGTGCCAGCAGCTCAGGGGAGGGGATTCTCCCAGGAGAATTGAGAGAGTCCTGGAGAATTGTGCCAGCTCTGGGATCCTCAACATGAGGACCTGGAGCTGATGCAGAAAATCCAGAGGAGGTCACAGAAATGCTCCAGGGCTGCAGCCAGGCTGGGACACCGGGGGGAGCTCACCTGGACAGGAGAAGGATCCAGGGAGAGCTCAGAGCCCCTGGTAGAGCCTAAAGGGGCTCCAGGAGAGCTGGAGAGGGACTGGGGACAAGGCATGGAGGGACAGGACACAGGGAATGGCTCCCACTGCCAGAGGACAGGGCTGGATGGGATTTTGGGCAGGAATTGTTCCCTGGCAGGGTGGGGATGGAATTCCCAGATTTGCTGTGGCTGCCCCTGGATCCCTGGCAGTGCCCAAGGCCAGGTTGGACATTGGGCTTGGAGCAGCCTGGGACAGTGGAAGGTGTCCCTGCCATGGCAGGGGTGGCACTGGGTGGGATTTAAGGCCCTTTCCAACCCAACCCATTCCATGATTTCTGCTGGGCAGTGATCCATGGCACGGACCTGATGTTTCCAAACCCTGAATATTAACATGGACAATGCTGTGTATGAACACCAAAAGCCCAGTTTCAGTGTGCAGAACACAAAGCTTTGCTGCTCACCTGGGCTGTGCTTGTAACCCTCATGGTTGGCCAAGACTCCTAAACCAAGACATCTTACAACAGCCCAGTGATCGCATTTTACAGGGCTGATATTTTAAAACAGCAAAAATAACAACAAACTCTATTAAATAATATAACTTGTGCAGACACCCATTCAAAAACACCACAAAAGTCTCTTTCTTTCTTGTGTGGAAGACATAGAGCTGTAAGAGTGCTGAAAAATTATTCCACCAAAGAGGAGTGGGAGAATTTGCCTATGCAGCATCATCTCCTCCAGAAATTTCACAGAAAATAAATCCTGATGCCCTGCCCTGTGCTGTGCCACAGATACAGTGCCTGGTGTGTCTTGACTGATGCCAGGAGTAATTCAGGCCAGGAGTGGAACCTTTCCACCTCTCGTGCCAGAGGTAGATTAATGCACTGGAGCATTTTTCCATTGCAAATCCTTGTTATAAGGACGGGAAAATGGGCTGCATAATGACATGGATTATGTTTCTATTATGTACCAGAATTAGTGGGTGTTTGGAATACTGCAACTCTTCATCTTGGGTTTCCTCCCTGACTTCTGTGGTCCTTGAAAAAAATTTAGATGCAGAGATAATGCTGGGAATAATTTAAAGCCACAGAGGTGTTTTGGGATGTAACAGAAGGGTGTGAGCACAGACACACCCGGATGTGGATAACAGGAATCCTTCCTGCAGCTCTCCTTGAGGGAGACAATTGAGCCACACAAGTGTTTCACTGACAGGTGTCTGTAAGGGCAACCTGGAGAGCCCTGACTACCAAATGTTGTGATGGGAGCAAGGTGCAGGGTTTGAGGAGAACCAGCATTGCAGGGGTTTTTAGAATCCCACATGGTTTGGGTTGGAAGGACCTTAAATCCCATCCAGTGCCACCCCTGCCATGGCAGGGACACCTCCCACTGTCCCAGGCTGCTCCAAGCCCAATGTCCAACCTGGCCTTGGGCACTGCCAGGGATCCAGGGGCAGCCACAGCAAATCTGGGAATTCCATCCCCACCCTGCCAGGGAACAATTCCAGCCCAAAATCCCATCCAGCCCTGCCCTCTGGCAGTGGGAGCCATTCCCTGTGTCCTGTCTCTCCATGCCTTGTCCCCAGTCCCTCTCCATCTTTTTCCTGTGGCTCCTTCAGGTGCTGTGAGGCCACAGTGAGGTGACCCCAAACCTCTCCTGGCCAGGTGAACAATCCCAGCTGTCCCAGCCTTCCCTCCCAGCAGAGCTGCTCCATCTCTGATCATTTGGTGCCTGCTCTGGGCTGGCTCCAGCAGCTCCAGGTGCCTCCTGTGCTGGGGCAGCTCTGCAGGTGGGGCTCACCTGGGCACAGGGGCACAATCCCAACCCCTTCCCTGCTGCCCACACTGGGATCAGCCCAGGACACAGGGGGTCTCTGGGCTGTCAGTGAACGTGGCTAGCTCATGTCCAGTTTCTCATCCACCAAAAAAAATCTGTGCTTTGGTTTTATTTTTTTGCACAGAGGTTTCTCTGCCACGGTTTCAGGAGAAAACCACAACTGAAGACTTGCAAAACCCACTCCTATTTGAATCTTGCAATGCTGCCTTCGACAGATAATAGAAATGCAGCCGTGCTGTCAGGGAAAATAACACAGCTGAAGTCTAGTATTGATTACAGAGGAGTTGCTCAAGATTCACTTCAGCTTCAGTGAGAGAGGAACGTGGGTTTTGCTAATCATGCAGAATTAAACTCACCAGCCAGACCTGACAGTAAAACTTTGCCCACAAATCATTTCTAAAACCATGTGAAACCACATCTTTGAGCTGTAATACATGTCAGGCTAAACTCTAAAAACATGCAGAAAGTTATTTTGTTGAAGTTTTGGAAACACCACTTCCAATAAAAAGTTTTCTTAGCTTGATGCAGCATAAACAATCTGTAGCATCTCCACAAGAAACCATGAAAAACCCTAGCCCAGTTTATTTTTAATAAAAGGAGGACTATGCTATATAATAACTCTTCCTGCCACATCCATTGAATCTGCTGAAATAAAGATTGATGCCTGGATATTTGTAGAGACTTCTACCAGAGAAGGCAATATTTCTTTTTTCCTTTCTTTCCTATTTTTTAAAATATACTTTTCTATTGTTTTGAAGTAATCTGAAGTAACAAGCATCATCTCCCTATTACCCAGGCATCTGCATGTTTTGTTTCTAATACAAGTGGCAGAAAACTCAAGGAGGTTTGTGAGAGCTTTGTGGGACAAGTTAAAAGATATTTGCAAATGAAAGGTTTTGAAAGAGGAACAATGATGTAAGAATGATCTTCTGGTGTCTGCTCCACACAGGCACCACAAACAGGCTCTCACTTTGCTCATCAGTATGAAAACCAATGTTGTCAGCACTGGAAGGGGTTAAAAGGCTGAAATCTCATGGGGATTTGAACTAGCATCACCCAGGAGAAGCAGGTGCTCTCTGAGCCAAAGTAGCACCTTGAAGGATTTGGGAACAGGGCACCCCAGAAGTAAAGAACAGGTAGGAATGGTTGCTGGATTTGTCCACACTCACTGGTGTTTTAACACAGAATCGTGGAATTGTTAAGGTTGGAGAAGACCTCCAAGATCATCAAATCCAACCATCAACAAGAACCACCAACCATGTCCTCAAGCTTGAACCCACCCAGGGATGGTGACTCCAACACCTCCCTGGGCAGCCTATTCCAAAGCTTTACAATCCTTTCCATGAAAAGTTTTTCCTAATTTTCAATCTGTACCTCCCCTGGCCCAGCCTGAGGCCGTTCACTCTCCTCCTGTCCCTGTTCCCAGATCCCAAATCCCCCCGGCTGTCCCCTCCTGTCAGGGACTTGTGCAGAGCCACAAGGTCCCCCCTGAGCCTCCTTTTCTCCAGGCTGAGCCCCTTCCCATTTCCCTCAGGAATTCTCCAGCCCTTTCCCATCTCCCTCAGGAATTCTCCAGCCCCTTCCCATTTCCCTCAGGAATTCTCCAGCCCCTTTCCAGCTCACTCAGCCCCTCCTGGGGCTCCAGCCCCTTTCCCAGCTCCTTTCCCTGTTCCCTCTCTCCATTTAGAGCTCATCCCAAACCTGTTAATTTCTTTACCCCAAGTATGTTCTCTGGCTCACTCAGCTTTTATCCTGCACCATTTTAAATAGAAAATCTCTGCTGTTACACAATAATCAAGGAAGAGCTGAATGAGGAAGAGTGGAGCCTCTTCCAAGCCACACTGCCAATAATCCTCTACTCACATAAGTCACATCAGATGTTCATGGTAAACCAGGAATCCACTCCAAGCAGCAGAGTAGTCACACCCCTACCTCCTTCCCTGGGTTTTTACTGTGCCCCTGAGCTCCACTAAGTTTCTTAGGCTTGGCAGATGCTCAGTGGAAAAATAGGAGGAGTGGCACTCTCCCAAATGCCTCCCACTTGTGGCATCAAAGTGAGCTATCACTCCCAGTAAATTTTACAGTATGAGGAATGAAACAGTTAGCAAAGTTGACATTTAAACCATCACCATTGGCTGTGATTAAATACCTCAGAGATGAACAGAGTGGTTCACACCTCTCCAAGTTATTGTTCTAGGCTCTCATCAGACTCCCTGCCCCACTGCAGCCACTGCCTTTGCACATACCTGAGATTTTCCTTCCATCTCTAATAGCTGGAAACCTGCTCCACCTGAGATTCTGGAGAGTTTCTGATGATGTTGCAGGGACAGAGAGAGATTGACTGAAACCCTGGCAAAGCTCCTGAACTGCAGATTCACCCTGAGGTTGATGCAGATTAATAACACAGGAAGGGCCAAACTGGCTCCTTGTTCCTCCTCCTCTGATCTCCCTTGGTCAGCTGGAGGGAAATGAAACACTAAAGCAAATTGCAAATCTCCTGCAGGGAACCCAGATGGCAGATGAGGTCACACTGCTTCTGAAAGAGCCCAAAGGGAAGTCTGGGTGCATTCCTACAACTCCAGGAAAATGCAGGGTTTGACCATTCCAACAGTGCAGCAAGTCAGGCTGCCCAACTTTCCTCCCCACACATGCAGGAAGCACCCAACACCTCCTCTGCAGCCTCCCAAATCCAGGTTCACACCAACAAACACCCAATTCCCCGGCCCAGGGAGGAGGAGCAGACCTGCAGGAGCTTCTCCTGCAGGAGATGGGAGCTCAGGCTCCTCTGGCAAGCTCCAGCTGCTCCTACACCCCAGCAGCCCCAGAGTGCAGGAGCCCAGAGCCAGGAGAGGCTGTCCCCAAATCATCCCCATCTTGGGGGATGTCACCTTGGCAGGGACAGATCACAGCTGAGCTCTTCAGTGGAAAACTTAACTCATGGTGGCATCCCAAGGTGAATAAATGATATTCCACACTAGGCTATGGACATCACCTGAGATCTGTGCCCACCTTTCAGATGGCAAATTTAATTTTCATGTCACTCACACTCTCAGTAGGATGATGGTGGCCTTCCCCCCATCTGCCCAGCAGGATTTTCCAACCACACACTGAAAGCTGCTTAGTTTTCCTCAAAACATGTTCTACTACAGCCCTTTCACTAAAATCCTCCAGCTCCCCCAGTACTTTCCTGCCCCAGCTCATGTGCAGCCCAGACAAGCCCTGCCCCATGCTGACCAGGCAGGGAAAACCAGGGTGGGTTTTCCCGAGGGAAAAGGGAATTCCTGAGAGAATGTGCATTTTTGCAACACTGGGAGAAGCTGCTCCCTGCTGCCATCCCAATGCCAAGTCAGCAGCCCACATTTCCAAAGGATTTTGTGCTGTAAACATTCAGCAGAGGGAAAACCATGGTTTGTGTTACTGCCTGTGGAAGCCCAGAGCGAGATCCCCTGCTCACCAAGGGGATAATTCACTCCTGCACCTCTGGAATGAGACAAAGCCACTCAAAACAGAATCATCCTGGTGTGGGAACACCACAACTGACAGCAGAACAACAAAAAAACTAATTCTGAAACTCCAAAGCAGCTGAAGATACTTTGAAGTAAAATAACAGTGAAATAAAGGGAGTTATTCTTTTGGAGATGAGCAAGAAGTGTTAAACATTTGCAATATTTCAGGTAGGAATGCTGGAGGAATATTGACCAAATTGATCATTAGAATGGTGTGTACTGAAAGAAAAACTACAACAGCTGATATATAAATAATATATACATATACATATACATATACATATACATATACATATACATCATATACACATATACATATACATCAGTGTAATATATATATTACATACTATTATTATATATTGCATATAATCATTTATATAATATAACTTGAGATATATATATATATAACTTGAGAGATATATATATATATATATATATATATAAAAAATACATATACACAGCTTATACACATTTAAGGTTTTTTTTTAAAATATGGATTGTGAAACTGAAGTTCTTAGAAATAGATAAACTTGTCCAGATTAAGATGTCAAACCTTCAGGGACCTGTTTGGATCAGGACATCCTTATCACAGAATCCCAGATGGTTTGGGGCCCTTAAATCCCACCCAGTGCCACCCCTGTCATGGCAGGGGCACCTTCCATTGTCCCAGGCTGCTCCAAGCCCCATCCAGCTCCAGGAATGAATTCCAAAATCATGAATTCCAAAAGCCTGGATAAAGATGCCTCCTCTCCAAAAGAAACCATCCCTCTGTGACGTGTCTGGACTTTTAAACCCCGGCAGCTTCCCGAGGAGCAGAATAACCTCAGGTTATTACAATTAGTTTCATCTCATTAATAGATCAATTTCTTTCAAGCATACTGAAACCGGGTTTTACTTTGTTGCTTCTCCTTTTAGGCTCCATTATAGTCTGTGTTCTTAAGTTTTAAGGAGAGCCATCAGTGAGGAGGTTGTAATCTCAGGTGATTAATTGCACAGCATTTTACAAGCTGTAAAACAGAGCGAGATCTCCACAAAGCGATTATGCCATTAACCAGGGGCTCTTATCAGATTTTTCTACAACTACCAGGTTTGTCTGACAGATTGCAAGTCTTAAGTATTTATATATTTCAAAGGTTTACTTATTTTTGTTGTTAAAAAACCCTAAAATCTCTATTGATTGTTACATGCAATTCCACATGAGAAGTCCCAAGCACTGTGGAGCAGAATACCAATATTTATTACCAGACTTGTGCTCATTATGGTTCTCTCTGACAGGGGTCCATTAAAATCAATTTTTATGTTTCTTATGTTTTTTTTTCCACCCAATGTTCTTGCCATGGCGTTTATTAGCCAGTTAGGAGAAACACCAGGCACTGCTTTGTTTTTATTTTATTCTGTCGAAAATAATGAGGCCAGATTTAACAACTCTTCACTAGCGATGAGTAGAAGAGATTAAATGTTATACTTCAGCACAAACATTTACAGATGGCTTTAAAATTTTTAGAACTTTATCAGTGCTAAAGACAAAAGGAAGTCCCACCTTTCTTCTTCAGATTTAAATTCTTGAAATAATAATAAAAATACTCCTGTTGCCTTTAACTTCAGAGTTATTCCTGAGAGATAGACCCTCTAATGTAACAATTTTTGCACATAAATCATGCAGCCTTGTAACTTAAGAGTTACCAAGATGCCACTAATGCCTCAAGATGAAGTGAAGTCACCTCACTACTGAGAAAAGCGAAAATTAAAAAATTTTCACAACAGGTGAAAATTAAAATTCAGGAAAAGGATCTAAACTGTCCAACTTCTGCTGAAGAACAAGATCATGAGAACCTTCAACCAGCGAACATGGCCACGTTACAGGTGAGCAAACCAGGTGTCCTGGTAAAACAAAACCAGATTTTTTTTACCAGATGTTCTGGTAAAGAGCAGCACCCATTCCTACAAATGGCTCTGAGAGCCCCCAAATCTTTTTCCTACTCTTATTCCATTCACTCACTGACATTTGCCCTTCCCAGGGTGAAGATCCTCATCCCCTGGGTTGTTCTCCAGGCAGATTTTGCTCTGCAGCAAAGCCAAGTTTCAACTATCCTAAAAACCCATTTATTTCCATTCCTCATCAGCAGAAACCCAGCCCTTCAAGCAGAATCTGAAGAAAGTGAAGCAGTTATTTCCATATCACTGGAGTTGGCAAAACTGTGAAATCCAGAGGCTTCAGAGTTTTCGCATGGGAGGCAAAATCATATTTCAACCAGAACACACATTATGCTCCATATTCCTGATTAATTTTACACCCATTTCAGTTACAAGGAATAAAATAGGAAAACAGGCATGCTACAAATCCATGGAGAATTTCAGAAGCAAACACAGGATGAAAAAAAGACAATGTTGAGAAAAGAAGCCAAACCTGTTTGTCTTGTCAGTGGGAGCATCGATGTAGTAGACTGTGGAAAAGTGGAATTTAATTAGTAAACCCAGTTGAAAGACCAGTCTTAGGGAAGTCTGAGAAAGTCTAGGAAATCTTGATTTTGGCAAAGAAATTTGGCATAGAAATTTAGCATCTAATTCTGAATTAATTCAATGTTCCTTCTAAAAATGTCACTGAACATTTCCTCACAAATAAGGAAAAAAAATTCAAGATCTGGGCAGGACAGATGGACTCCAACAGAATGAACACAACTTACAAGAAACAGAAAAATGCACTGATGCCTCCTCAGCCAGGCCTGGATTTGAGACATGATCTCCACTGCCATGTGGGATCTGCTCCAAACTCCAGAAGACATCACAGCTCTGGGAAAACAACTCAAGCTCTCACGAGCACTACACAGTAATTAAAACAATCAGTCATTCCTGCACCTACCTGTTGGAGCCTAGATCTATATATAAAAATATAAAAAAATAAGAATAGATGGAGGTCTGCAAGATTTGTGAGGTGTGCACGGAGATTTTACCCTCAGTGACGTTTGTAAGTGTGCCAAAAATTAGGGGAGGCTTTCAAAATTTACATTAAAAACACTTCTGGTTTAAAATGTTGGATAATATTTTTGAGGCAGCAGAGGAATTGATGTGTTTTGAAGCCCTTAAGGGCACAAAAGCCTCCTCCCAGTATGATTAACAAAAAGAAGTGTGCTCTCAGATCCTCTGGGCAATCTGCTTCCCTCAGCACGAGCACAAGCACAGGATCAATAGGACATGAACTCACCCAGCTGGCAGCACGCTCATTTTGGGAAGTTTTATTTCATGTACTCCTGTTTCACACCCTGAGATCTCGATCTTTCCCACGGGGCTGAGCAGAACCACGTGTTTCTCCTTGCATGGAGATCCTCCCTGCTTGGAATTCACCTGTTCAAGGAAATAAAATTCTCTTTAACTGCAGGGATTTTCACCAAGCAACAGATTTGAGTAGTTTTCAAAAGCAATTTGGAAAAAAAAAGCAAGAAAACAGTGAATTTCAAGTTTCCTCAACTACGGCATTCACTTTCAAAATTCCAACTTAAAATGATCCATCCTCAGAAGTCAGCACTTAAATCAAAGTCTCAAAAATAACATTAACTAGCAGCATAGTGATCTTCATAAAAATGTGAAATAGCAGCAGTTTCATGGCTGGTTTATCAGCTAAAATCCGATGTGTTGTGACACTTATTTAAAACAGGATTGTTGTGACAACAAAGTAGATTCAGTGGTTTAGTGCAGCAGTGTTATGCAAATAACAGCTGGAACACAAATAGAATATGTCTGCTGGAAAAGAAAACATATGAAAAAATCAATCATTCCTTAGGAAAAGAAGCATATTTTTATTCCCATTGTTACCAGTCTGGTTTTACGATTACTGATAGGATGTAGTTGGAAACAGCTGCCAAGTATTTCTCAATATTGGACAAGACCAACAATAACAGACTTGTCAAATTCATCTTGGCTAGAAAAACCACCCCAGTCTGGATGAGTTGTATTCACTGCTTGGTTTGTGCCATCATTGCTGGAGGACGGGACAGAACACCACCAGGGTGTCCACTGCAGTCACCCAGACACCAAACCAAAAAAAATCCTGTGCTCCAAAGAGCTCAACTCACGTGAAACTGGGAAAAAAGGGAACAGCTGAGAAACTGTGAGGCAGCACAAGGTAACTCCATCAGCAAACACAGAATAAAAGGCTCCTACAACTGTTTGGGATGGAAGGGACCTTCAAAACCACTTATTTCCACACCTCCCACTGTCCCAGGCTGCTCCAAGCCCAATGTCCAACCTGGCCTTGGGCACTGCCAGGGATCCAGGGGCAGCCACAGCAAATCTGGGAATTCCATCCCCACCCTGCCAGGGAACAATTCCTGCCCAAAATCCCATCCAGCCCTGCCCTCTGGGAAGCCATTCCCTGTGTCCTGTCCCTCCAGGTGCAGGACCTTGCACTTGACCCGTTGAATTTCATGAGGTTTCCTGCAACACTGAGAGACCAACAAATTTCTTGGATTTATTTCATTTACTTCCCTGTGTTCAAGGTTGGATGGGGCTTGGAGCAACCTGGTGCAGTGGGAGGTGTCCCTGCCCATGGCAGGGGATGGGATGAAATGAGATTTAAGATCCTTTCCAACCCAAACCATTCTGGGATTTCATGAATGACAGACCAGGGGTGCAGCAGGAGGCAGGAAGGTCCTTGCAGGGTGACTTACAGCTGCCCACTGCTCACTGTACAGCTGTACAATAATTAGTTGTTTTCCAAATAAGAGAATCATTTCAAATCCCATCATAAAGTGCTGTGGAATGAAGTCACATCTGTGAGTAATATAATCAGTGTGAGAGAGCAGAAAAACCATCAAGCTGACAGTTTTGCATAACTAGAGCAAAAGCAAACCTAAAGCCCTGAATTTTGGGAAGCTCTTACACAATTCCTCCATTACAGACACGCAGCAATCAGAGCAACCTCACTCAGCATGGAGAAGTCCATGAACTGCAGGTTCCCTGTGGTTTGTTTACTTTGACTGCAACCCCAAACTGATAAATAATCAAATGTTTGGTGGCATCACAAAGAAACTCCTTCCCAAGCAACTTTTTCCATGTTTCTTCTCCCTCCTCGAGGACGTGGGAGAACTTCTCTGGAGCAGCATCTCATTGCAGAAGTCAGCACACAAGCAGCAAAAGTTTACATATGTGGCAAAGCAGCAGACATTCTTCATGTTTATTGGTGTGACAGCCCTGAACCAGATGCACTGAACCTCACACCATGTGCTCCAGCACTAGAACAACTCTGGGATCAGCTTTTCCACCAGAACAAAGCCCAGGATGCAGGGAGCAGCAGAGAACTATCAATAACCCTCTGAGCTCTCTCCAAGTTGAACTAAGCTTTATAGATGAAACCTTGAGTGACTGCAACTCCTATTTGCAGCCTTGTTTATCATATTCATCAGGCAGCAACATTTGGAAGGTTTATTTTTATAAAAGAATGAAGCTGCAGGACATGAATCCACATCCCTATGCAGCTGGATCGGGGTGCTCCAGGATGAAGGGCACTGACAGAGGTACAATGCACTCTCCTCTGTCCAGATACTAATTTTGTTTTTTAGGCTGGCTAGGAGGAGAAATTTCCTCACAAAAGGGGTGTCAAGCATTGGAAGAGGCTGACAAGGGAAGTGGTGGTGTCACCATCCCTGGAAGTGTTCCAAGAGCACGAGGATGTGGCACTTCAGGCCATGGTTTGGTGGTGCTGGTGCTGGCTGGACACTTCTCCAACCCTGGCAGTGCCCAAGGCCAGGCTGGACATTGGGGTTGGAGCAGCCTGGGACAGTGGGAGGTGTCCCTGCCATGGCAGGAGGTGGCACTGGATGGGATTTAAGGTCTCTTCCAAACCAAAACATTTGTGATTTATGGAAAATTGGAAGAATTCTGATCAGCTCCTGCATCATCTCCACCTTCATTCTCCCCTTCCGCTGCAGTACCTACAAATCTGTGTCAAAATACCTTGTAATTTTGATATTAGGTAGAAAAAAATATGATTTTTAGAGAGGAAACATCAGCCAACGTCTGGAATTTTCCCAAAGAAATAAAACCATAAACACAGCATTTGTAAGTTAACCTCACCAGACTGCTAAATACAGCAAACTGGAAGACTGTAATTTTATTTAAATTTGCAGTAAGCAGCTTTCCCCCTACTATTAGTAAATAATTCAAATATTTATATCTTCTGTTGCTCCTAACACCCCCAAAAACTCCACTGGACATTGGCCTGACATCCTAGAACCCAATTCATATCCATAACGATGACCAGAGAAACAAAAAAGGCAGAGAAAGCTTGAGAATCAACAAGGCTTACAAAAAAAACCAACAAACTGTAGCAAAGCATTTCCATGCTCCATGTTCTCCCAGACAACAATCTGTGTTTTCCAGAAAAGTCCAGAGAGCAAACCCTGTTTTTGCTTTCAGTATTATGGAGAACTGAATCCTTCCCATCAGAGCCCTATCTCTGATGGATCTCCCCTCCACAGGTTTTTCCATTTCCTTCACTCTGCTTTTACAATATAAACCCACCACACCAGTATCAAAATATTAACAATAATCCCCTCTGCATCTGATTTAACAGGGGATTTCCATTAGGCTACAGCATGGAAGTCTCATGATTTTTTTTTTTTCTTTTCCCCTCAAATATTTCTGAGAATCAAGGCACAAATAACATATTCAGCTGGCAAATCGAATGTGGCCTCACACATCCTGCAATTGGATTTTTTTAAACCAAGAGAGTCCTGCATTAATCAGGGAGATGTCCCAGTTCCTCCAAGAAAGGGGTCTCTTGATCCATTTCAGATTAACAAAGTGTTAATTGAGCTATGTGTGATGGAAATACAGCCAACAGCAGGAAATTGCATTGCAATTCTTTCTCCTGTTTCTCTTGCCTTCTCTCAGACCCCAAAATGGTCCAATTTCCAATATTTCTAGCCAAGCCACTGCTGCACTTTTGGAAATGCTCTGTTTAGTTCTTCCACAGCACAGAAGTCACTTCTGTGGAACTGAAGAACCCACCCAGGTGCCACAGGAGGTTTTCCTGCTCCCGTGCTGGGCCAGGAGGGAACCACACACTGCCTCCAAACACTAAAACTCACTGCCACAGGACCCCAAATTGCACCAATCATAGGAATTCTAACCCACAAAATCTGAATTTCTGAATGCATTAATCCAGTAGAATCACCACCTGAATTTCTGAATGTACTAATCCACTAGAATCACTACCTGAATTTCTGAATGCATTAATCCAGCAGAATCACTATCTGAATTTCTGAATGCATTAATCCACTAGAATCACTATCTGAATTTCTGAATCCATTAATCCAGTAGAATCACTATCTGAATTTCTGAATGTATTAATCCACTAGAATCACTACCTGAATTTCTGAATGTACTAATCCACTAGAATCACTACCTGAATTTCTGAATGTATTAATCCACTAGAATCACTATCTGAATTTCTGAATGCATTAATCCAGCAGAATCACTATCTGAATTTCTGAATGCATTAATCCACTAGAATCACTACCTGCAGGTGATTCCCTTGGAGGTGTTGATATCACCCCACCAGAGGTGTGACCAAGCACCACCTTGCTCATTTACTTCCCATTCTTTAAAAATTTATCCTAAAAACTTCATCACTTCCCATTCTCCACAATTTTACCCTAAAAAACTCATCAAAGCCCTGATATTTGCATCAACAAATGAGCTACAATCCACAAACACCTGCCCTGTTTTGATGGTGCCATAGAGCATCAGGGACTCGCCAAAAAAAAGCAATTCCAGACATTTGTTGAGTTTGAGGATGATCAAGAAATGCCAGGGGAGCTTCTTCTTCATCCTAATTACAGGAAAAAACAACCAGTCCTGAACTCTTGGAGAGTCCTTCTTTTGAGTATCTCAAACCTGCTTGCTATTGATTCAAGTTTTGAATTAAAATTCAATCAAAGCTTCAAATATTGGATTTAAATTTAAGGGGAATACATCAGAGTTTGGCAATTTGCTTCTTCATTTCAGCCACCCTTCCTGATGCAGTAAGTTTGCATCCTTCTCCTAACAAAATCCTTATCAAATCCCATCAGCCAAAGCAAAAATCCATCATAACCCAATGGCTGCAAAATGATTTAGTGTCAAAAAGCTTCTGCCACTGATGAGGCTGCCCATGCCAGTGAGCCACCCATCCAAGGGTTTCACTGAATTACAGTTCTCTCAACATCTCCTTAATAGTTTAAAACTTCCTGTATTTGTTTTACTGGGTTCTGCCTGTTTATTTAAAAGGAAATAATCCATTGTACGTAAAGAATATGGGAAAAGATATTAATAGTAAAGGTAATGTATTTCTGCACATATAGTGCAGGGTGGAGGGTGATTTTCCAACCTTATGGTTCTTGACTTAGAGGAAAAAGCCATTTTTTGGTGTTTCAAAGCAGAGAAAGACTTAAGGGCTGTGAATAGAAGACAGGATCCATGCAATCAGAACAATCTAAAAAAATCTACTCCTGTTAATATCTTGATTAACCATCTATATTTTCACCTTACAAAAGCTACTGTTCTAAGAGAACAAAGAGTTTATGTACTACAAATAATTTTACTGCAGGGAAGAAAGAAGGAAAGAGTTTGTTGGATGTTTCCCACTAAAGTAGTTTAATATATTGGAATATTAGTATCACTTTGCTATACTGGAACACAAATTAGAGAGAATGAGAAACATTTAATTTCAGTCTTTTTGCTTATTATGAAATGTCTGATTTCTTTCCAAGCTAAAATACAAACTCTTCTAAGAGGTGCTTCCTCCTCTTGAAAAAAAGAGTCCAAAGATTTCCAACTAAATAGAATGGTGTGAACTCCAAAGAAACATGAAGCTGTGGCTGTCCCTGGATCCCTGGCAGTGCCCAAGGCCAGGTTGGACATTGGAGTTGGAGCACCTGGGACAGTGGGAGGTGTCCCTGCCATGGCAGGGGCAGGAATTGGATGAGTTTTAAGGTCCCTTCCAATCCAAACTATTCTGGGATTCTGTGATAATGATGCCCTGCTCCAAACACACCCCTGAAGGTTTGACAGCTTATCTGGACACTTGAAAGATGTCAGAAAGTTGTCCTGAAAGGCAGGAAGTTCCTTGTCCAAAAAACTGAGGGATGGCTGCTGCCCTCTGCAACCCACTGGGAACTCTGACCAAGAGCCCTCATTACTTAATGGAAAAATCATTTCTGAACCAGGTAATGCCCAATTCCAGTATCACTACACTCACACTTCACTCACAACATCCTCCAAAAATACAGAGAACTGTCAGCCCAAAGAAAGCCAAGTGCCCCACAGGCTTTAAACTAAGGCAAAAGCTAATTTTTGAGGAAAAGAAGGTGCTGCAGTAATTACTTAAACCCAAGAATAAAGTCTTGAAACAAAACAACCCTCTCAGTATCTAATCTGATGTAATTCTGTCAATACAACCGGCTAAAAAGTAAAACAACTTTTGAAATTACCTTTTATGTTCTAAAATACAAGTCCTTTATATCCTGCAGCAGGTTCCTGTGAACTAAACAACCCCTGACCTGGACACAAGACACCTCTTCCCTCTCCACAACCACTGTCTCTGCTGGGTGTATTTCTCCTCCCTACAGCATCCAAAACAAACTTTCAGCTTTCCAGAAAAAAGCACTGGAGATGCAGGTCCATGGAATTCTGTCCTGGCTACAGGAACAATCAGCACCTCCCCAGCTGAGCCTCTCAAACAAAAGCTGCACTGAAACCCTGCAGTGCTCTCCTGGTGTCTCACTGCTTCTCTGAGTAAATCTAACCCTGGTTAAGCCAAACCTGAAACTTCAGAGGGTATGAAAACAAAACCTCCTCATTTCCTGGTGCAGGGAATTTGGAAAGGAAATGTCAGACAGACTGGAAGCAAATCCAGGGTTAGTTTGGGGTGATGCAATTTCTTTACCTTCCAAAGAACTAATCCCATAAAAATGTGAAGGCACAGAATCACGCTGCATATTCTGAACATATACAAATATACACTGGCATAAACACTCAAAATCAGTCCCCCTCTTCCCTTATCCAAAGGCCCACTTCACACAAGCCCCCGAAAAACCAGGGGGATACGTGTTCACATGGAGCAACATTTGCTTTCTACGGCATTTAAAAAGTCTTCGACGAGAGCAAACACGTAATTCTTTATTAAACAATCAGAGACAACAAAAGCAAGTTCCTGTTGTCCCATTGCATTATCCTACTAATCCTCTCTGGATGGCAACCAGAAGCCCCCGAAATGCCAAGCTAGGGAAGTGTCTTTCCAAGCTCTGGTCGCCTCTGGCTCTTTGGCTGCGCCTTCTGTCGGCTGCTTTGGCACACAGGAGCAATGACAAATTCCCAGCACCCAGGGCTGGCCCTGACTGCTTTATTTTATTGGAAGGGCACTTTCATTGTAATAAACCCATTTTAACTCCTCTGCAAGGGGCAGGTGGGTTACTGCTCCTGCATTCCAAGCTCAACAAGTGCAGTTTGCAACTCCACCTGCTGCTCACACCAAGCTTGGATTGGAGCTGGCGTCAGCAGGTACTTGAACAGCAGACCCCAGTGGCTGTTCAAACAGGAATTCTGATGTATTATTTCCTCCAAAAACAAGTAAACACATCCTGCATCTTTCCCCAGCTATTACTTACACAGGAAATTTAAATGGGATGCAAGCAGAGCAGCCACGTGGCGCTTAAAACCATATTGATACCAAAATAAACCATATATACACCAATTAGGATATTGATATCATCTGATATCAATAGCACAAAACCAAGATTAACACCTGATTACTTCTGAGGTGTTTTCCAGCCCAAACAACTCTTGGCTTCTACTTACACACAACACAGAAGTAGAATGACATTAACTAGTGTGATGTTAATTAGTTTTAAAAATTACCGATCATGGTGGGGACACGGAGTTATTCAGGGCATCTCTTCAAACTGGGGGATGCCAAGAGATATTATAATTCATTAGAATTACACTGGATAAGGAATGGAGAACCAAGAGGAGGGAAAGTGGACAGGACAGTGCCAGATATTCCTGGAATAATCAGATCATGGCAACAAGTGTGTGGGTACCTGCAAATCCCAGCAGGAACCATCACAAAAGCCACATGGTGTAACTTCCAAGGGGAGGGGAAGCACATTGTGCCTCTTATCCTACCAAGGACCCACCAAAGGGATTAAGTTCCCCAGCTCCTCATTTTTGAAGCTGGAAATCCTATGGCAGAAGATTCAGTTGGAAGCACTACAAAGCAATGTTATATTTTGTTGAGTTGGTCAATATTTTAACATTGTCGGAGGGAATAAACCACTGATTCTTCATACTTGTAATAGATATTTTTAAAAATAATTAAGGAATTTGCTTCTAAACAATTAAAGAAATAAATACACTAAAGAATCAAAATTGAAGAATCTTGTCTCTTAACAATTACGGGGTCTCCCAAAAAAACTATTTTGTTGTTACTGGGTTGAGTTCCAGCAAGTCCCTTTCAACTCAGGATATTCCACGACTCCATGAAATCCCATGCAAAGGAAAATGGTGCAGTAATCTTAATTTTCCAGATGTGTTCATCACTTCAAGAATTAAATTCAAGGTATCAGCTCCATATCTGGTTATCCATATACAGTTATAATTCCCTCTGTGCTGTGCCCAGTTCTGGCCCTTCAGGACAAGAAGGACATGGAGGGGCTGGAGGGTGGCCAGGGAAGGGAACAGAGCTGGGAAGGGGCTGGAGAATTCCTGAGGGAGCTGGGAAGGGGCTGGAGANTGGGATTTCAGGATCCACTCCTTAGAAACCATCGAGGTGCTTGCTGTAAGAACGTGTTCACACTTCACCCTGAGAGGTTGTACTTTGAGGCATAGAGAAATAAAAATTCACTGCCCAAATCTGATATAAATGCACACACAGTGAGTCTGGAGTGCTCAGCTCCTACAGGCTCAGCCTGGATGTAAATACATGGCAACTGCTCCAATACAAGGAAAACAGATGAAATTTTAATCAAATGAACCTTGTATCAGGTTCAGGAAAACTGAAAATGGGCTAAAAAATGAAAAAGAAACCCAGCAGAAGAATGACTTTAATATTGGGTAACATTTCAAGTTTTTATCACCTAAATCCACAAAATTCCTAATCTGCTCCTGCTTGTCTTCTCTGCAGAGCTGGAGTCAGGACCAGCTAAATAAAAGATAATGCAACTAGGCATAACACAATAAAAGATATTACCTTCCCAATGCATTATTGCTGCCAATTATAAGAATCACTTCAACTTAATTTCAAAGGCACAATCACCCTCAACTGTAACAGTCTCTTTTTTAAATTTCAAACAGTATTACATTAAGGCAATAACTCACCTTCCAGCTATAATATCAGTCTCCCTTATTGCAAAAATACATTTCATAAATACTTCTCATCGACAAGTCAAGCTAATTCAGGTTAATTTTATTGTATTTTGGTGCTATCTCACATTTGTGTGCAATTACCTTTATCATTTTATTGCCGTGCCAGAAAGTAATCAGAACAATTATTTGAAAAAGGAGGGGTATAAATTCTAAATCACACTTGCTGGCATTTTTGATAAAATAGCAGCTTTATCTCAGGAAGTGGCAGGGACATGGGATAAATCATGCATCAGTCAAGTGTAGCTGACCCCCAAGTGCATTGCACAATATCAGGAGTGCTTCAAAAGAAACTTTCCTATATAATCCATCATTCTTTATAATACCAAAATAGCTCTACCTGAAGAGTAGGAGCTGGAGAATAATAACAAAATAAATCTAAGCAATATGAACAAAACCATTAATAGTGCTCCTTAAGCTGAAGGAGAGTCAGGAATCTGAGTTGTGTGTGAGGAAAGAATTTCACTGGAATTTTTGAAGTGAGCAGAGCAGCAAAATGTGTTAGGAATTCACTAAAACCACAAAATACAGGGAAATAAATACACACACAAGAGGTGTTGGTATAAAAATACAAGAGCATATTGTTGGCACACACACATCTGGATTTTCCTATAGTTATCCACCCCTGCTCGAGTCAGGATAAGGGTTTCACTACTAACAGAGAAAAGCAGCAGGGTTAGTACAAGAATCCATTTACTACCTTCAAATTTAACTGCAAGAAATCCAGCGAGGAGCAGAAGAACATTTAGAGTTTTCTAATGAAATACAAAACCTGCCACATTGTCATAAGAACATCAACCCCCCCAAATTCCTAAATATGGAGATCTGCTGAGGTTTGGTCACCCAGAGCCCAGGTACCTTCCAGCCAAACCCAAACCCAAAACTCATCTCTGGCCACTGCAACAAAATCAGGGATGTGGTGGGAGGCACAGAGAGTGATTATGGAAAATTCCCACGTCTGCCTGCTTCCCCAACCCATTTTTCAGCAACCTCCTTAAAAACTGTTCAGCACACTGCACGGGTGATAATTGATTCCTGCAAATCCACAGCCAGGCACACGCTGGGTGTCACCCCAACGTGGGGCTGTGCAAACTGATCACACACTGAAAACAGCCCGAAAATCACCAATTACATCAGCACATAAATATTTAATATGCATCCAGAGCACAGGGAAGTGTCTGCACAGTCCCCACAGCGGAGTTGGAGTGTTTTACCTCAAACCTTCTGTCTTCCCACATATCAAAAGAGGAAAACTCCCCTAACAGCTCAAGCTGCACCTTTCAACTCCACGTGAGAGTGGGGGAAATGAAAAGGTTAGATAATAAATTATTAGTTTCGTGTCACTTGCCAGCTATATCACACCTAGCCTGCAACGAGAGGGAACCAGGGATTCTCCCTACCAAGTACTTCTCTGCTAAAAGGTGTTTGCAACTGGAAGATGCATAAATGTAACTAAACACATGATGGTTCAAAAGAAATAGGTGAGGCAAGAATTTATTTACCTGGATTTCTTCCTCAACCATTCCGTTTTAAGAAACAAAACCGATTTGCTTTTGTAGAAAAGAGGCAAACAACACAAACCAGCAAAATACTCATTTCCTAAGCCACATGACATTATGTAAAGCAGATTAAAACCACAAGAGATGCCACTATTCAGACATTTAGAGCAGTGATAGAAGTTGCCAACAGGAATAGTTAGAAATGCAGGTGTGATTGTACCAGAAATGTTTTCCTAGAGGAGCATCACTGATGTTAAAAAAATTGGCACACACACAAAAAAAAGGGTATTTGTGTCTTCAAAGCTCATTTCAACTATTTCAGGGAGACAGCTATAGGCTAACAATGTGTTGATGCCCTTCTTTCAGCAGAGTAAATTACCTGAATATTTGGATAAACACCCATGTTTCCTGATTTTGCTGTGATGTCACTGACCTACACTTCCACCACTGAAGCATCAAGCCTCAAAATCAAGCCTGTGTTTCAGGGAGGTGTTCATTACTAAGGAAAGGAAACAGCAACAAAACGGAGAGAGCAGCTCTGTCCTGTTATTTATGCTCTGTGGCAGATGGATACGTGCTGGGGAAAGGTCCACTGATGCCTGTTACCAACCATGACAGAGCTACAGAGATTTACAATGCAGCATCAATCTTGTCAACTGGATTCCTAATCCTGACTGCTGGGCACTGGGGAAAAAACAAACTATGTTACGTGAACTCTTTTGTAATGCTGGACTTCCAGTGGACACCTCCATGCAAAGGAATTTCACTGGAAACTTACTTTTGGAACGAGCCTCGATGCCATTGTGGAAGAAAAGGCTTCACCTGGAAAGAAAAAAAAAAAAATTCCCAGTTAGATTGTTAAATCTGAATTCCACAGGGAGAGCTGAATAAGCAGAGTCTTCTCCTATAACCACCTCTGTATCAGTTTTTAAACGAGCTCCAAGTTTCAGTACACAGAATTTCCAAAGAGAGTTTGTTTTTTTTACAAACAACATGGAATTTTAATGTTAAGTCACCCACTTGTCATGAGTCAAACAAAAAAATCAACAGATGGCACATTGAAGAGTTCTTCCACAACAAGCACTGCACAACTGTAATATCTGGCATAAGAATGCCTCAAAAGATAAAAGTATTAATTGAATAAATTTTTGCAGGCTGTCATGTACTTCTAAGTGACTGAGTAAAATGAAGAGCCTTTTGTGATTTAGGAAATGCCACATTTTAAGGCATGAAAGTGATTTTTAAGCAAGTGATTGTCATATATTCTGGGTTTAAAAGCACAGATTTCACACCACTGAGTACCTAAAACATTTTAACTTCAATTATTATAATCCAGCCTTTAACATTATTCATATAATTAAAGAACACAACTGATTCCTTTTTGCTCTCCCTTTGGAAATAAAGGGTATTTCCCATTTCTTTGGCATTTAGCTCCCCCCTCTATGTTTTTTTTTTTAGTGCTACTCAGCCAAGATCACTCTGTCTTTGAAAGATGTGATATAAACATTGTATTTTTTAAAATCAAGGAGATGATGTGCAAAAGCTCAGCTTCACAATCCTGACTCACAGCCAGCCTCGATGGGAACTGCTCCACTTAAATCAGGGAACTCACCACTCCATGGGCAGAGATAACTGTATCCACTTTAGGAATGGTAAATGTCTGAAAAATGAAATTATATGAACATCCCAGGCTTTCCAAGACCTCTCCTTGAAGTCCAAGGCACTGAGATAACACATGGCCACTTCCCAGCCACTTAAAATCAAACAGCAACATATAATCTTAATATTGCATCTTACTTAAGTGTTTAAAATTAGTATTTTAACTATAGTAACAAGCCAGGCACTGCAAAGAGAACTCACTGCATTTTTAAATGCAGGTCAGGCAGATGAACAATCTAATAGAGCTACTTAAAATATCTGTGATAGAGCTAAAAATAAAATAGCAATTTATTTCCATCGTCACTTCAGAGCTGGGTCTTTCAAAGCACCCAGCAATGCTCAGGTTTTTTAGATCTTCCTGAAGGGTAAAGCTGAAATTTTTACCTCAATAACCAGATTTATCCAGAAGCTCATTTCAAATCCTGGTTGAGCTCCACCTGCCCACACAGCAAGGCTTTCCTTGGGTGACCAGAACTTGGGTCAAACCAGTCATGGTGGTTAGAAGACTTCTGACAGTCTGACACGGGGAAACCACACAAAACCCTGGGTTTGGAAAGTCCAAACCATCCCTCCAAAGTGCACCTCAGCCTAGCAAAGGCTGTCTTGGAGAATGTCAGCACAAGGGTTCTCCTAAGGATGACTCTGAAGGCAAGAAGCCAAAATCTCTTTGGAACAACAACACAC
Source organism: Rhabdornis inornatus (assembly GCA_013397075.1). Classification (NCBI taxonomy): domain Eukaryota; kingdom Metazoa; phylum Chordata; class Aves; order Passeriformes; family Rhabdornithidae; genus Rhabdornis; species Rhabdornis inornatus. Next base: position 342,752 of record VWZS01006759.1, read on the forward strand.
ATTGATCAAATCCAGTGACAGCACTTCCATGGTGTGGAGACTGAGACACCAGAACAAAACCTCAAAAAAATGAAACCTTCATGCCAGCAATGGCTTCACCAGAATGGAAAATTCCCTCCTGCATTTGCAGAGTGGGATAAACTGAAGGGATTAAGGAGTTGTGTGGAAAAATAAACAGTAATTTGTTGACAACCCTCACTAGCTCAGAGCTACCAACAAGGACCAGTGATATCTATCTCCAACTCTCCTGCCTCAGCTCCCCTTGGCCATTCCAGCTAATGTTCCCAAGTTCCCCACAAGCTCAGCTGCCAGCCAGGAGCTGTGCTGAGGGAGCAGGATGCTCCCAGGACACCTGGAAGAGACACAAAGCCCTGCAGGCGCTGAACAGTACAGGAAGAAAACACATCACAGTGCCACCCTGTGAGCATCCCAAACCTCTGCATATGTCAACAGGCCAAAAAGGGGAAGAAAAGTCAGAGGTGACATCAAAAGTAGATCCTTGAAGGGCAGGAAATTCTTCAGCCATGTTCTGCTGCTGACCTAGAACAGAAGTCCTTGGGCTTTGAGATACTTCCTTGCTTTTTTCCCCCAGGACTGCAGCCTGATGAGTACATGTGATGGAAGTAAGAACTTGGATTAATAAAAAGTATTTTTTCTCAGTTCATCAACTTTTAAACACTAAAGGAAGATTCTCCTTGAAGGATAAGTCCTTGGGACCCTCAACAGAACACTCTGGTTCAGCACTAAAACTAAAAACCAGCCATTACACCAAGTGACTATATGAACAAAATTCCATATGAAAACATTTAAAGTACATTAGATTTTTGGTCAAGATGAAAGCCTGAAAAAAAATAAAAAAATCCAGCAATCTATTCTAATTGGGTTCCCATGGTAACTGTACAATTGGGTTTTTCAGTATAACATCCCAAAGGCCCAATGCACACTTGTAAAATATACTTCAAACAGCCGGAATTGTTTTTACATTACAGCACTCCCAGGAAGATCAATTACTATACATCCCCACCCTAACTATTAGTGGCAGGAGATGTTAACACTATTGGCCATATTAACATAAGTCATGTAAAAAACCCCACATATCACCATCATTATATAAAACTAATTACACACTTCAGATTCATCAAACACGTTCTGAGTAATAAACCAATACCAGTCTTGTCACCAGATCATGTTTACTGAACGTAAGAAATCAACCCCAAATATATGCCAAAGCATTTTTGCTTCTCATATTGATCCCAAGGATAAACAGAATCAATCATTAATAATTACATTATAAGATGACCCAGAGGGTTAATCATATTCTTAGAAAGTCTCGCTGTGGAATCGAATACAATGGCACAAAAAGGCAACTGAAAAGCATTTAAATCCAGAGCCAGGTGCATTAACAATAATATAAAATAAAGTACATTAAACTCATGCAATCAGTGAAAATAGTATTACTGGTATGTTTTTAAAACATAATAAAACAAGCATTTTTTACTTCCCTGGGAGGCTGGTGAGGCCCTGGCACAGGGTGCCCAGAGCAGCTGTGGCTGCCCCTGGATCCCTGGCAGTGCCCAAGGCCAGGTTGGACATTGGGGTTGGAGCAGCCTGGGACAGTGGAAGGTGTGGGAACAGACGTTCTTCAAGGTCCCTTCCTATCCAAACCATTCTAGGATTCTATGATTTATTTTAAAAGTTTGTTTCAGCTGAAACACTGCCTTGTTGGACCTCAATTTCACCTTCCTAAAGCACAACCCTGGCCACAGACCCAGATTTCACTTCCATCCCACTGCCTAAACCTCCAAGTTAGAAGTGAATGATGACCCAGGCCCACTGAGCTGGATTCAAAACCAATTATTCCCTCATATTTCAGAAAAAAAAAAACCCAAACCAAAACAAAAAACCCCAAACCAACAACTGTGGCCAGCTTGAATAAACTCCATCAACTGTGAATCTCCATATTTCATCAAGTCAGCCAAGAACCAGAGGTACTTGTGGTGTCAGCAGGGGACTGTGAAAGAGATTTCCCTTTTCCCACACCCTTCCCACGACACCTCTGCTCATCCTCACACCCAGCAGAGCACAGTGCAGGGAATATGAAGTTGTGGGAATTGTTTCTCCAGGGCAGGGGTGACAGCAGAAGTGTCCTGTCCCCACCAGCAGCCCAGGCTGCCAAGGCAGGCTCGTGCTGCCCATGTACTGCCACATGCTGAACACTCATCTGCTGGCTTTATGATGTGAAACAGAAAAATTAATCTTTTAACAGGGCCTTAAGTATACTTTAGGTGTTTATTAAAAAGTGTAACTAATTAACAGACCTTCTGCACACTTGAATGTACAAACAAGCCAAGATAAGAGCATTGTTTGCCTTGTGCTGATGGATCTAAAGCACTCAGATAATTTCAGTATTCCTGATGATGATTATGCAGCAGCAGCATTGACAAGACAGCACTAATTCTTGCTATCTGCTAATGCAGGGTTACCTGGAGGGACCTAAATCTGCACGTGGAGCTCAGAGATGGCAGGACTCACACAACAAAACAGCTCTGACTCCTGTGGGCTCTGCTAATATATATATATAAAATACTGATTGCATGAATCTGCACTAAAAGGTGCCATTTGTATAAAAATGAAAGGCTAAAATGCATCCATCAGATCAAAACTCAAATTATTATTTATTCCCCACTGCCAAGCTGCTCAAGACTCCAGGCCATTAGTCAATGCTGCTATTTTAATATTTAACTCCTATTTCACTCAAAAAGCACAGAAGTCAGAACCTTTGTTTTAATGAACTCTCCTCGTCTCCTTTGCAATTAAAAGCGACTTGTTCAGGTATTTTTAATAACCTTCAGAATCTCTGCTGCATCAGGGAGAATTTCAGCTGCATGTCCAAGTTTTACAGGTGACTTAAAAAGATACCTGAAATTATCTGTAACATTTAATTTGGCCCACTATAAACTGATATTTCTGACAGCCACCAGGACATGGTAATTCAGCTCTGCAGATATAAGATAGCAAAGAAGGAAACAACATGAAAAAGGATTAGCAAAAAGCATCAAAACAGTGACATATTCCAAGTAACTTTTACAATTACCCAACTTCATTAAAATCCAAACCCACACAAGCTTTATTGGCATTCAATAGATTTTAAGCAGTTGCCTGGACCATAAGCAGCTCAGTTTTAAAACTGCATTTTGCATTTATGAAAAATATTTCAGCACAGGCTTGGTTTTATAGTTTGGTTGTTCCTCCAGCTGTGTGTTAAACTTCATGCTGGCCCAAGCTCACCTGTGCTGGGTGATATGTCAGAAACACTAAATCTGACAGGGGTTTTTTCTCCCATTTAGGAGGATTTTACCCATTACACCTTCAGATAAATTAGCACAATTACCAGTCAGTAACATTCCCAACTATCAGCAGAGGGAGGGAATTCAGATCTGGAATTCTGCTGTAAGGACACTGAGCCTTTCCCTTTTTAATTACAGCATTAATGAAGTTCAAGCTCCCAAACCCACCCCGAACACATGCTGGAACCTGTCACTACCTAAAAGATTCCAAACCTCCCAAAATTAAAAGTTTATCCTCCATTTTCCCATCAGTTACATCCTCCTCACCAGTCCAGACATCTTATGAACACTGGGTAAACGAGAGAATTGCACAATCCGTCAATAAAATAAACGTATTTTCAACTCCTGTCCAGATGACTCAAGTTGTCAGTAAAAACTGCCACCAGCGCTGTGCTTGCAGAAAAATGTCCATAAATGCATTATTGCGACTGGCAGATCGATGTCCATAATAAAAACAAATAGAGTTAACAAGTGCTGGCTCCTCCGAGTTATGCCACGTCTGGGATGTGTATCCAGCTTCCCTGACAACTTCTGGGAATGGGCAGTGCCAGCTCTACAAGCAGGGAGCATCCTGAGGCAGGAAATCTCTGCAGGGTTAGAGGCAATATTCATGCCTGCAGGATGGATTTACAAGTTTCACACGTTCAGAATTTGATGTGGGAATGGAGATCCTGCTCAAAAGGCTGAACCCCTGCCCCATGATCATACTGGGCAGGAATTGTTCCCTGGCAGGGCGGGCAGGCCCTGGCACAGGGTGCCCAGAGCAGCTGTGGCTGCCCCTGGATCCCTGGCAGTGCCCAAGGCCAGGTTGGACATTGGGGTTGGAGCAGCCTGGGACAGTGGCAGGTGTCCCTGCCATGGCAGGGGTGGCACTGGATGGACTTTAGGATCATTTCCAACCCAACCCATTTCCTGATATTGTTCTGTGAACTATGAAATAACAACTCAGAAGCAGAAAGGCTTTTTCTTTCAGAAATTAAGTGTAATTTAGGTCAGTTGTATCCCAGGCAGAATATCTGACTGGTCTGGAGGCTGCTGTTCAATTTTGACACCCCAACAGACCTGGACCTCCAATTTGTTCCCATGAAGCTCTTCCAGCACCAACACCTGCACAACCATCCTGCTGAAACCACCCTGCAGCTCCCAGAGGTGAGGATGCCACCAGAGGTGGAGAATAAGGAAATCACACACTGACAGGCCAGCCAGCACCCTGAGGGTTAATTCACAAGCACCAGCTGTTCCCAGTCCTCCAAAACCCTTATTGTATAGGAAAAAAAAACCACCACAAAAACAGCCATCCATGTCTTTGACATGCTCTCCTTTGGATTTTTGGCATTACTGCTTCTTCTAGGTGTTTCCCCTGTCACCAGCAGGTTTAACCAGAGCAGCCCAGGTGCACCCTTTCCACCTTACCCACACTTCCCAGAACAAACTTCCTGCTTTTCCTGTACAAGTCCTTAACTCAGCCATTCAGGGCAAGCCCAGGAACCCTCTCAAAGGGCAGCAGCTTCTCCTCCAGGCCCTGATCCCCTCAGTGATGCCATGAACTCATCCTCTACATAGGTGAAGCATTAAACAGAGGTGACAAGTTAATTACAGAGTTATCAAGAGGTAAAGCAGCCACGGTAACACAAGCTGCTCTCTAACTACAACAGTTTCCTGTAGAGCTTCTGTTCACTTGCTGGAGTAATTGGTGTAATGAACTTGTCACGGGCCAGAATGCAGATAGGAATTGCTAAAGCCACCTCAGCTCACACAGCCACATCTTTTTCCTGCTGAAATTTGAAGCTTTTGGTAGAACTGTCTGTATCTGGAACAGTTCTGTTAGAAAACGAAGCAAAGAAAACTTTTACTGTGAAAAGATTATGTCACAGGCCGACAACACTCACAAGAAAATGATGTTTTTAATCATTTCCTGCATTGAAGGGGTAGGTTTTGCCCCAGAAAGAATAAGCCCACATCCCCAGCTTTAGTCCCCAGTGCATCAGGGAGACAGGCAGTGCTTGGAGGCCAAAACCTTCAGTGGGTTTACAAGGGAGCTCTGTCATTCCCACACGCCCCTCCAGATGATGACCCTTGGGGTGAGCACAAGCCTGGACACAAAATGTAGCTGAGAAATGACTGTCACAGCATCTGTGTAATGGCTTGGTATATAGAACAGAGATTTTTCCAAGTGGAACACTGCAGATACTGCATATCGCCATTCAGTAACAGCTCCACTCCACAAAAATAAGATACACATAACCAAAAACAAGGTTTATTTGGGAGGAGCAAATAAATTAAACAGTTCTTTACATTTACCGTGCCTTAAGAGCTGCATGTAGTTACATTATTGCAACTATTTTAAAACACCTGCAGAGCTTGGCTTTTACATCAGGGCTGAAAGGACATTTCTACCTTAATATTAATTTACTGTGCATTAGAGAGCGGGTCAGGCTGGGAGGGACCACAGCGGGACATGCGGTCCCAGCAGCGCCATCCCCGAGCACATGGCACAGCACGGCGCTCAGACACTTCTGGAATATTCCTAGCGAGGGAAACTCTAAAACCACTCTGGACAAAGCTTTCGGGCGATGTTTTTGGTGCAGTTTATCCGCTCGGAGCCAGCGGCACTGCCGCTCACCCACCCCTCCACTGCAGCATCCCCAGGATGCGCCCGGGAAGGCCCCAGGGAGGGAACCGACCCTTCCCGGAGCAATTATTTTACTGCAGATCCACGGAAACCTGCTGCGACCCCAGGCCGCTGCCATCCATCCATCCATCCATCCCCTCCCAGCACTATTCCAAGGAAAATCAGGATGTTTTTGTCTCCCGGCAGCCCCAAACCCGGCGGGTTTGCGCTGCCCCGGCTGTGCGCGCTCGGGGAGCGGGGCTGAGCATCCCCCGCTGCCCACCCTGCCGGCTCTCACCCCACCCTCCTGCCCACCCTCCCTGCCTCTCCCTGTCAGTCCTGGCGGCCTCTGGCTGTCCCTGGATGTCCCCGGCAGTCGCACACCTGCCCTCAGCCGGGGATGGCCGCGGCCGCTCCGCACAGGCCGCGCTGCCGGGGCGGGGCTGGGCCCGCCCGGAAGCCGCAGCCGGGCGGGGAGGGGAAGAGGCAGAGCCGGGAGAGTTCCAGGCCGAGCCGGGAGAGTTCCAAGCAGAGTGGGGAGAGTTCCGGGCAGAGTTCGGGCAGTTCCAGGTGGTTCTAGGAGGGCTCCGGGCAGGGCCTGGCCCCGGTCCCCGCTTCTGTGGCCGCGGCCGAGCGGGAGCGTCAGCACCGGTGGGGCCCGGCTGGGGCTGCGGGCCGGGCCGCGCGTGTGGGAAAAACGCGGAGTTGTGCAAAAATCACCCCAAAAACAGCGATGGATGTTCGTGACACGGCTGGGGGTGCTTAGCTGGAGGGGAGAAGGCTCCAGGGACAGCTCAGAGCTCCTTGCAGTGCCTAAAGATTCTCCATCAGAGCTCGACTTGGGACAAGGGATGGAGGCACAGGACACGGAGCGGCTTTAAATTGAAAGTGGGCAGATTTAGATGGGAAATTGGAGAAGAAATGATTCCCTGTGAAGATGCTGAGGACCTGGCACAGGGTGCCCAGATTTGCTGTGGCTGCCCCTGGATCCCTGGCAGTGCCCAAGGCCAGGTTGGACACTGGGGTTGGAGCAGCCTGGGACAGTGGCAGGTGTCCCTGCCATGGCAGGGGTGGCACTGGATGGGATTTGGGGTCCTTTCCCACCCAAACCAGTCTGGAATTCTGTGTTTGCAAAGTTATGGATAAGGTGGGGACAGAGCGTTAGGAGCTGAGTGTAGAAGTAGAAGCATTTGGTAAATAAAAACCCCTAGAAGGAGACGTGGAGGAGATAAAAATGAGTGAAATGCCAGAGGAAAGTGAACTTGCAGTGAGGTTTATTTGAGGTAATAAAACTCTAAAGAACATGATACGAAATGCCAGTAAAGTTTGCAGCAAGTAACCCCTAATTTTCAAGCTGGAGAATCTTTCCGAGTCTCAATCTGAATTACATCAGCAAAAATTTTACGAGTTTCTCTGTATGATTCAGAAACTATCACAAGATGAAGAATCCATGTGGGAAGGATTAGAACAATATTTAAAAAGTCATTGCAGAATTCAGTTTTTTTTGTAGGGAAAATTTATAAATAAATACAGAACTAACAGCATTGAGGTAGTGCTTGTGTGTTAAATCTGATTCTAAAAGAAATATAAAATAAATATAAAATATGGTAGAAAATGCAGAAGGTTCCTCAATACAATTGAAAATAGTCTTAGTGGAGCAACTGACATTTACTGATGAGAAAATGAAGCTTTTCTCTAGTTCTAATGAAGCTTGGATTAATGGTCAATTAAAAGGTGCTGTCACTGCATGTCCATACAAAGGCAGTGGCTTATGGGAGGTTGATCCTCTCTCTAAATAAAAAAAATCAAGCTCTTTACTGGATGGGTGGCTTAGAAATAGTTATTCTAAACTGGCTGGAATATTCTCTCTGTCCTGATATCCTTGTCAGAAAAGTAGCCAGTTCCTGAAACTTTATTATAAAGTGGAAACCTCCCCAAAATACATATTAATCTTCTCTGCCTCCTCTCCCAAGGTGATCTCCTTATTGCCTGGAGCATGAAAATTGATTATCTTTAATACGATTTTAGTTTGCATTATAACAGGCCTGAATAGGGAATGTAAAATATCCAGACTTTCTTAAATCCTACCATCTTGGGCTTTGGCAGTGGGTCCACAAGTTGTGCGTTTGCACTATAAAGGAAAGTTTCTCTGTGCTGTTTCAAGTTTTGCTGCACTGGAACTTGATTAAGTGTCACATATTCCTGTTTATAAATGAGGTGGAAAAGGTGCTTCTGACCAGTGTTCACTCTGCCCTCAGAATTATGAAAATCTTATTCAAATCTCTGACCCTTCTGCCGGCCAAATTTGGATCTTTGTCACTTCAAGTATCATTTCAACCACTGAACTTTTGGATTTCCACTCCTTTAATGATAATGCCTTGTTAGATGTGTCTAATTTTCTCCCTGGAAGAATTCCAGCACTCAGTGATGACACATCTAGTCTAGTTCACTAATACTAAAGCTTGTGAATCAATTTTAATAACATAATCTTGTAAGAAGGTACAACATTCCTAAAATACTTTTCAAGTCATGTCCAATATCTTTGTTTTTCATTCCAGGCATTTTCTCTCAGTTTTTATTTTACCTAAGTCTGCTGCTTACAAGGCATTGCATTTCCTTTCAGTTCTTTATTTGTTATTAATTGCTCATTTAATGTGGCATTTTCAGGGACAGGATGGTATTTCCCCAGGACTGGAACATCTGTCTGCTGTTGTCTTCCAGCACCAGCACGTGAATTTGGATCCAAGTAAACCAAGGCTTAAACCAGCACATGAACTTTGCAGTCAAAGATTGTGATGGGGTGGGATGGAAAAACTGAAAAGGAAGGGTTTTATTAAATGCCTTGAGATGTCAATTCACAACTGTTTCATCTTGGATTAAATTCCTTGTTAAGGACTAACCTCTGGAAGTGTCTCCTTTCTGTAACATCTGCTGTGGAGGAGACTTGGGCATGGAGCTGGAAGGACTCTCTTGCCAGGCAGAGAGACAAACAGATGGAGCCTGGGAAAGATGCAGGATTGAACATCACTTTCTGTGATTTGGACCTCACTTGTAGATCCTTAATTTCCCCCCAGAGAAAACTGTCAGATTGGAGCAGAGACATAAAATATTTCTGCTTTTGTGTGTGTGTGCCTTACTGAGTCAGAGCCTGGCCTGGAGCACTTCCTCTGCTCCTCCGGCCTCTCTTCAGCTGCACAGAGCCCCAGCAATGGCACCTGGTGGGAGTTCACTTCAACCAGTAAATAAGGCTTGCCTTTCACAGTTAGAATCACCAGGAAAAAATAATAATAAAAAAAAAAGAAAGCAGGCTGAATGAAACCAGAAACTCTGGTTTCGTTTGCCAAGATGCTCGTGTTTTCTCAACAGCAGGGATGTGTCCTGCAAATTTAAATCTGGAAATATTCCTGTCCATGCAGAGCTGGGCACGTTATGTGCTTTAATTGGCCCTGAAGGAGAGTGTGTGTGTGTGTGTGTGTGAAAACACTCTTGAGTCTGGTTTCTTAACAGGATTTTAATAACAGAAGTAATCTCTTATATGAAACTTTTGTTTGCAGCATACTGGGAGCTGGTCTCTGTGTTTTAATTGATGTGAAATGCTGGGAAGCACCTGGGTCACTGGGAATCTCTGGAAACTGGAGCTTGATGGGTGTATGAGGGCAAGGAGTTAAATTTTGGTGCCTTGGGTTGTGATCTGTACATAAGAAAAGAGGTCCAAGGGTTGTTCTGAAGATGTGTCATTTTCTGGTGCTCACCCTTCAGTCTGGGTCAGAGCCTCCATAATTATTTAAATTCAAGGGAATTCAGGTAAAAGTCTGTACATTTTAACTTGCCATCATCTTTGTAATATTTTGTTATCCTCATTAATAAATCTTGTTCCTCTCCCTCTTCCCCCAAGATATTCTCCAAACGTATTTGATAGCAGTTTTGATGTGGAAGCACAGAGTTGTCTCTATTGAAAAAAACAAATAGTGAAGTAGGAGTGGGGATATATTGAGCAGGAATACAAGTGGTTCCTGTGCTGGGAGAGGAAGGAAATTGGGTGGTTCGAGGTGTAGAATTACTGGTAAGTTAAGAAAATGTATTTTAGTGGGCAAAGCATTTTCAGTACTTATGAAGAAGCTTGGGATTGGGAGAAATATGATTTCCTGTAATCAAGGTGCTGGGAGTTGTTTGCCAGCCATTAATGCCTTTAGGGAAATCTCGTAGCAAAGTGTGTAAATGAAAGGGATATTAGCAGAGATTGGCTTCATTTTCTTTAGGGCAAAACTGTAAAAAGTTATGGTGTTTCATATGCCCTACTTCAGGTGCTTTAGTTATCTCCTGGCTGCTCTATTCCAGAAGTTGTTGGAAAATGTTTTGACAAATATTGGTGAAGCTAACCCGGTATAAATTTTATCTGTTGTTGTACAGAGAAATTTGTGTGGTAAAAAAGCTTATAAATGTTAAATAAGAGGAATTTTGGGTCAATAAGACCACTGATAAATCTCCTGTTAAATTAAGTGTGCCTGGAGTCCTATATTTAGTGGAGCTATTGCCAAATTCCAGCAAAGCTCAAGCATTTCCAATAATTATTGCAGCAAAATTTACAGCATGTATTTTTTTCCTATTGACATATTAAGGATATTTGCAAGAGAACACATCCTTCAGGGAACTGGGTGGTTGTAGCCTGGGTAGAGATGTGCCCAATAGTCATTGTCAATTATTTGAGAAATTACAGAACCATTGAGGGGTTTGGGTGGGAAGAGACCTTAAAGATCACCCAGTGCCACCCCTGCCATGGCAGGGACACCTCCCACTGTCCCAGGCTGCTCCAAGCCCAATGTCCAACCTGGCCTTGGGCACTGCCAGGGATCCAGGGGCAGCCACAGCTGCTCTGGGCACCCTGTGCCAGGGCCTGCCCATCCTCCAGGGAACAATTCCTTCCCAAAATCCCATCTAACCCTGCCCTCCTTCCACATTCCCCCTTATCCTCTCTCTGCATGCTCTTGTTAAAACACTCCTATTAATTCATTTTATTTTGAATATGGTTTCCTCTGTCCATTCCTCCCTGTGCCATGGGCAGGTGAGGTGCCAGCTGTGCCACTGCACTCACAGAACTCAGGTAGGGACAGACCTGTGTGTTTGCTGGGAGACACTGGAAATCAAATCAGGTTAATTCCTTTTGGTCCCTCTCAGCAGGCCGTGTGTGCATGTGTGGGGTTGTGTGGAGCCACATATTGCATTCCTAGAATTGAATCCACTTGGAGTTGGTCCTAATGTGCCTCTTGCACCAGAGGAAATGGATATTACGCTTGCTGGGTTGAAACGTGCGCTCAAATGCATTGGGAGTTTGATACTATTTTTCAAACTGCCAAATAGATAATGTCAGAACATTTCTGAAATGGGATCCTAACATCAAGATATACTGCACCAATCAGCTCACATCAGGCAAAGTACAGCGTAAAGCCGGGGATGGAGGAAACTACTACAGAATTTCCATTTTCATTCCCTATGTCAACAGCTTTGTAACTTACCTAGTAGATTGTTTTATGTTTTCCAGACATATTCTCAGTAGACCACAAACACTACATTCAGCTCAGCCTTCAGAACCCAAAGAATTAGATATGCTGTAGTTTATGAAATGGATGTTTATGAAAGTATCCTTTGTTTGAATTGCTCGAAAACCCAACATGAATTCAAACTTTGACAGCGTAAGCAGAAAATAAGAGGGCCATAGTGATCTCCCAAATGTAGCCTTAACTATTGAGGTTCTCATATTGAAAATGCAATTTTCTGTCTCGATGTTTATGAATGTCTTCAAATTCCCTTTCATAATAGCCCCTTTTTGACAGGCCTTTTTCAACTCTGAAATATGAGAAGAAAGGTTGCAGCAGAGTGTAGAATATACCATTACAGGAGGTGCACCTCTGTCCCTCCAGCCAACCGCGCTCCTTCGCCAGGCAGGGATGATAAATGCACATGGAGGAGCTGGCAGAGCCCGAGATCCATGGCAGAGAAGCAGGATTCTTTCACTCAATCCCAGGCAGTTCAGATGCTAAAATACACTGTGACACTTTAGGGAGCCTGTCTGTAAAATGTATGAATTCTGTGTGATTTTATGAGCTGGGTGTAACTCCAGCCTCGCAGAATCTTCTGAGTGCTGGCAAACCTCGTCACACACTCACTGAAGAACAATCAGAACTGTTAGCGTGGAATTGCTCTGCACAGGTAGGGATATGTGGGGTTTGGATCACCTGTGTGCAGTTTTCACATTGTCCTGCTGCTTTTGTGAGAATCTGGTGGCAGCTGAGGGAAGAGTCCCTCAGGAGATTCCATCCTGAGCTGGATGCCCTGCAGCCTGACCAGCAGGTCAAGGGAGGAGATTCCCTCCTGTACTCTGCTGAGGTCCCGCCTGCAGGGTTGTGTCCACCTTCAGGGTCCCCAGCACAAAAAAGACCTGTTGGAATAAATCCAGAGGAGCTGCTTCGAGGGCTGGAGCCAGGCTGGGACACCTGAGGGTGCTCATCTGGACAGGAGAAGCTCCAGGGAGAGCTCAGAGCCCCTTCCAGAGCCTAAAGGGGCTCCAGGAGAGCTGGAGAGGGACTGGGGACAAGGCATGGAGGGACAGGACAAGGGAGGATGACCTTAAGCTGAAGGAGAGTTTAAATTAGACATTATGGAGAAATCCTGTCTTCACTTCTTGTCTTAATAACATTTTTACATAAATACAACGTCAACTGTGAGAGGAGTAGAATCCTGCAGTAACCTAAAATGAAAATAAATGAAAGTAAAAATGCTTACCATGATATTTTATTTTTTTTCCCTCTATGTAGTGTTTCTGTGACATAAATTGTCCCATGATAGTGGTGGGACATAGCCAGGGTTGTTCTGTCCCTCATGCCAATCTTGGCTTGGGGCTGGGTTCAGCTCCCCATTCAAGCAGCAGCCTGAGTATATAACAGACAAATAGATGAGTAGATAAAATGTTGTATAAATGTGAAAAGGGGTGAAATTCCCTTTGGCCTGCTCCCAGAGGGTGCTGATATCCAGGCTGGGAGCAGAGGAATGCTCTGGTTAACTGGAGCCACGTGCTGGGATGTCCCCTGGCTGGGCTGGGCTGGGCTGGGCTGGACCTGGCTGTGCTCCCACAGCTCCTGGGAGCTGACATCCCTCCAAGATGAGGCCAGAGTCCAGCAAATGCAGGTGACAGGTGCACAGCTGGGCTGGGATGCTCCCCTGTGTCCATCCATGGAGGGAAATCTATTCCATGCTCAGCTTTCAAAGGTGGTTTTATAATAAACATTAAAATGCCAACTGACCTGCAATGAGAAAAAAGAAAAAATTGTTTGTGACATTAAGCACCTTCACATGAAATAATTCAAGTGAACCTGGAGCAGATTTTAAGCATAAGGAGGTCCCTGGGTGGTGAAGGTGGAGATGCACACCTTGGAAAGGTCAGGCAGCTGCTGCAACCTCTGTGTGCTCCCAGTTCTGACAAAAACGAGGTGGAGGCAAAGGCAGCTCCAGAGCCAGCCCGAGGAAGAAGAGGGGAGCTGTGCCAATCAAAAGAGAGGAAACATTTCTATTTCTGAAAGTGCTGAAAGGCACCAGCAGTCAGGAGGAGCAGGTGAACAAGTGCTTTGCTCCTGAATTTGCACATCTTCTTTAAAACTTCCCAAATTTCTCCAGTCTCAGGATGCTTCCTGCAAATTTCTGTCATCTCCTGCCTGGTTTAGCTTTTCCTGGCCTTTCTGGGAGCACAAAAGGAAAGCCAGCAGAGTTGAACCCAGTTTCATGGTTGAATAGTTTTATCCTGCTCTGGAACAAGGAGCAGAGATCGTTTTCATTCGTTTATTGTTTCAGCACTGGGCAAATACAAATGTTTCTCTTGCGTCCGAGGATATTTTTAATACTGCTTTTTAGATGTTGTTTTATTTTGCTTGAAACTCCAAATGCATTCTTCCCAGAATTTATAAGCTTGTTCTTTTATTTTTTTTTTTTAAGGGTATCCTGTCAGTTTTTGAATGCAGGCTTTTCATGTTGCCAGTGAATTGCTTTGATCTGCAGATGAGAACTGATGAGATGCAGTTTCCTCAGTGCTGAACTTTGCCAAGAGTTCCGAGTGCCCCTGTGATGGATCCAAAAATCAGGAAAAGAAAACTCCTGACTGGACTTTCCAAAGCAAAATCTTTTCCCATTGTCTGAAAACAAAATACCCAGAACAATTCTTCTGTGGTTTGGTGGGATGAAAGTGAATGAAGGAAAAAGGAACACAGTTTGATGAATGTTTTCTTTGTTTTATTTCTGGAGTAATAGTCGGGAAATAAACTTATATTCTTCTCTCTCCATGCCACATCTATCTGTATTATCAGGGGAGCTGGCAAGGGAGGATCTGGAGGAGCTGGGGAAAAAAACTGCCTCTGAAGTGGTCTTCAAAAATTAATCCTGAGAAGGACAATATCCAGTGATGCTGCAGGACTGGAAAATTGTCCTGGCTGGGTTGGAGGATGTCCAGGCCATGCCCCTTCACTGCTGAGCCAGACCTGACTGCTCAGGGCTTTCCTTTGGTGCCTGTGGAATTCCCCAGGGATGAGGAAGGCTCAGCTGTCCCAAGGAACCTGTCCTATGGCTCCTCTGCCCTCCAGGGAAGACATTTTTCCTGAAAATCCAGAGCTTTTGGTGCCTCTAGGTGCCTAAGCTCAGGAAACACATCCCTTGGGGGGAAATGGGCTATTTTGGGCAATTCACACCAAATGACACAGCTGGTGGTTGGAAGAGGCAGCCCAAGATAATTCTCACAAACACCACAGTTCCTTCAGACTCGGATGAGCAGCTCTTTTTAGCTTAACTGCTACTTGAATTCTACAGCATATTCCAGGGAATAAGTAAATAAAACACCATTCATGCCATGGGATCAGCATACTAATTTATGGCCAGATCTGAAACCTCTTCCCAAGGCAAAATACAATTAAAGCCAGGCAGAACTTGACCCGAGTGAGCACTTCAGCATTTGATCTGTGAATTTGACTTTTCTGAATTTTTATTATTTTTATACAGTGGTAAAAGTCTTTCTTCTGCTGGATATTTTACATTGTGTTGGATATTGAATTCCTTGCAGCAAAGGCCTCACCTCTTGAAACCTAATCTTTTATAGCGTGTTGTCTCAAGAACTTAATTCTTGTTGGGATAACAAGTTTAAAAATATATATTTTTAAAGCATATCCATGACATTTTGTTAACCTGGTTCTAACAGTGGTCCAGCAGGAAAAGCAGAGGATGAAAAGCAAGGAACAGGCTGGGATCTAATCTGACCCAACTCATTGATTCCCTCCCTGACCTTGGGTAAGCCTTTTGACCTGCTGGGCCTCAGTCAACTCAGCTGGAAAATTGGGTAAAGAGTGGAGCCTGTTAGAAAACCATCTTCAATTCGAACAAAGATTTCCTGGAGACCCAAAAAAAGGGAGTGGAGTCATTCCATACAGACATAATTGATTGTGCACTGCTCAAGAATAACATCCTGAGCCGTGGGATACCATGGATGACATCTCATTCGTCCTGCCGTGGCTGGGTGGTCTCTGGGTCCACTTTTCCTGTCTCCAGAGCTGTATTTTCCCTTTCCCAGCATTACTCTGGCTGTGCCTGCCCTCAGTGGGAATGTGGCTAAAATATTGCATGAGCCTAAGAAGGTGGTGGGGAGGAATTTTTATTCCTGCTTGGATTGGAGTTAGCGAGGTAAATGATTGTCCCCTGGATTCAGCATGACCTGGACTGGCATCACCTGCCACTGTGTCACTAACACATGGAAATGAAATCAGGGATTTACTCAGGATTCATGGAATCATGGAATGATTTGGGTAGGAAGGGACCTTAAATCCCATCCATTCACATCCCTGCCACGGCAGGGACACCTCCCACTGTCCCAGGCTGCTCCAAGCCTCAGTGTCCAACCTGGCCTTGGGGCACTGCCGGGGATCCAAGGGCAGCCACAGCTGCTCTGGGAGGGTCTGCCCACCCTCTGCAGTTCTCCTGAGGCTTTCCAGAGTGTCCTGGCTTTCCCAAGCCAGGTTTCCTGCCATCACCACAGGAAGGTCCAGCTGCCATCCCAACACAAACCCCCATGGGTAGCTGGAGCAGGATCTGTTCCCAGCTGGGATCCATCAGCTTTGCCCACATTCCCCCATCCTGAGTGGAGCTGCTCATCCCAGGCTGCGCTGGAACCCCCCCAGGAGGGCTGGGAACAGGAGAGGCGAGCCAAGGGCTCTCCATGGCTGTGGCTCCCAGCTCTCCATGGCTGTGGCTCCCGGGTCTCCATGGCTGTGGCTCCCGGGTCTCCATGGCTGTGGCTCCTGGGTCTCCATGGCTGTGGCTCCCAGCTCTCCATGGCTGTGGCTCCTGGCTCTCCATGGCTGTGGCTCCCGGGTCTCCATGGCTGTGGCTCCTGGGTCTCCATGGCTGTGGCTCCCAGCTCTCCATGGCTGTGGCTCCTGGCTCTCCCAGCTTTCCCAGCTCTTCATGGCTGTGGCTCCCAGCTCTCTATGGCTGTGGCTCGCAGTTCTCCCAGTTCTCCCAGTTCTCCCAGCTCTCCCAGCTCTCCCAGCTCTCCCAGTTCTCCCAGTTCTCTGTGGCTGTGGTTCCCAGCTCTCCGTGGCTGTGGTTCCTGGCTCTCCCAGCTCTCCATGGCTGTGACTCCAGACTCTCCCAGTTCTCCCAGCTCTCCTGGCTCTCTTGGCTCTCCCAGCTCTCCATGGCTGTGGCTCCAGACTCTCCCAGTTCTCCCAGCTCTCCCAGCTCTCCCAGCTCTCCATGGCTCTGGCACTGTTTGTCCTGGGCCAGGGCCAGCTCCTGCCGCCTGTGCCAGCTCGTTTCAGCCATGCTGCACTCACTAATCTATTCTCCATGACCCACGCTGGAAAAATGACCATTTCCTCTCCCCAGTTCCCACATCTGCGATTTGTTTTGCTCCCTTTGCCTTTGCCGAGATTTGGGAAGGAGTTCAGGAATGTGGAGTGCTGCTCAAACCCAGGCTGACCTCAGAGCCTGAGTGGCATTTCTCTGGCAAGGCCTGGAGGGAAATAGTGAAGGGGAAACAGGCATTTCTTCACTTCCACATGTGTATTTCTAGTTGTTTTTAAAGAAAAATAATGGTTTTGCTCTCAAATGTTACCAAGAGTAGGAGGGACCTGGTATTTCCAATGGAAACCAGTAAATCCTGCCCTGCCTGTTAAGTGGCTGTCGTTATCCTTCCATGAAATAGTTTAAACTTTAACATTAATATTAGGTGCAAACACCTCAAAAAAAGTCACTCCTACTAGGCCAAATGAAATTACTATGTGAGAATGACATTTATATTGGAATAAAGTCATCACTGTGCCTCATATAATAGATCTATGTATTTTGCATCACCAAAAAAAAAAAAAAAAATTAAAAATACCAGGCTCTGCTCTCTTTAAAAGTGCAGGCATGAGAAATCAAAATTTTTCTTGAAAATGTTCAGTACTTTTAATGGACTATTCTCAAAACATGTATTTCATTTTGAAGGTGTATTTAGCGAGGAAATTTGAAAAGCAGTGAGCACAAGCACAGCATAGAAGGAAAATGCAGTGAGAATTTGCAGAAAAACACAAAATATTACAGTTTGAGAGAGGCTGGAGGATTTGCAATGATGGAGAAGTCACCCTTTTTTCTCCCCCTTCTTTTATTTTCCAAAGAGGAAAGGACTTGACCAACCTCCCTGAATGCATTTCCCTGTGATACCTTTTAATTGGAAATAATTTGCAAAATTTTTTAGGCCTATATAGAAATATCTGCACCCCTGAAATAAAGAACAGTAGAAACAATCACACCTTGGGAGAGATAAACTTGTTAAGGAAGATCAAAGGGAGATTTAACCAACAGAATTACTGTCCACAAAGATGCTTCCCTGCCTTTTTTTTTTGTAGCAATTCCATGGAAATTTGGAGTTAAAATAGAAACTGGAGTTAAAACTGGGATCTAGGTCTGCTGCTCTGTATTCCTCTGGGCTTACAAGGCTAAGCAGAAGTAGAGGAATTACCCACAAATATTTGGTGGGTTTTATATCAAGAGCCTAAAATAGCTGGGTACTTATGGAATTAAAGGGAAGGGAATTTGAAAAGAGCTGATTTAAGTCACTGCGATGCTGCTTTTTAGATTAATGGCCAGGAGTGAGGAGCTGGATTTTGGTGCCTTTGGAGCCACGGGATCCTGCTGGGAATGGGAAGGTGATGTAGGAGGAAGTGTCAAGGTTTGTGTGCTCTGCCCTGGCCGGTGACAAGTGGCACCTCCTGCCCTGTCCTCTCCTCTGAGGTGCCACATGTGTCACCAGAAGCCTGCAGACAATTCTGAAAGCTTTCAGTTATTCATATTTAATCTGCTGCTATCACTCCCGTGTTCCTTTTCTTGCTTTTGCTTCTGGCCAGCTTTCCTCCCACCATCAAGCACCTTTGTTTAAGATTATTTCCCCCCAGATAGATCAGGCTGCATTTTTTCGAGTTCAGTGTCATTTGTCACCACTCAGGGAGTGACTCTGCTTTGATGGCTGGGGCCATCCACGCTGGCTGTTGTAGGAGCAAAGTCAGAGAGGAAAAGTGCCATGAGCTCATCCAGCTCCAGTGGTGGAGCCGTGGGGGGAATGTTGGGCAGCTCTTTGGATCTGAGCCCCCTGTTTGCTCCATGGACAGATAAGGGTCTCTTTCATGTGCAGGAGCCATCAGGAAAGGAAAATGCAACGCTCTGGTGGAATGACTCCACCATTGTGACTGGGGGACCCTGCACAGCATCAGCTGATAGTGCCTGTCTGTGCTTCAAAGAGCTGTGACAGTGACAGCAGCCACTCAGGGCTCGTGGCCTTGTCTGGAGCTCTCTGTCCATCCTCAGCCGAGCACCACATGGGCTCAAAGTGTTTGAAATACTGGAATTTTTGGAAGGATGCTTAAATGTGAGCTCTTTTGTGAAAGGCAGAAACATAGCTAGGAAGTGATCAAAAGTCTGTATTTTGATAGAAAATAAATACAAATAGTTAAACTTTCTCACTGAAGTCAGTGCAAATGTCCTTCTGATTTTTATAGAATCATAGAATGGTTAGAGTTGGAAAGGACCTTAAAGCTGATCCCCTGCCATGGCAGGGACACCTCCCACTGTCCCAGGCTGCTCCAAGCCCAGTGTCCAACCTGGCCTTGGGCACTGCCAGGGATCCAGGGGCAGCCACAGCAAATCTGGGAATTCCATCCCAACTCCTCCTCATCCTCCCAGGGAACAATTCCTGCCCAAAATCCCATCCATCCCTGCCCTCTGGCAGTGGGAGCCATTCCCTGTGTCCTGTCCCTCCATGCCTTGTCCCCAGTCCCTGTCCAGCTCTCCTGGAGCCCCTTTAGGCTCTGCCAGGGGCTCTGAGCTCTCCCTGGATCCTTCTCCTCTCCAGGTGAGCTCCCCCAGGTGTCCCAGCCTGGCTCCACAGGACAGGTGAAGAGAAAGTCTGGTTATTTCTAATTGATGTAGTTTGTGGTGACAAAGCTTCTGGATGGAAGAAAGTTGTGCATCCCCAATTTTCTTCAATTTTTTGTTGAATTTAATTGTTTCTTCAATTCTTGTTCTAATGCCCCAGCATTTAACTGGGAGTACCTGTTGGTCTGTAATTTTTTTTTCCCCTGCTGGGACACTTTGCTGGGCATGTCAAAGCACCAGAACTGCAGTAGGATCCAGCTGATGCTCAATTAGACTAAAACCAGTGATTTTTGTAGATGCTTTTGTTGTTTCTTTTTGTGATGTGAGTGGGTTTTTTTCCTTCAAAAATATGGCAGGAGATTCATCTCAGTGAGAGTGTCCCTTTATCAGCAGGAGCAAAGAGGATAGAGAGAGCAGGTAGCTCTGTTAGCATAACTACAACAACAACAAAAAAGCAAAAATGGAGAAAAAATGCATTTAAATACTTTAGTCTCATCAGGTTGACTGTCTTCCAGCTTATGAACTAATTGAGGGGAGAATGGAAGCATAAAAGCACTTCTTGTTAGAGGTAGAGAAGTAATTAATTGATCAGATGTTGTTTCTTCAGCAATTATGTGATATTCCCCTGTTAATCAGTTGAAATTTTTGGTGTCAATATCGACATCCAACATCTCTCTGTTTTCCACAGTGGATGAATGAGGTTCTTTCCCTTCTCCAGGGGACCTGTGGCTGCTTTTGACCGAGCCTTTCCAGGAGTGTTTGTCATGTCACGGATGCTGAAGAACTCTGCAGGCTGGAGACTTTTCCATAATTAAACTCGGTGCAAAATAAAGGGAGATCTTCATCACACTCTTTGTATTCCTATAAAATCTGTTGCCATGGGAGCTGGCATTGAATAGCAAGGTAGTGGAAATCCAGAGTGTTACATTACGTTTGCCCTGTAGCCACAGGAGGGTCCCTTAAAATAAAGTCGCCTTTTATCTTTGCTTTCTGAATAAACATAAAACTAGATTTTTAGTGCAAAATCCTGATTTCAAGGTTATTGATGCCAGACTAAATTAATACAGTCTGTGCCATAGCATACAAAATCCCCAGCAAAGCCAGGGATACTCCTGTCTTTTGAAAGCTTGACATTTGTTTTTCATAATGAACTTAAAGGTCACCAGCTACAGATGAATCAGGATATCTGCTCGAGTTTACATTTACATGCATTTTATTTTATTCCCATGTGCACTTTTTATGAGATCCATCACTGGAATAAAACTGTAGCGCTCTCTTATTATCCAGGTTTGATGGTCTAGAAGAGTTATCAGCCTGCTGCCTTTAGGAACCACTGCAATTCTGGCTGGGATGGGCTGCCCTCTTTCCTGAGCATCACCACTGATTCCACCTCTAAATATGACATTAAAAAGTGTCTCTCTGTTCCCAATCCATAACTCCTCGTGTCCTGGCACCCTGCTCAATCCCTGGAATGATGGCAACCCTGTCCCAGTTAGTGAAAAATGCCTTGTGTGTGTTGATGCTTCTTTAATTCCCATTTTATTTCTACAGGAGAAGCTGTAATTAATCAAAACCCAACTTCCAGGGATTCAAAATGCCTCATCCAGCCCTAGAATGGATGTGTCCCATCTCTTCTGCATATGAATTTTTGTTTTTGCTCAGCCTAGCAAGTGACCTGTATTGCTGCACAGATTTTTTTGAAACCAAATAACATTTTATACTTTTACCAAAATACCTGTGGAGCTGACAGAGCATGATGCATTCATTTTCCTTGATTTTGTAGTGAGGGAAAAGGCTAGCATGAATAATTCAAAAATAATGCTGAGACTGTTAAGATTTAGTACTGGAGAGGTCATCACAGTTGGGAGAATGAGCTAGGAGACTATTACTATTCCACGATCTTTGAATCTCAAGGTGACATCATTATTATTTCTCTATATCTATAATGTGGTGCTGCAACCAACTCATTGCAGTGTTTCTCATGTAGGGGAGAAAGATCAATTACATACAGACCTCAAAATGTGAACTATAAGCATAGTGTCCAATAAAACTGCCATTAACAGTCACCACAATTTTAACTGTGTGCTTCCAGGTCAAGCTGCTTTAAAAATGATAACTGACATTGAAAGGTTGAATAAAGAGCACCCGTTCCAAAGGGAACGGGGCTGCACCCAAAGAAGTTGTCATTAACAGATTGGTTAATTCCCTTTTTCAGTTTACAGCATTCAGCATTTCTTTCATTGTTCCTGGTTGTTAGTCCATAGAGAACTCTGGGAAAAAAAGATAAGATAAAATAAAATAAAATCCTGAGTTTTCCAGATGATCAGCACCAGCAGTGGTACTGGCGGTGCAGAGAAAGTGTCCCTGTGCAGTTTAATTTTATTTATTCCTGTCTTGGATGAGAAACTGGAAGATGTCACCCAAATGGAAGCTGTGTCGTGGTGGTGCTTTGGCTGTTACCTCACCTCTCAGTGTGCCTGTGGAAGCCTGAGTTATCCAAAAGCAACATTCCCTGACGAATATTGGGAGTGATGGATGCCAGGAAACAGCGCCAGGGCTTCAGAGGCGCCTTCCATTGGGCAAGCACTGCCTCGTGTGTTTAATTAAACATCCCTTTGCCTTGGAGAGCATCCCCCAAGACTGCAGCTCTCCCAATAAACTCTTTTCCAACATGTTTTGTTTTCTTTTTTTTTGTAATTTTCAGATGAGTCTGAGAGATAAATAAGGCAGCTTTCATAATGAAATTACAGAGGAAAGGGGTTGGTGAGCCACCTGTTCCAAACACGAGGACATTTGATGTAAATAGAGCTCAAATGTTTGTAAGAAATATGCTGCAGCTCTTTGAGGCTCTGATTCCTCCTCTGGTTTTGAAAGAACAAGCTGCTCTCCTCTTCTCTTAGTTCTTCCCCCTTTTCCTTGTGGGATTTAGGCTTCCAACACCGGGAGAACTCCTCACTCCTGGATGAGGAGCATCCCAGGGCTGTGCCTGCCTGGGCTCCAGCAGGTCCTGCCTTTCCCACTCCTTGCTCCCTGCCTTTTTTTTTCCCCTTCCTGGCTCCTTCAAAGCCGTGATCCACAGCCAGGAGCATTTATAGTGCCTTACTAAAGTCAGGGAGCTCCAGCAGCTGCTCCATGGGGATCTTCCCAGGATATTGATGGCTCCATGTCCAGGGTCTAACTGGGCTCATTGGTGCCTTTATTTTCCTAAATTCTGATTTACATTGTTTCTACAAATTAGATATTTTTACCATACAACCACAGACTGGGTTGTGTAGGAAGGGACCTTAAATCCCATCCTGTCCCACCCCCTGCCATGGACAGGGACACCTTCCACTACCCCAGGTTGTTCCAAGCCCCATCCAACCTAGCCTTGAACACTCTATAGTACTAAAAAAAAGAAAAAAATCATAAGATGAAGAAACACAAGGAGCAAATAAATGCAAATGTGTAAAAAAAGAAGAGGTTTTGTTATTTTGTTTGCCAGCCTTTCTGGTGTGCACAGCTGGAGGAGAGGGCACTGTGGCAGGACCGTGGGCTCCAGCCCTGCTGAACCAAAAGATTAAGAGGAGATTGGTCAGAGAAATCAAAATTATAAAGGCTGGGAGAGACGTGATCCTGCGGCAGGAAAAATAAAACAACTGTGAAACAATGTCTCTCTGATGACTACAGGAAAATTAAGAGAGAGCAGCGCAGCAGCTTCCTGGGTATTGCTTTTTTTCCTGTTCAATCAAACATTTATTTTAATTTTTGGCTTTTGGAGGGAAGCCACATGACTTCAGCTGCACTTCAGCCTCATTATGCACCCTGAAGTGCTGGGATGTTTGTGTCGGGGGGTTGCACACTGTGCTGCTCCTCCTCTGCAGGGCTTAATCCAGCAGGGATTGACTCCTGGGCACTGCCCTGGGGTTCATTTGGGAGGGCCAGGAGATTGGAGCATCATCACCAACAGGAATGGGCTTGGTGGACTCTGATGAACTGGGGATCAGAGAATCATGGAGTGCTTTGGCTTGGAAAGGATGTTAAATCTCATCCAGTGCCACCCCTGCCATGGCAGGGACACCTCCCACTGTCCCAGGCTGCTTCAAGCCCAATGTCCAACCTGGCCTTGGGCACTGCCAGGGATCCAGGGGCAGCCACAGCAAATCTGGGAATTCCATCCCCACCCTGCCAGGGAACAATTCCTGCCCAAAATCCCATCCAGCCCTGTCCTCTGACAGTGGGAGCCATTCCCTGTGTCCTGTCCCTCCATGCCTTGTCCCCAGTCCCTCTCCAGCTCTCCTGGAGCCCCTTTAGGCTCTGCCAGGGGCTCTGAGCTCTCCCTGGATCCTTCTCCTGTCCAGGTGAGCACCCCCAGCTCTCCCAGCCTGTCCCAGAGCAGAGTGGCTTCCATGAGAAGAGAGATAAGCAAATTTGACAGCACAGACATTGAGATTTCTGGAGACTCCAGCTTGCTTTTGTCCTTGTCACAGCCCCTCTTGTTTTGGGGCCACCACACCACAGCAGCAGCTACATTTACTATTAGATTTACATTCAGGTGCTGTGGTGACAGTGCTACAAAAAAATTATGGGATTCTGCAGATCAGGGGCCAACTCAAATGGATCACCTGCTCCAGGATTTCCAAACTTAACTTTGCCCTGATTTGTGCTGCAAGGAGTCTGGGAAAAGTTTTGCTGCCAGTTCTGCCTTTGAGATCACCTGAGGATTTCCTCTGGAGCCCACTTGCTCCCTGCATAGGGCTGGATTTTGCTTGGAAAGGCCATCTGGCTTTGGGGGATCTTGTTTGAGATTTAAAAAGCATAATAATAATTTAATAATAATGAAATCTTGTTGACAAAAATGGTGTTTTTGCAGAACCAAGCAGGGAGGAAATCCTCTTTCTGCCAGAGTTTGGGTTTCATAATGTGTTTTGAAACAACACTGGAGTCCTTTCAGAAGAGGGAAGGTTATGGTGGACCTAAACCAACCCCAAAAACACTGAAACAAGTGTTTTGAATGGATTCATTGTTCATCACTGTCTAAACTAGAAACTCCATCAATTTATAATGAATTTGGGAAAAGTGTTGAAAAGCTACAATAATGAGAAATTGCTTTTCCCGTGGAGGACATTCTGTGCCCAGTGCCTGGTGAAGGATGGGATCCTGTTATCCCACCAGGAGAGAAGAGGAAAGTGGCAGGAAAGGAAAAGCTAAAGAGAGTCATTAAAACCTGTTTATCATTAAACATTAAAACCTGTTTATCATGGAAAAAAAAAAACCCTCAAGTTTGTTCCTAGCACAGGAATGCAAAGTGCAGTGTTCAAGGAAATGTAAACACAACTGCAACTATTTCATTTCATGGGAGGTTTTTGTTGCTCTCCTATTAAATTTAATAGGTTGCCTCGTGAGAAGCAGCTCATTAATATGAATATGAGGAGCACGTTTCAACCTGCAAACTAAACAGCACAAAGATGGGTGATGTTGATTTTCCTTGGCTTTTTAAAAACGTGAACTGCAGCCCTGGAAGTAGCTGGAGCCTGGGGATAAAGCAGGGAAGTGGGAATCTGGGGGCTGTGCTCCTCATCCCACTCTGTGTCAGATCCCTCTGATGTGAACCCGAGCAAATCAATTAACTGCTGTTTGCTTTGGTTCCTGAACCAGGTTAAATCAACCAACACTGTGTTGGGAGGCTAAATAATTAGAATTAATTACACTGGTTTCCATGAACATCACTGGAGTGATGGGCAGGGCTGGAGTGGGGCCCCAGGGCTTGGGTTTGGGATCTTTGTTGTGCTGGAGTCTGATCCAAAAGCTTCACCCCCACTGGTGTGGTTACATTTATTGGTGATGACTCCAGATCAACCATGCCCATGGAATTTGGGTTTTCAGTGTGTCTGCCCATGGACAAGGCCAAAAGGAACACTCCCACATCCTTGGTTCCCTTTGGAATGATGGACAAGAGTCTTTTCTACGAGGTTGCTACATGAAAAGAGTAAGAGGCAAAATTAGCAAAACGCTTCCAAAATGAAATTGAAAAATCAGACAGCAAACAGCAAGGAGGGGTCATATTTTTGGCTCAAAAAATATGTTAATTTCCCCACATTTATCAAATTAGGAATAATTTTCTAGAAGACTCTGGATTTCAAAGCCCCTTTTGTGATTGTACTATTTGGCCACAAGAATAAAGCTCACCTGTGACTTCCAGGTATTGTTTAAGGACTGGTACCTCAAGAAGCTTCAACTGTGTTTCTTTATTTGTCACTTATTCATCAGCAAAATTCCTTAAGGTGATTTTAAATTCATAAGTAGATGTAGGGTTTGTCTTAAACCCTGATTTTATATATAGAGGGGCTTTGAGGCATGGGAGATTTCACCAAAAAAAAAAATTATTTCATATAAAAATATGTCATAAAATAAATGTTATAGCTAAAAAATGGCAAAAATTCAGTCTTTAGTCCTGCAGTGGGATAGGATCTGTTAAATTGCTATAAAACATTGCTTAATTCAGAGTTCCTTCAGCATCAGCCCTCCAAGGTGAGTATTTACCCCTGAGTTGTCTCTCTCCATTCCTGCTGGGAGCTCATCTCCTTGATGCCTCCAAGGTCTGTCCAGGTGTTGGAAAACACATAAAGGCAGCCTGCTGAAAATGAAAAGAAACCACAAAAAATGTGATTTAAAAAAAAAAAAAAAAAAAGTTCCCATCTCATTGTAATTGCAAAAAAATTGAAGAAAGATACAATTTATATAAAACTGACAACTGTCAACTGTCATTGACACAACATGTTTTGATCATTCTTTCTGGAATTATTTAAAATGAGGGTTTTGTTCTGGCCTTACATTTTATGATCTGGTTCTGCTTCTGTGGGTCTCCCGAAATGGGAATTACACTCAATACTGGGAATCCCAGAAAATCGATTCTGTCCATCACCAGCCCAGATTTGAGATTTTCCTCTTTCTTTTGTTCTGTGGAGGAGCTGCCATGCAGGTGGGAACTGCAGAATTCTGGGATGGATTTATTCCCACCCGTGCTCAATCCTGGAGGGAACTGCAGAATTCTGGGATGGATTTATTCCCACCCGTGCTCAATCCTGGAGGGAACTGCAGAATTCTGGGATGGATTTATTCCCACCCGTGCTCAATCCTGGAGGGAACTGCAGAATTCTGGGATGGATTTATTCCCATCCCTGCCTCCATCCAGGTGGGATCTGCAGAACTCTGGGATGGATTCATCCCCATCCCTGTCTTGATCCAGGTGGGATCTGCAGAACTCCAGGATGGATTAATCCCCATCCCTGCCTCCATCCTGGAGGGATCTGCAGAATTCTGGGATGGATTTATTCCCATCCCTGCCTCCATCCTGGAAGGAACTACAGAATTCTGGGATGAATTCTCCCCAGTCCCTGCCTCCATCCAGGTGGGATCTGCAGAACTCCAGGATGGATTCTTCCCAATCCCTGCCTCCATCCTGGAGGGATCTGCAGAACTCTGGGATGGATTCATCCCCATCCCTGTCTCCATCCTGGAGGGATCTGCAGAATTCTGCGATGGATTTATTCCCACCCCTGCTCCATCCTGGAAGGAGCTACAGAATTCTGGGACGGATTCATCCCCATCCCTGCCTCCATCCTGGAGGCATCTGCAGAATTCTGGGATGAATTCATCCCCATCCCTGCCTCCAGCCCAGCTCAGGGGAGCTCCAGACCCAAACCATGACCCACAATCCCCATCAGCAGCATTTCTTGGAGAGATGCTGGTTTGTCCTGGGATGTAACACTGGGAAAGTCTTGCATTATGTGGCAGCCTTGGGATGGATCCCAATAAAGCGAAAAATTTCATAATAAAAATAATAAATAATCAAGTTAATGGTAAGTCCATAAAACTTCCAGTAATAATTAAACTTTTAGGATAAAGCACATAAAAGTTACTTTGAAAAACTCAGACCTGATCCTCAACTTGCATGAGGAAAAAAGTGTGAAACATTCTACTTTTTTTTTAAATTTGTTACACTTTTGCTCCATTGCACATACTCAGGAGACCCCTTTATTTCAAATTTAAAATAGTCCATGAAAATCTGTATTGACGTAATAGCTTATTAGGCTACAAGCAAAATATTCCCAGAACTAATTTTTAATTAATATAGTTCACTGAAAACTTATAAAAGATTCATACATAATATGATAAAAGAAATAAACATCCTCAATACCATGTTAGGTTTCTTTTCTTTGTCAAACATTGGGTTTTTTTCCTCTGCTACCAGCACAATAAAACCTGCTCTTACAAAATTGACTTGTCTTTGGCAGCTCTGTCAGATGTGATATTTTCTGATCCATAAAATGCTGCTTATTAATCACAGTCAGGTTCTGACACCTTCTCTCACTTTGGGCACTGCCTTTCATAAACAGCTTTGTATTTTTAATCCAGACTTTCCCTGGAGTCACTGTCCCCCCAAAATGCTGCTCCAGAGCTCTGGAGGCCACTGGAAATCCCCTCCCTGTCCTCCAGGAGTTTTTTGTCACCATAAAAACAGGCTGGGACACCTGGGGGTGCTCACCTGGACAGGAGAAGGATCCAGGGAGAGCTCAGAGCCCCTGGCAGAGCCTAAAGGGGCTCCAGGAGAGCTGGAGAGGGACTGGGGACAAGGGATGGAGGGACAGCACACAGGGAATGGCTCCCACTGCCAGAGGGCAGGGCTGGATGGGATATTGGGCAGGAATTGTTCCCTGGCAGGGTGGGGATGGAATTCCCAGATTTGCTGTGGCTGCCCCTGGATCCCTGGCAGTGCCCAAGGCCAGGTTGGACATTGGGCTTGGAGCAGCCTGGGACAGTGGGAGGTGTCCCTGCCATGGCAGGGGTGGCTCTGGATGAACTTTAAGGTCTTTTCCCACCCAAACCATTGCACTGTTTTATGATTTTTAAGTGACAGGATTTTCCTAGAACTGATCTCACCTCTCTGCAGTCACAGCCAGGTGAGACACTGACTCCAGGCTCCCCCCAGTGAGTTCCCTCTGCAGGCAGGGGCAAGTTCCCATCTCCAGGAATGGTTTTTGGCCACATCCCTGGCAAAGGAAGGTTCGTGCCAGGGTTGGTCCCACCTGCAGGGGCTGACCACGCAGAATTTTTGCCATCAGAAGGCACAGAGAGCTCCTCTGAGAACTGTGAGGGTTTGCTTTGAGCCTTGCCAGCAGGGATGAGCTTCTGTGACCTGTTTGGCACAATATACTTGATTTTTGCCCTAAAAAATGCAGCTGTTCAGTGGATGGTATCTGATACTGAACGTTGTGCTGCTCTGAGGAGCTTTTCCCTCCTTGCATTCTTCTGTCCCCCAAAGTCCTCTGCAGACATGAATCCTGTGTTTCATTTCGAGTCCTGGTTACGTCAGCCTGTGCACCATTCCCATTTGCATCAGAGGTTTCCACTGTGGAATTGGATCCAAAAGTTCATCTGGGACAGCTCCATGAGAGCTGGGGGCTGTTGGTTGTGGGGAGGGAGGGGTGGATGGGTGGGACTGACCACAGCTGGGGTGTTCAGCAGACTCACTCCTCCATCCTTCCTTGTTTTGGCAAGGACAGGGCAGGAATTTCACTGGAAGGATGACGACCTGGATCCACATTCCCTGCCCTGTTATTCCCAGTAGCTGCTGTTCCCCCTGCAAGGGCTCCAAACAAAGGCTGTGTCACGCTCCTCTTGAAGTGATGACAATTGAGGCTGTTGGTTTTTATGTGGCTTTAATCAAACCTCGCTGCTTTTGTTTAAAGGAAGGACACATTCCTACCAAAACTGTTCTGCTGAACTTCTGCATCATGACACTCCTGGGGGCAGAAGGGGATTTGGGATTTGAACTCCCTGTCCTGGTGCTCCTGACTGAGGGCACAAGCTCCTGCTGGTGGACAGGGGAGAGAAAAAAGCCAGGGATTTATTTTTTTTGTGATTTTTAGCAGAAACATTAAGACTGAATGGCAGCAGCCCCAAGGGTGGGCTGAGAGGTCTCTTACCTCTATCTGCAGAGCCTTCTCCAGCTGCCAGAGAACCTTCCATTCGTGCCTCAAGAATTGCCCAAATCACTAAAATCTGTGTCAGAAAGACTTGAAGTATTTCACTTGAGATCTGATCCATTAAAATCTCCTTTGGGGGCACTTGCAAATGCTGTCCTGTGTCCCATTTGTCATCTCAACAGCGTGTCCACTGAAAGACTGAGGTGAAAATCTTGGCCATCTCCTGGAAAATCTTTCCTAATTAATCCAATTGAGTACCTTAGTCTGAGTCAGGATAACACGATGTATTTAATAGGATTTAGCCCTGTGAATTCTTGATATCCGTGGCTCCTGTGTGGCTTTAATATACTCGGCATTTTTCAGGATTAGGTGTTAAGGGCTTGATCCCAAAACGTTTAAAATCAATAGGTGTTTTCCTTTGACTTCAGTGGGCTTTGCTTCAGCCTCTAAATATCAGTCAATACGTTCTGATCTGAGCACAGAAAAACACTTTTCAAATGTATTTCCAAAACTCTTATTACTGCTTTGCACCACATAACTTCTGGAACTCTGTGTGGATTTGAATAGGGAAATATTAGCCAAAACAATAATGATATTATTAGCTGAAGTTTTAGCTTTTAAACTCAATAAAAAGTACCTCTGGGTATCCTTTAATGTTATAGAAGAAGAATGATTAATTTAAGGTTCAGGTGCAAGACAAGGTCAGGAAAGAATTGTTGCTGTGTACAGTGAGCATTTCAAGATGAATTTGTAGTTTGAAGTATCATTTTATGATGCATTTTCTGTTTTGTTATCAGGGGAAGTATGATGGGTGACATACGAGTGATCACAGTGTTTTGGTGCAATGTTCTGTGATGGGCTTTTCATAAAAATTAGCTGACAATGTCATGAGTATACAAGTAAATTTATAGCTTTCATACTGGACTGCCATTCCCAGAGCTATTTCCAATCACTTGGGCTTTTTATTAAGTTTATTGTTCTTTTATTGTTCAGTGGAGTGTAAGCAGTGAGATTACAAATAAATGTAAGTTGCAGTATGAAGTCAGGCTTGCAGAATTAGGGAAGATGCGAGCAGAGAGAGAAAAAATTAATTTGAATCCTGGGGAAAGGAGAGTCCTGCCATCCCCTGGCATCGTGTGCCACGTGTGGAGTCAGAGCCTGCTGTCCCCTCCTGCCACAGGTATCACCAGACAGCCCCAGAACAAACTCTCCCTTGTGCTTCCAACATCCTGGCCACTTTTTTCCCCTTTTTTGCTTGTTTTTTTTGTAGCCCAGTTCTCTCTCTTCTCTTACTCCAGCACTTTCTTGCAGCAAAACAGCCCCAAGAAGTGAAGGGTGATGAAGTTTCTCATTTTAGCATCATTCTCAGAATATCTCTGGCATGGAACCTTCAGCATTAATTTCCCTCTCCTTTTTCTCCCCTCACACAGCAAATACTTTATCATTTTGGTTAATATCCTGACCAGCAGAGCAGAAAATCAGACTCATAGCTTTTAATGACACATTTTCAGCTGCAAGTTAGTAAAAAAAAAATCATTTTTATGTGGTTCTCCAATACTTATACAGACTTGGAGAAACATAATTAAAATTTGTGTTCCTTCTTTGTTATTACTGCTGTGGACTCCACTTAAACTGGATGCTGTTTGTCTGGGCAATCAGACAATAGCTGGAATCCAAAAGCAAATCGATTTGCTGTGTGGCTTGTGCTATTACTTAAGTTATAAATAAAATGATTTTTCCCAGATGGCTCCCTGATGGCCCTGCACTCTTCCTGGTACCAGCTCCAGCTTTTCATCCCTGCTGCATCTCCCTGGTGCATTCCCAGGCTGCTGCCACCTCCGTGTTCCCTCCTGTCTTCCCCCGAAATCTGTGGCTGGAGTGGAGCTGGGCAGGGCTGGGAGGAGATTTATTGGAATCCAGAGTGGCCACTGAATCCCTCCCAAGGCCGGGCCTTGCCAGAGAAGCTGCAAAAGCCTGGCTTAGCTTTGGAGGAGCAGCATCAAACTCCACACAAAGGGCTGGGTTGGGTTTGGAAGGGATTCCAAGGTTTTAGGCTCCACCCTAAGGGCAGTGTCAGGTTTTGCCCTTTCCCTGTGCCAGGGGATGCCCAGCTCTCATCCCTTCCTTATCCCTCCCTCTGAATAAACCCCTTGAAGACACTGGTGAAGAATTAAGTGACATTTCTGGTGGCCAAGCTGGCCCCCTAATTTATTTTTCTAAAGAAAACATTCTGAAAGAGAAAGTCTTAACTTTTCTCAAGGTTGTGTGTTTATTTCACAGGCAAGTTCTCCTTCCAAAAATGTGGGCAGGGCACCACTGGAAACTAAAAATACAGATCTGAGAGCATAAAACACACACTGACCCAAGCTTTGCTTTCATTTTGCCTTTTCAAGATGACTAAAACTGTTAATCCTACATGTTATATTTTTGTATTTTTTTTTTTAAGAAAACAGGGAAGATGTTCCCAGTAATCAGGCAATGTTCATAACAGGAGGAAAACAATTATGAGGAAAACAAGTATATTGGAAAAATGGTGGGTCTAAAAATAAATATTTTTCCATGAACACACAAGAACTATATTGAGAATTACAAGGAAAAAAAAAA
The DNA here is from genome assembly GCA_013397075.1 of Rhabdornis inornatus. Lineage (NCBI taxonomy): Eukaryota > Metazoa > Chordata > Aves > Passeriformes > Rhabdornithidae > Rhabdornis > Rhabdornis inornatus. Next base: position 374,722 of record VWZS01006759.1, read on the forward strand.
TCAATAAAAAGTAGTATATAATAGCCATAGAGTTCAAACAAAGTGCATTCATTCCCTAGTCCCTAGGAGGACCCCTGATATATATGTGCAAAACTTAATGAAAATCAGACTTTGTCGTGTCATCAAAAATAGCAAAGCAGTTGGCTGAGCTCTCCCTACATTTTGGCTACTCCTTGCTCCATAAATACAGCACCTATTGAAAGCACCAAGCCCTGTTCCCAGAAAAGTTGCAAACCTCAGACAAACTTTGGCACAGGTTTGGGGTCCTGGTGTTTGCTTGGGGGGCTCAGTGGGGAGCTGGGTGTCCCATGGGGGTGCAGGTTTGGGGGGATGATCTGGGTGCTCAGACATGGGGGGACCCCCTGATTGATCCTGGACTGTAAAAATCCCAGAATCCCAGAATGGTTTGGGTTAAAAGGGACCCTAAAACCCATCCAGTGCCATGGCAGGGACACCTTCCCCAAGGCGCTGTTCCCAGCCCCAATGTCCAACCTGGCCTTGGGCACTGCCAGGGATCCAGGGGCAGCCACAGCAAATCTGGGAATTCCATCCCAGGGAACAATTCCTTCCCAATATCCCATCCAAACCCCTTCTGTGTCAGTAGGAAGCCATTCCCTGTGTCCAGTCACTCCATCCCTTGTCCCCAGTCCCTTCCCAGCTCTCCTGGAGCCTCTCAAATGCAATGGTTGTATCTTTGCTTGTATCTTCTCTGTAAGTCTGCTCTCATTTCTGTGAATATTCACACGAGCCAAGTGGATTTTATATCAATGTGTGTGGTTTGGTGTAGGGCACAGAGACCTTTTGGATTGTTTTTGGGTTTAAATGCAGGAGGATGTTCTGCTGTACTTCCACTCGTGCCCAGGGGTTTGCCTCCTGATCCCAGCTGGACAGGGAAGGTGTGGTGCATGGCTCTGCACAAAGCTCCCTGTTGGGGCTGGAATAGAGAAATTCTGTGCCTCAGTCATCCAGGAAATACTTGATTAATATTTTTCTGCATATTATGTGATCATAAGAAGGATTTTTTAAGGATCCAGGCACTTTTTTTTTCACATGAAATTTTCATCAGCCCTGGTTCTCTCTCCCCACTGACACCGAATGTCCCTCAACCTGCAACTGAACAATTTTAGGGAAGGCAAAGAAAATCTAATCCTGAGCTCATTCCTGTTTGATGGAATTTAAGCTGTGAGACCCCAAGCTGAGGCCAGCTGAAGACAATGGGAGCATTTCTGTTTGTTTCCATGGGTTTTGTCAACTTTTGTTCGTGCCAGAGGCCCATCACGAGTGATGCAATTGGGAATTTGTCCACAGGAGCCTCTGCTTTGCTTCACTTAAAAATAAAAATCCAAACCAACCAAACATTTTTATTTTGCTCATGGAAAGAGCACGGGAAAGGATGAGAATGGAGACATCCAGTCTGGCTCTGAGCCAGCACAGCCTGGCCAAGAGGCAAATTTCCTATAATTTAGAGATGTGCTACAAGAAAGAAAACCCATTGTTGTGCCAGGCTTTGCAACTTTTAAAGAAAGGTAAAAAGGGGAAAAAAAAGAAAAAAGAGAAAGAAGAAAAGGGGAGAAAAGAGGGGAAAGGGAAAGGAGAGGAGAGGAGAGGAGAGGAGAGGAGAGGAGAGGAGAGGAGAGGGAAAAGGGAAAGGAAAAGGAAAAGGAAAAGGAAAAGGAAAAGGAAAAGGAAAAGGAAAAGAGAAAGGAAAAGAAAAAGGAAAAGAAAAGGAGCCAGTAAACAATAACTTCTTAATTTAGTTTGAAATGAATTCCTAGAACTTTCTTTCCCAGAAGACAGGCTGGCTCCCCCCACCCTCAGTCATTCCCATACATTTCCTGGCTCCAGGGTAGCAACCTTCAGCAGCAGTTTTGCAACTCTTGGGATGAGTAATCTTTACTTCTGCCCCACTCTCCTGAGTAAGGGATGCTTGAGTAAGAACTGGTTGAAGGGTCTGGCCTGCTGACAGCAGGGCAGGGCTGGGTTGAGCAATGCCTTCTCCAAGTGGTGCCAGCAGCTCCATAAACTTTGCAGGAATTTCTTCCACAGAGATTTTAGGCACAGGCACAACAATCACCCTGAGCTCAGCAGTCAACTACTCACAGAATTAAGAAATGGTTTGTGCTGGGAGGATCCCAAATCCCACCCAGTGCCACCCCTGCCATGGCAGGGACACCTCCCACTGTCCCAGGCTGCTCCAGCCCCAATGTCCAACCTGGCCTTGGGCACTGCCAGGGATCCAGGGACAGCCACAGCTTCCCTGGGCACGCAGTGCCAGTCAGTGCCTTGCTTTAAAATACAGCCAAATTAACTACATTTATATATTTTTATAAATTTATCAGCTAGAGGCAAAATGCAAACATAATTGTGAGCTTGGTGAGGAAAAGGCACAAGCTGCTGAAAGACCTCATATTGGAAATCTTGGATTATCAAGCTTCAAGATTTCACTTTAAACTTGTAAAGTTTATAGCTGGATAAGCAGGTATTTTAAATAACATCTTCCTGACTTCACTCCTCAGCTGATAATATTTAGAAATAATCAGTATCTTTAAGTATTTTCACCTTTCTGGAGGTTTTTAATAGGAATTAGTGAGGCTGAATCTCAGGGGACAGCTTTATTTTGTTAAACCTCTAACACATTTTGTTTCATGTTGAGTCTTTGGGAGCTCTAATATGTTTTGGGTGGGTAATGTTTCCATACATTACTACTCCATTCATAATCCATTACTTGGATAATTCCTCATTTGTGAGACCTGGAGAAATTATGGTATTCACAAGCATTTTTTGAATATTTATATAATGTCATAGCAGGGCTTAGGATATCAGTTGGCTGGAGACAAAGGCAGGATCCTCAGTTATTCTCATACTTAAGTACCAGTTTGATTCCTTGGCAAAAATGTAAATTACAACGTTGGAAGGAAAAGAATTATTGAACAAGGGGATTACATTGCAAAGCAGTTATTTCAACAGCTGCTGCCCCTAAGAAGGGGATCGGAATTTTTCAGGGATGTAATTTTCCTGTGCAGAACTCTGGTACAAAGTGAGAATATCAGCACAATTAAAAGGACAAACATGCAGCGTGGGCTGTGCTGGGTGGGAGCTGTTCCTCCTTGGGCTGGGAGCTGCTCCCACGTGGAGCAGGAGATGTTGGTGGGTTTGTGGGGAGCTCAGGCTGGGCAGCACTCTGGGATATTCCCAAACCACAGCCACACACTGGAGAGGTGAGGATACAAAATCCCTGGAATTTCTCCTGGAGTTGTTATCCCTGCAGCTCCCAGCTTTCCCACTGCCATTTCTGGCCGGGGAAGTTAATCTTGCTCCTACTTAAAGGTTTTATTTTCTGGCAGGGGAGGCTCCTGCCTTCCATTGCCTGAGGACATCCAAGTGTCACCGGGCAGGCTCCTGGGTGGATCCCGGGATTATTCTGCAGGAAAGGTTAACAGCCCTGATTCTGCACTTGGCCATTTCCATCTGAGAATAATATAAATGGCATTTGCAGAGCAGGGAAAACAGGATTCATTTCCCTGCTCAGAGGGGGAAGGCATGGAGCAGGCCAGGTGAGTGAGTTGCCACCAATCACACAGGGAGCCAGGCTCAAAATCCAGAATAAATATGTCTCCTGAATGCAATTTCCAGTTCCTGGGTAGGAGGTATTTTTCCCTGTCTCCTTCCTTTGCAGCAGGAACTCTGTTGTGACAGTTACTAATGGGTTGCAATCATCGTGGATGTTACACCAGTGTGCAGCACAACCAGGAGGTGTAACAACAAGGCTCCAGTAAATAATCCATTTTGGCAACCTGGCATCCAGGAGAAGTTTATTTTATGCAAATAACGGTTTGTTTAGTTCTGAATCATTGCAGAGACTCCTCCTAGTTCTGGGACCTTTTGCTTGGGAGGGGAATTTTGGATGGGAACAGAGAAGGGGAAGTGCCCACACGAATGTGCAGCTGGAATGTAACACAAACACCAATGTGGGATTTGAAAAGTCCAATGCAGGAATAAATTTTCCTCCTATAAATTGTGCTCTACTCACAGGTGAAAAACATCTTCCCACAAAGCCAGGAAACAGTAAATAATCCCTTGGAGCAATTGAAGACAGACACAGAATTGTCCATTGGCTCATCCCAAAATGAAGAGTTCCATCCTCCATCAACATTTTCCCCGTGGTGGGCTGGTCCCATGTCATAAACCAAGGGGCAGAATTCTCTGGCATAGAATCATGGAATCCCGGGATGGTTTGGGCTGGATGGGACCTTAAAATTCACCCATTCCCACCCCTGCCATGGCAGGGACACCTCCCACTGTCCCAGGCTGCTCCAAGCCCAATGTCCAACCTGGCCTTGGGCACTGCCAGGGATCCAGGGGCAGCCACAGCAAATCTGGGAATTCCATCCCCACCCTGCCAGGGAACAATTCCTGCCCAAAATCCCATCTAAATCTACCCTTCTTCAGTTTAAGATCACTCCCTCTTGGCATCCAGATGGAAATGTGGGATGAAGGTTGTGGGAAGTTGGGGTGGTGGAGTCCACACAGCAGTGGAGGACTTGGGACTACAGGTTCTTGGGAATCCTGGAGGATCTGGGGTTTATCTGTGGTAGTTGGATCTAATACAAAGCAGTTTATAAAAAGGCTTTTGCAAACACTGGTGGGAATTAGTGTTATGCAGAGAAAATGATGGAAATCATTTAAATTGCAATGTAAGTATTTACTTTTCCTGGAATGAAATCACAGTGTCCTTGTCTCTCCAAAGCCTCTGTGCCTTCCCTGGCAGCTTCCATTTGCCTGCAGTGCTAAACTGAGAGGCATCAGAGGGCTTGACCCTTGGCTTAACTTTAGTCACAGCTTTACTAACCCTGCTTAAAAATGGCCACTTTACTTAACTACATTGCTAAAGGATGTCCTGTCCTGGTCAAAATTAATGGTGCAAATCCATTGTTTTTAAGGAATATGCTCTGGGTTCTTTGGTTCTTCCTGAGCTGTTGCAGGGAATGTTTTTGTGGTTTGTTTGTTTGTTTTTTCTGTGGGGTTTGAGTTTAAGCAGAACTGTTTTTATGGGAAGTGTGATGCTGCTCTCATCGATTTGGCAACTGGGGAGATGGTGTTAGTGGGTGACCTTGAAAAATGTGATAAGTGGCAAGGGTGCTGAAAGGTTGAGGCACAAATGGGGTGGCTAAAAGCATATTTATTTCTAGCCTGTGCCAATGGAGAGGGGTGAAATCCATGGATCTCTTCTCCACAAGAAGAAGCTCCTCAGCAGCCATGGAGTACTTTCCACCACGTTCATCTCAGCTCTGCAGAGAAAATATTCACAGCTCTGACAGGGTTATGTGAAAACTGACAACAGGAAACCTGGAAGCCTCAAAGAAGAAAATGAAGGGGAAATTTTCAGAGTGAGACCCGAAGCTGCTGCAGTTTGCATGGAAAATGATCTAGAAAAGGGTTAAAACCAGAAAAAAAACCGTGCATGAGTAAAATTGTAAACACTAATTCTGCTCTGCATGCAGCAGCTGCAGGTGAGTGTGGTGTGTAAGAGCAGAGTGAGGAAATTACCAAACATTTCCCAATCCCATTCTGCCTGAGATGGAGCAAACACAGCCCCCAGGGTGCAGATGGTTCCTGTACCACTCAGGCATCCATAGAAGTATTTCTGTTTGCCAGAATGGAGCAGAGATTTTGGCTGATAATGGTTTATTATTCTCAGCACAGTGATAATTTAGTGGTTTCCCCAGTAAATCAGCCTGAATTCTTCAAAGAAAACTGGGAGGACCAGTCCCTGTTCCTGAAAAAATCCAGTTTGCTTGGGCAGGAGCATGGCTAATTAAGGATTTGCAGGAGAAGAGGATAAAAATGGAAAGAAAAGGAGTTTATAAAATATTATTGATGTCCCAAGTTTGTATTGTATGAAACACACCGGGGTGCCTTTGAGCAGGCAGGGAATGAATTTATGGCTTTAGAGCAGCAGTGGTGGGATGTCACCTCCTGGTGCATCCCAGCCACCTGAAGGGATCAGGAAATCAGGGCACTCAGAGATGGGTGCTGCAGGAAAAAAATGGGCTGCACAAGTCTTCTTGCTGCAGCATTTCAGTAAAATTGTGCTTAGAGATACTGATGGGACAGCTGGAAAAGGAAAAAAAATCCTCCATCTCATGCTGGCTACAAAATGTGCTGGAGGTTTTACCTGGGAAATGTTTAGGCAGAAAAATGGGAACAGAAAGTGGAATTCTTTGAGGTTCCCCCGGTTCTAAGGAAAGCTTGAAACATTCCAAAGAACCAGGGACTTCTGCAAGCAGGACTTTGTTGCTCTGACTAATTAAAATAACAAGGAAAAAGGAAAGCAGCTGTCACATGTAAGATTTCTACAATGTTCCCAATGGCCTGGACACCACGTGACAATATTCCTTATTTTCCAGGAGGATGTTTACTGTGTTTCCTCATGATTCCTCCAGGTATTGGTTGTCTCTCCGAAGTATTTCCAAGGCAAATAAAAGCTGTGCTCTTATCATTCCTTCTCCAGTGTCTGGTTTTGTCCGAGCTCTTGCATTCCCATCCCTGGAAGTGTCCAGGGCCAGGTTTGGAGCAGCCTGGGGCAGTGGGAGGTGTCCCTGCCATGGCAGGGGTGGCACTGGGTGATTCCAGCCCAAACCATCCTGGAATTCTGTGATTCCCTCACACCTGGAGTACCCCAGTGCAAATCTTTGGATAAACTTTGAATTAAAACCAGGGGATGTATTGAGTTAATAGAGTGGTTGGTAAAGCCTCCCCCCATCCCCAGCAAAATCCAGCTAATTGCTTTGCAATCATGAGATTTAAGGGAAAAAACAACAAATCCATAAACCTGAATTCTTTTGATTTGCCTTCTGGGCTGTGAGGCTGCTTTGCCATTGGAATTTTTCTCCGTGGTCATGGAAATTGGAGAGTAGTTGTTGTTGCAGTGGCATTTGAGAGCCTCGAGGAATCAGCTGGTTCTGAGTTAAACTTCACAAAGAAACACGAGATTTTTTTGGCACGGTACTAGACACAAGTATTGTCACATTATTTCATGTTTCCCTCAATGGGAAATTCCCAAATACATCCTGTTTTTAAGTTGTATGCTAGAGGAATAATAGGCTTCTGGAGACAGATTAATTTATAAAGTGAAGAACTAAAATTCCTCCTTCAAAGATGTGACACTCATTTGAAGTCCTCACATTGTTGCAGGCACAATTGCTCCTCTCTGCTTTGTTTATCTCTAGGACTTGCATTAATTAGCACTTAGAAATGCTTTTGAAGAGTTTCATTCATCGGGTTCCTACGAAAACCATCTTTCAAAGCTCCAGCTGACCTCCTCCAAGCAGCCCGTGCTGGAGGTTTTGTTCTTGGATACATTGCTTTAATATTTTTGTCACAGCCATCAGCTTCTTTTGAAATAATTTAGAAAAGGTAAAAAATAAAGCCACACAAATAGCATTTATTTAGCATATAATATATAATAGAATGAAGGTAACATTTTCACTTTGCTATTTCTGCCTCCTGAAACCAAAGCATCTGGAGCTGTTTGAGGAATTGCTGCATTTTCCACCTGACAGGGAGGAGTCAGTCACTTTTTGGTTGCTGTCATCTCTGTGTCCTTTGTCCCTTTACTCTTGGAAGTGCAATTCAGTTTATTTTTCCTGATCTGTAGGCTCAGATTGAGATGTGCCCACGGAATCACAGGATCCATGGGGTAGGAAAAGCCCTCCAAGATCATCAAGTCCAACCATTCCCCAGCATTGCCAAGGCCACCTGGAACCACATCCACACTTTTGTTCACATCTTAAGAGGACAGGACCTGGATATTCAGAAATAATTCCAGTCCTAGGAGAGTGAAGAGTGTCCCTGCCCAGGCCAGCTGGCACAGGGTCCCTGCCATCTCCAGGTGACACTGCCTGGATTGAGCTGTTTTCCTCTTCCTTCTGAGTTTGCCTTGTCTTAAGGGACAAAGAGTTAAAGCTTCTTCCCTCAAAGTGAACATTCCAAGCTGGATGATAGGTGCTTTTAAGCCAGAGGGAAGAAGAGAAATAAAGCAAAGTGCTGACTTTATTCTCAACCTGGGGAGTCCTAGGCAGTGAAGGGAAGCATCTCCCTGCTATGGCAATGTAGCAAATTTCAGGAGGAAAATGGTTATTTCTTCTCTCAGGCCCAGACATCTGTCACAGTTATTGAGACACTCCTGCTCCACTAAGTCTTGCAAAACTCTCACTCAAGTTGGGAAGGCTGAGGTGTCTTAAAGCAAAACCCACTTTCTGCTGGCAGAAAGCAGGAGGGAGCCTGAAATCAGAGGCTTTTGAAATGTAGATACATTTTCTGGGCTTTTTGTGAATCAGTCAGGGCACACAAAGCTGAGAACAGAATCAAAAGAGAAGGGGAAAAGGAAAAGTGGAGGACTGTGAGCTCTAACATTGTCCAGCTCCTCCGGGGAGGGACCCCACTCCAGTGGGTGAAGTGGAGCTGCTGAGATTTGGGGATGAGTGCCCAGCCCATCTCATGGATGCTTTGGAGAAGTGGTGATTTGCATCTCATGCTATGGAAAGCTGTTGATCACTAAAAGGCAGATCAGCCTTTCCTGGGGATGCTTTTATTTACGAGGGAGGGTGTGATATGTGACTGTCCTAGTCCAGAGCCGACTGGAAGTCGTTCTGTTCTGGAGTCAACCCAGAAATTAATTTGCTTGTCTGAAAGCCAAACCTACCTTGTCTGCTCTCACATGTTTTATTTACTGCTCCATCTTTTTGGAGCTCTTTGTCAATAGATTTACAAATACTGTCCGTTAGTGAGGAATTCTGAGGAAGGATTTTTTATACGGGATGTTTCCAGTGATCCTTCTGCCTTCTACTTAATGTGCAATGTTTATTTATTGCCGTGTTGTATGATTGCAATAAACAATTGTAGCTGTCAGTTCCTTCTGATTAAATACCGTATTTGTTAAATAAATAAAATGATAGTAATGAACTGGGCCATTCTTTGTGTGTAATGTATGGCTTTCATATTTCTGACACTTGGGAAGATATATGAAATGCTGATGTGCAGGAGAAGGCTTGTAAATCAACGGGAGCTGGAAAAGATTTGGATCTGCTTCCTTGCAGAGGGTCATCTTCACCATTAGAAACTCTGAGGGCACTTCTGACTTCTCTCTGGCCCAAGAGGAGCTGCTGTGAGGAGGAAGCCAGAGGATGCTCACCAGGAGCTGGTGAAGGAAGGGTTTTAATGCACACGGACTGTGTCAGGATTTGCAGAGAGATTTGTGCACACAGTTAAGGGGTCGAGGTGCTGGGGCAGGATCACAGGTGGAGTCTCCATCCCTGTTCCTGGCCAGCAGCACCCCCAGGGTTGGTTATTGGTCCCAGCAGAGCCACAATTGAGGAGCAGGAATTTTTCCTTTCTGGCTGTAGGCAGCGCCGAGGCGCAACTGGCAGAACCCGTCACGTGCACTTTTTAATTAAACAATTGGTTTTATTTCCATGCAAACTGAGCTGTGTTATTTGGTGGTTAAAGCTGTGGCTTTCTCTGCTGGTGGAGGTAAGGTGTTAAGTTTGGCTGCTGGAGGTGTTTCCAGGAGCTTCCTTTTTGCAGCAGAGCTCAGCAATTCCCACCGATTCAGTAATTCATGTGCAAGGTGATCTCACACCTCCTCTTCATTTTATTCCCAGTATTCCGCAGAGCAACCTTATCTCCACCTATCAATTATGGTGGTATTAATTTATATCGCTCCGTATATCTCTCTTACTTCGCTGTTTGTCGCAGGCTTGCTTAAAATATGTCAACGTCCCTGAGTCAGGCTCTGCAAAATGAGGCCAGAATTCAGATTGCAGGGTTATTTATGGGCAAACGCCACAGCAGGGCTTTGGTGGTGGGTTTGTTGTTTTGTTTTGTTTTGTTTTGTTTTTTTCTTTTCTGAGAAGTCTTAAATAATGAACAAAAATAAGATTTTAAAAAAGTTGTCAGAAGAGTACCCAGAGATACTGTGCAAACAGGAAGCATTTTGATTATGTTCACTGGTGCAAAATTAGTAAAGAGTTTGAAATCGTCTTGTGCTTACAGATTCCATTGTTTTCAAAGAATAATTCCATCTATTTTAACATTTTCAAGTATAATTCCATTGGTAATAGCTCTTCCTTTGATTGTGAGCTGTGCTAATTGAAAGGTGTGGTGCAGTGTCTGTTTTGGCAGTTATGCTTATGTCTTTTGTTTAAAAACTCAAAGTGTTGGCTTTCCTGTCCAGCCTTCCTTAGTATATTCTGTTTTGGTGATGTGATGACAGACTTACAGTGTGTTTCCTTGTGTGTATGGTAACAGATGTTTATGTGAATAACAGACTTTTTTATGAAGGCACACACTTTATAGCCAAATACTAATTAAAAATAATTGCATGTAAGCATTTTTGTTTATTCCCTGTTGTGCATCTTTAATCATTTGAAATCACCTGCAGTTGAAAACTGAGGCAAAGATTTGATACTGCAATTATAAGAGGCCATCTGACTCTATATTAGAAAGGAACAGCCACACATTTGAAGAGGAAATTATTACAAAAAGTGTGTGAATTCCTGCCCTCTTGGAATTTGCTTTTATACAGGATGAAAATACCAGTGCATGGTTTTGTTACACTAATAGAAGTTTAAGGTATCTTATCTCTCAAAACAATCGGTTCTTGACTGACATCCTGTTCAGGACATATTCTTTGCACTAATAAGCTCATTACAAATATATTTTAATTAGATGTGTAACAGATGGTTCACAGTAAATATGGGCAGTGGTACTTTTTAAAGAATAGAGAAAAAAACACAAGTTCTTTTTAAGGACTCAGCATCTCGGGTTGGATTTTATCAATAGCTGATTGAGTTAAGCAAAGGGAAAATTACTGTCAAAAGCACTTGAAGTCATGAAAGAAGTAAAAACTGAACAAACCCAAAGAAAACCCACCAAAGGCAGCGTTAGCAGAAGTGTGTGTGTTCAATAAAGACCAATCAATACTGAAATGAAAGGGACATTTTCTCAGGCTTCCAAAACACTTTAATCTCTCCACAGAAGCAAGGCAGAGTTTTATTCCAGACCCCGCCTGTCGCTGACCAGAGGCCACAACAATTCTCTCCCTCTGCTTTCAGAATCTGTCCATCAGATCCGTGAAATAAATTAAAAATAAAACCCAGGACTGTGCTTGGCTCAGTTTCCTTTCCAGAGCAGAATCCTGGGGAGGGCAGGGAAGGATCCCTGTCCCTGGAGGAGGGAGTGAGCCATGGCCTGCCCAAAGCAGACGGCCATGGTTGTGATTCCCAGGGCATTTTCCTGGCTGGGATGGGATCAGGAATTGCTGCCTCACCTGCTGCAAGCATTAGCTCCAACCTGATGTTCACAAATAACACAGCAGGTATTAATAGCCTGTAAATCCATAGGTGTGTGGATTTGTGGAAGTCGTGGAGGTGCATCATAGGGACATTCAGGTGATGGTGATGGTTCTGTAAATTTTATTTCTTGTTTTCGTGGAGGAGTGAATGGGAATGGTTGGTGGAGCCCATGGTTTGAAGGTTCCCAGCAAAAGGAATTGCTCTGCACGGGTTCATCAGAGAGGGAAATGGAGTAATCTAGATAAATGTCATTGTCATCCCTTCTGGAATTATACAGTCACAGAATCAGGGAATGGTTTGGCTGGGAAGGAACCTTAAATCTCACCCTGTCCCACCCCTGCCAGAGCAGGGACACTTCCACTGTCCCAGGCTGCTCCAAGCCCCAGTGTCCAACCTGGCCTTGGGCTGGCTTTTACCTGGAGAGAACCTTTGTGAAGCAGGTCTGGGGTGGTTTGGAACAGCAAACAACTCCAAGTATTGTGCAGCCTGAAGTTAGTTCTTCCTGCTGATTCAAAGATGAGAATCAAAGAGTGACATCTCTTGAGAATATTTTCCTCCTCTGCTACTCCAATGATGAACCTCTTCTTGGGTGACATCCCTGCCTGTGAGCAGAGTCCAGTGACAGTGTCCCACCCTTAGGCTGGGAAACAGCTTTCAAATATATAAATATAAATACAAATAATATAAAGTTAAAAAATAATTTAAAATATATTAAAATTTATAAATATAAATACAAATATGTAAATATATCCATAGAAACATATAGAAATGTATAGATATATGAAAGATAAATATAAATGAGAATAAAAATTAAATTAAATATAAATGTAAATATAAATATGCATATACATATAAATATACATAGTAAATACAACAGGTTGTTGTGTCCATAGTGTGTAAGGATCTGCAGGAGCCCATCTGGATGTTCCCTGACTCCTCCAGCCTGTGCCACCACAGGCTGTGGCTGCTCAGCAGGTGTGTGCCTGCTATTCAGCCCACCCCCATTCACTGGACTATCAAATGTTATTGTTCTTTTTTACCTTCTGGAACCTAATATCTTAGGGTAAACACGGCTCAAAGGAGGATCCAACAGAAAAAATTATATGATATCTGACCTTTTTGTAGCATAACATTTCTGGAAAATATTATCTCACATGAGATTTCGTGTAGTGATGTTGGGATTAATTATGTGATAGATGTAGCAGGATGTAAGTGCTTTTCAGGGCGTGCTGGTGCAGGTAGGATAAAGCTGTCTGCAGTTCAGATCACTTGTGAGCATTTTGGGGGGTTTGGAGAAAGATTCCTGTTCAAAAAAACCCTACCAGGCACTAAATACACCCTCAGCCAACAGGATGCCCTCATCATCCAGCTTTTTTCTGGATCTGCAGCTGCAGCACTGCATAGAGCAGCTGTTAAAATCACTAATAGTAAATAACTGGCTAATTCTGGTTCTAACCTTAATTATCAGCTGTGCTGCCATGTCCACTTCCAAACCTATTCCCTGCTTTCCCCATTTAAGCAGGAGCACATCAGGCTCACGGTGAGAAGCATTATGGGTGTCACTTAAGGTAAATGAGCAATTGTAAATTAAAGCCAACAGAGTAAGGATGGGTTTTTTAACCACCTGAGCAGCTGCTGGAAAATAGAGCTGGTTCTGTCTGGGAGAGCTGGTTTTGTCTGGTGCCCAGCAATTGCTTGGTAAAGGATGATATGAAGGTGAAAATGTATATGGGCATAAATGATGGGAGCTATTTTTAGAAAGAAACTAGACCTCATCATGGTATATATATATATAT
>VWZS01006759.1:388149-411567 GCA_013397075.1 Rhabdornis inornatus
ACAGAAGCTGTGGCTGCCCCTGGATCCCTGGCAGTGCCCAAGGCCAGGTTGGACATTGGGCTTGGAGCAGCCTGGGACAGTGGGAGGTGTCCCTGCCATGGCAGGGGTGGCACTGAGTGGCATTTAAGGTCCCCTCCAACCCAAACCATTCCATGATTCTGTGATTCCAGTTTATATTCCATTGGAAAACACAGGGGCTCAAGCCCAGTGACAATTAGAAATAAAAATCCAGTTTAAATTTGAAGAGAGATAGAATCTATGGGGGAGAAGAGAAGCAATCCGAGCCCAGGGAGGGACCAGAAGGATTGGGAGACCCCAGTCCTTTTGCAAAGGTAATTCTGGAATAGTGTGGAGAGGAATGAGGGGGATCATCCTGCTCTGGACTGGGCACAAGCTGGAGGTGGTGAAAGTACCTGAACACATTAATTCCTTCTCACATCTCTCCATCCAAGGCTGGGTAACACCAGAATTTGCTATTTATGTGCAGGTGGGACGTGTGACAGAAATGATATCTGAAGTTACATCACGTTCCTCAGATTTTCCCTGGATTTGGCTGGTGAAGGTGGTGGAGGCACAATTTGCAGGCAGATGTACTCGGCAGCACTTACATCTCTCAAGAAGTCAGCATTGACAACATTCCCAAAGACCTTTGGAAAAAAATGTTGAAACTATGTGGTCTAATATCTGTTCCTTGCCCAGATCACATCTTATAAATTCTGCATCTTTCTGCAGTTACATCACAGATTACATTATTTATTTTGCAATGCAGCAAACACAGCCATGGAGAAATGTCTGACAAATGGCTTTTTGCAAATATCCCCAGAAAAAAAAAAAGGAGTTTGTTATTGAAGTGCTTCATGAGTGATAACATGGAAAAGTCCAAGACAGAAATATTCATAATAATTTCTAATTTATTTACCTGTGTTTGAGCAGACCTTTGAACTTTTTAACCATCCAAACCAAGTTTTTCTGCTTTATTGTAGTGCCTTCAGGGAATAAATGTCCAGTTACATGCTCAGATTGGACAGGGGTTGGGACAAAATTCATTTCATATAATATTTTAAGCAAAGTAATTGTGGTACCAAAAAGTCCAGAAGTGGCATCGTTTTTATGGCAAAAATTGTGAATGACTTTCTTATTTTCTAATTTTAGGGAGAAAAACTTTGCTGTGGTGTAAAACTGGAAAATGAGAAAGGAATTTTATTTTTATTTTTTTTTAATCAGAATTTTGGATGCCCTTTCTGCTTTGAAGTTTGAAAACCCCTCCATATTTCATTAGAATTTAGTATTTTCAATGATATTATTACATCTTTGCACATTTTACTGCCTTTGTCCTTCGTTCATTTTTATTTCACACATTTGTTATTTCCAGAATCCAACGAAACACGTTTTGAGTGTGAATTGTTTCTTGGATTATTAAGATTCTTTTTTTAATTGAAGCAGAATTTCCTAAGTTTCATTCATATTTAAATTTCCAGTTTTTCAGAGGGGCATGGCTTGTTTTATGCACCAGCTGACAATCCCTATTCCAAGTTTTTTCCTGTTTTTCCTGCAGTTCTGTCGCTATTCCAGCTGTGCAGGGCATCACACACTCCTTTAATTTTTTTTGCTTCATCTGCTTCAGTCTGGGCTTGATGCAATCCCAGTCATTTGATATCATTTGATCTCCATCAGTGTGATCCCTGCAGGAATTACAGACTGGAAGTGCCCTGCAAGACCTGGTCATCCTCTCTCCCCCACTGACCCATCCCCTCTTCTGCACCCACAGATAATTTGCTGAGCATCCCTTCTTTTTCCATCAACTTTGAACCCACGTGCCAAAATTTACTGAAGAGCTTCTGTGGTGAAGTCTGGGGAATATATTTTTATTCTGATAGAAATAAAATTGTGACTGGAATTGCATTTCTAGGGAATAAACGTTGGATGCGGGATTGATGATTAAATGATCTGATTTTACTGCTGTGCATTAAAAAGTGATAGGAACAAATTTAATTGTTTTTACAGTAAACATTTAATCTCTAATGGTGCAATGATCATTTATATGGGAGGGATGGAGCAGGGAATGTTTGGCAATCACAGGAGGAAAAGACTCTCACGTCATCCGTCCTCTCACTCTGCTGGGGCTGTCTGGAGAGGTCCTTCCACTCTTCCCACTGGGACACTGATACTCAGCTCTGTGTTTAATTTCTATTTCATTTTTTTGCAGCTACAATTTCCCTCAACTCATGTCAGAAAAGAACTGCGGCTTTAATTATTCGCTTCTTTTGATTAACTATCTTAAAATAAACATTATGCTACTCTTCCCATCCTGTCTCTTTTTTCATTACTTATCCAGCTCGTGCTGTTCATTAATCTTGGGGGTTTTCCATGACACCCTAATGGCTCCTGCTGCCCAGCAATCATTATCCCAGTGCAACTTGTCACCAGCTCTTCCATCCATCAGCCCCTCTCATCTGTCAGGGCTGTGGCTCTGCCACGGCACCAGCCCTGGCCACTGGAAATGCCCCAAATCCTCCATTTCTCATCCTTGGGTGCTAACCTGGTGCTAACCCCACCAGATCCATAAAATTAAGGTTTGAGAGGACATAATGTGGGTGACATCCTGGGCGAGGAGCAGGTACTGAGATGTCTTTGCTGGTGTTTCACTTCTGCCCCATGTTCTGGGTGAGACTTGCTGGGTTTTGCTGTAGACTTCCAGTTGTGCACCTCAGGCACTCAAAAAATAGGAAGATGAGCACTGAATTCCATGAGAACTGAATAAATATATATTAATTTATATAAATACTGTGGGGTTTTTCCCAATTCTTTCAGACTCGACCAATTGCAGTGTCCAAAGTTTTCCCTTAGATCACGAAGTCTAGAAAAAGGGAAAGCCAAACCCCTGAATGAACACCATTCCCAAAAGCTCAGACCCCCAAACAGAAATGTGAAGTATTGTGGAAGCTGGTTATAAACCCCCAAGCAGCCTTGGGAAGAAGGATGGAGCTGCACTTGGCTTTCCAAGATCTCCCCATGTGCCTTCTGCCCTCCCAGAGCTGAGGGGCTGCAGGACCTGGGTGTTCCTTCAGCCTGTGGATCTCATTGTCAGCTCCACGATCAACTCAGGAGCTCTCCCAGCTTTGCAGACAGCAAAGAGACCCCTCTGAATTGCAGAGGGTTTTAAGATGACCGAAGGGGAACTTTTTCCTTGTGCACAAAGTGTCAGCAAAGCCAGCGAGTGCTTTGGATGGAGGATGTTCAGCCCATTCCTTGACCACCCATTAAATTCCACCACAAATCCTGTTTTCATCTTGTCTCGTGCCTCTTCACCCTCCCATGGAGCACCCTGCTAACAATTTGTGGAAGTGTCTTGCCCAGAATATCCCTGCTCCACCAGACTGTTGACTCCAATTTCATAAATGTGTAAGAAGTGAGCAAATTAAGTAGCATGAACTCTGACAGTCCTCTGACACTGCCAGTGTAGTGTACTGGCCCACACATGCTGTACAGCATAATGATTACATTACAATCTTGTGATATTATTCAAAATGGCTTCAGATAAATGAATGATAAACTAGGGGTTATGCTTCCTTTATTACAGGGCTGATAAGGTAGCTAATCAGTGTCCAAGTATATGTCATTACATAAATTATGAACCAGGGTTTGATGTGTTTTCCCCAAGAGCCGGTGCCTGAGTGTCATCTGGTGTGAGGCTGCAGCCTGAAAAATGAATTCTGAAAACAACAGTGGGTTTTGTTCCAACTGGATTAATAAATTACTAATAAATAACCTTAAAAGGTTGCAGGAGAGTCCTTTAATCTATTAGTAGAATTTCCTACCAACGAATCCTGCGTTTTCTTTCTTATCAAAGATTAACTTCCCATGCAAGGAGTTGAACCCTCACACCCTCCTCTGAAGGAATGATCTTTTGACAGCTCTGCAAAGAGTAAATAAAACATTCAGATTGCTCTTCTCCTGCCTGGAATGAACCCAGGGAAAGCCTCATGGACAGGACTGAACCCCTCTGTAAACCACCAAGTGGTTTTGGCAGCTCGTAAATGCAGGTGCTGCCCATCCCTCTCTTCTTCTCAGGGTGGATGGACCTCAGCAAAAAGATGAATCCAGCAGAATCACTGAGGCTGGAAAAGTCCTGTCAGGTCATTGAGGCCAACCATAAACCATGATCTTCTTCCCTGATGCATCCTCTCGTTCACCCCTAAATATCACTTGTGTGAAATGACCCAGCAGGAACTTTGCTGGCTCAAATGTTTTGCCAAAAACTCTGCTCAGACCTGATCCTTTCAGCAAAGAGCTCGTGAGCTGCCCCTCTAGAGCTCCACGTATTATTTATGGGGAGTAAGAGGTCTTAAACTGCCCTGCTCTCTAGGCAGTCAAACTAAGATGATATTAGAGATAAAAACAGATATTGTTTGAAAACTTGATTCTATACTTTTCTGAAAAATACTCCAAAATCCTATGAATCAGGAGCAATGTAGCTTTTTCCAAGAAAATTTACAATATGAAAAGACCCTTTTGGTTTTTCCCCCACAGTGGAAGCTGTTTAGGCAAAGGGGAGAAAATTCTTCTTCTGCAGAACAGATGTTTGCTGTTGAAGGCACTTTTTGAATGCATTTGACCATCTCCGTGAGCCCACACACTCCAGGAATGCTGAGAGCTGAGGGGACAACATTGGACTGCAGTTACACAGACACAAATCCACTGCACTCGGGTCTGTCAGTCTGACAGGACTTCCAGCTTGAGTTCATCTCAGCTGCAGTGGAACTGAGCACATCCGAGTGGAGATTGACTTACAGAGCACTCGGATTTACAGATACTCCCAGCAATGTTTACACAGTTCTCTGGGTGTTTCAGCTCTAATCCTATTGCTATCAGAATTCAGTTTAAACCTTATTTTTCATTTAGTTGCTGAAATATAGTTGGAGAGTCACTTGTGACTTGAATGAGCATAAGAGAAAGAAATGGGGCTTTTCCTTTTATTGGTGCCAAGGTGGAGCTGCTCCTGCAGTGCCCACAGGGATGGGTGAGATGTAGGCTGATGATGTGGGAATAACCTAATTAGGTATTTTGAGTGGAAATTTGCATATCCTGGGCTGTGTTAGCAGTGGAGGTTGGTCCTCCAACCAGTGAGCACCTTGTATGGGGATGAGGGGGAATGGACTCGAAGTGGCAGAGAGTAGGTTTAAATTAAACATTAGGGAAAAATTCCTTAGTTTTAAAATTAGGAATTAAATGAGGAATTTTAGGTTAGGAATTTTTGTAATTAGGAATTTTAAATTTTTAAAAAGGGTGGTGAGGCCCTGGCACAGGTTGCCCAGAGAAGCTGTGGCTGCCCCATCCCTGGACAGGCTCAAGGCCAAGCTGGATGCAGGTCCAAGCAAAACCTGGTTGCATTTAATATATTGAAATTATTTTCACTGATTATGATATGCAAATGTAAGCATAAGGGATCTCCTAAAAACTCTTTCAATATCCCTGTCTCAGGCTTTAGGAACACAGCATCAGCTCTTCCCAGGAGTTGTTTCTTTGAGGCTCAGTTTTTGTGATTTGTGTCAGAGGTACCAGAGTCACACAGGCTGATGCTGGTGGTGGCACCAGCCCTCGAGCCCCTGTTGTGTGATTGAAAACAAGACAAAGGCACTGAAATGGAAAAAGACAAAGAGGACAAGAGTAGCAGCCACCAGGTAATGCCATGTGCTGACTGAGATCTGAGCTGGGTGGCTCTGAATCATCTGAAAGGACTATTACAATTTAATTCATGGAATGCTGTACACTCTGATTGCTCCTCAACAATTTGTCCACTTTTTTGCAGCTGTCAGAAGCATCTTGGAGGCTGATGAGTTTTGGATGTTTTGAATAAACATCTAAATTGTGCATGTTTACCAAAATCAAATCCCAAAGTACGCAGCGCTCTCTGATCATCAGTGAGAATTCATCAGCCGTAAGCGAGAGATCAGTTCCTTCACTTTAGCTCTTCAAAAAGCCTCTCTTCAGGAAAAAAGAGCAGCAGGAAGTGAAAATTGCCCTCAACCAATACATAAGTATGTTTTGCACCCACCACCAGCACAATGAAGGTCACAGCAACAATGAATGAGAGTCCCTGAGAGTCCCCACGTCTTCATCCTTCCTTAGCTGGGAGTGTCCGGGGCTTAATATTCATCAGATGAAAAAATGTTTCAGGAAAAACTCAGAATAGGGAAAAATCTGGTTTAAATGGATTAGCTGTGCATAGCTCAGTTGGCACTGACTGTGTCCTGTCACTATCTGCCCACCTAAAACGTCACTTGGCTCCTTTTTTATAATCTGCCTTCAAGTACTGGAAGGCTACAATGCCTGGAGCCTTCTTTTCTCTAAATAAGCTGCAAGGTTCCTGGTTTTAGGGCCAAAGCACCATTTGTTCTGCAAACCCAGGGCCTGTGGTCCTTGCACAAGGCTCTGGGTGGGATGGGCTGCCATGGGCTGTGTGTGGGATGCTGACCTTGGACACATCTGCAGCAGTGTGGGGATGTCCCACCAGCCAAGGCCCCTGGAACTGGGTTCCCACATCCTGGAAAAGCCACGAGCAGTCCTGTGACTTTATTCCAGCTGTAGGCTGAGAACTGCAAACAGGATCTGTATCAAAGAACTTCTAAAAAATGAAATGCTAAAGCAGAACAATCCCTTTATCATCCAAAATGATGATAAATGGCAGTTTGAAAGTAGAACAATTTGTTCTCGTCTAGAAGCACAGGACCTGAAATGGGTATATATTTTTTTCACTCTTACACTATTCTCATCAGTTGCTTCATGCTCGTATTAATAACAATTAATTATAATTTTATCCTGATATAACTATGTTGACTGAAATAGAGTCACACAGGGGATTAATTTGGTCCAGGATACTTTTCCATCATTGCATTTCTCGCCCGTGTTTTTTCAGAGTGTTATTAGAATAAATTAATTTGAAAACTGATAATTGTTCAATTGTTAATTGAAAAGTTAATCTTATTCTCCAGATTCTCCAAACAGAAAACCTCTGATTCTTCTCAGCAAATATTTACAGCCTGGGACTTGGGCAGTGAGTGAGGATGCAACCACCACAATGAGAGGACAATGGAAATTTTTAAACCCAAACATGATATTTACAAAGTCTGTTGCACACAATGGACAATATTGTAAAAGAAAAATATAATACATGTGCACAATAAGGTGAGAGCAAATACGTTTTCATTTTTTATTTTGTTGACTAGTATACAAGGTTCTAAAAAGGGAATTTTTTTTCTCCCTTTGTGAAGAACGCACTACAGATTTACAATACCATATTCCACTGTATACATTTGCTAACAAAAAATACCACTACTGTATCCACACCAGTGACAAATCTGCCAGGAAGTGACTAGTTGATATGCCTTTTTATTACTGCAGCTGCCTTGTTTTTTCTAGTCAAAATAAAAGAAAATCACAGGATCCTTAAAATAATAGCTGACAGCAGGTAGTTACTGAGAAATGCATGTCCCTGGCTCTTAACTTTGTAGCATCCATCCAGATGGCAGATTAGAGGCTGGGATCTGCAGGTTGGTGACAAATACATGGGTAATAGCATTCAGCTTGCCTAACTGTAAAAGTGAATTCACTATTCCTCTTTGATTGTAGACCTGACATGTCAGATGAGAGGAGGCTCTGGAAGAAGCTGCCAAAGCAACAGGACAAATAAATGCCAGACACAAGCGCTGCTTGATGTAGGATTACAAACACTGTACCCATCATCAATTCAAATTTACTGAGATGTAAAGGCAGCGGCGGGGGGACGGAGCACGAGCAGCAGGAGCACGGAGGGCTGCCAGGTTCCTGGGCATGGATAGGGGAGGAGGAGGCCCCAGAGACCTCTCCCCGTGGGGATTGGGTTTGCCAGGAGAAAGGAAAGCTCCTGGAATTGCCCTCCTGACATCTGGCACGTGGGGTGCTGAGGAGGCATCGCCTGGTTTGCCCCTCTGCCCTTCCTGCTGTGATATCAATCCCTCAGCTTTGGAACAGCCCTCAGCCATCTCACTCCTTCTCATTCTTCTTATTCTTTTAATTTCCTCACACTCTTTTTTTTTTTTTTTTTTAATCTAATTTCCCCCTTTTCTTTCTTTCCCTGAGAAGTGCAAAACCAAACTCAGGAATGAGGCTGTGCCAGCTTGGTCCTCTTAATGCTGACTTTGCAGGGGGAGAGTGTTCCAGAGCCCAATTAGTCCAGCCAATAATTAGCTGTGGATGCCAGCTGAAGCTTTCTGGGTTGGTCACAGGACTAATGCTCACCCTCTGCATTAGCCACAGGGCACAAATCCCACGTTGGGAGAACCTTTCATGATGGTTTCTAGGGCTTCCAGTGACCCCAGTGTCACTCAGAGCACTCATACTTTCAGTGCCAGAGTTGGGAAGAAGATGCTGAAAAAGGCAGACCAAGCTCCCATACTGTGGCAGGAACTTTATCCCAATATTCCTATTCCACTTCTTTTGCACTGTTACGTTGTCAAAATAAAAATATAATGTCTCATGTTTAATTTTTACATGTCTTATTCATTCAATGAAGATTAAGAGTGGCATTTTTGGTGGTGGTTGGAAAGATGCAGGCAGGGAAAGTCTTTATCATTATTAATCACAGCTCAGGGCTTCACATTCAGAGTTGCCTTCAAATTCCAGGTTGCTCTTCCTTTGCCAGGAATAAAGCACTACCCATTGAAGCCAGCTTTTTAAAAAGTAAAGGTTATGTAAATCTCAGGAAATCCCACTTTATATATGGATTTGTTCAACAGGTGTATGTAAGATAACATGAAAAAAACACGGCAGATTAAAAAAAACCCTGTTTAAATACAATAAATAAGTATAAATGCATATTCTAAAATGTCTATTTGTGATTGTGGATTTTGCCTTGACTTGTGACATCCTCTCTTCCTATAGAATCCTGGATTGTTCTGAGTTGGAAATGACCCATCAGGATTATTGAGTCCAGCTTCTGGATCTGCAGAGATCTCCCAACAATCCCACCCTGGGCAACCCTAGGAATGTCCAATCTCCTGGAGCTCTGGGGCTGTGCCCATTCCCTGGGGAGCCTGGGCAGTGCCCAGCACTCTCTGGGGATGAACCTTTCCCTGAAATCCAACCAAAACCTCCCTGATAAAACTTCAGGCCATTCTTGACAGCTTCTTTACATCACTGCTTTTGCTGCTCTGTCCCTGTTTTATTACTTATATGACAAATTGTCGTGAAAAGCCAAACACAAGAAAGACAATGAAAGTTCAGTGTCAAACTGCTGACTAAAATTTTCCAAAAATCAAGTCCCTCCTCCCTGGTCGTTGAGGAATAGCTGGGAATATTTCACAGCTATCACTTATACCCTGAAAAAAAGTAATCCTCTCATTGTCTCCTTTCTCCAGCAGGATTTGAGTCCCCCCCAGCCCATCTTCTCAGGGCACAGGAGTCCCAGCAAGGAAGGTTGAGTCATGCTTTACATCTCACAGGTTTAAGGTTGAATTCTGGCTTAATTCAGGGGATTTAAAGCTGTGTAAACAGAAGCAGAATTTGGCCTAACTCTGTAATCTTTGCTCAGAATTAAAGCTCAGCAGATGAGAATGAGCTTTTTTGCCTTTGTCGTTGTATTAAACCCTTATCTTCCCTATCTGAAAAAGCTTTTGCAGATCAAGCAGACCTGCAGTTCCGTGGAATTGCTCTGTGTTGCTGCAGTGAAAACTAACAATTACTCTATTTAGATCAACAAGCTGAAAAGTAATACAAAGAAGTCAAAATTCAAAATATTTTTAAGAGAATACAGGATAATGACTGTATCTACCAGATTTTGTGCTGATAAAGTTTTAATGTTTCACTTAATTTGCTCTGAGATTTTAAAGCACAGCCCTTCCTCACCTCCCCTTTGCACCTACACAAAGTTTCTTCACTGAAGATCTGCTTTTCCCAGAGCTGATTTATTGCCCACAACTCTCAATATTCCTGTACCATTTTTATCCTAACTGATACTGATGCTCAAATAATTCTGTTTACCAGCTAGTCATCTAATCATCACTTTACATAATCATATTTATATTAAGGAGATAGGAACAATTAACTTTGTTTTAAGTGTAGTTATTTGAAATACAGTAGTGGTAATATCTGCCAGAAGCAAATAAACATATTAGCAGGAAATGCTTAAATGATCTGGATAACCCTATGAGCCAGCATAGCAGGTGGTAATATCCTGTTTTTAAATTACATTTCAGCAAGTGAACATAATAAATCCTCTTGTGTTATATATTTCGCTGGTAGCAACTTATACTCACATTATTCTATTTGACCTCATTACTGCTAATCATTATCACATTTTTAATAGCTGCCACAGTGAGTGAAACAGTTAATACAGTATTTCTTGCCGAAAGAGAGCCTGTCAGGTTATTGATGACAAATTAAAATTAATAAAGAAGATCTGTGTTGAATTTGAGGGAATGGAATAACTGCGAGCATCCAGATGATTGGAAAGGCCTCTGGGGTACTCTGTGAAGAGTAATGTTTTTGGTGTACGTGTATTGTCTTGAAAGGAACGCTAAAACTGCCAAATCTCTGCTTTTGCCTGGAAGACTTCCTGAAATAGGAGCTGTATTCTTTTGGCCCTCATCACATGTAATTTATCCCTGGGAGAGTTATTTCCTGCTCTGTACACCTCTGCTCGCTGCTGCAATAACAGCCCGTTGTTGGGGCTCCGCGCTTTTATTTACCTCGCTGAGGATCTTTACAAGAACCGTCACTGCCAGGGCCAGATGATGCAGTAAACAAGTAGAACTCCAATCCTGAATTCCTGCCCTGCTCCTGGCTGGAAATTTAGCCTATTGCTATTTAGTTAAAACTTTCTGGGGCTCTCCAATCCTCCTGGCAGTGGCGGCAAAGCATCGCTGCCCCGCGTCTGGGCCACGGCGCTGACGGCAGGTACCGGGTGCTCACTAGCTGGTTTTATAAAAAATTAATGCATTTACATATCCTCTGAATGCTCCTGCTCGTGTTTATTAGAGGTGAGGGCTCTGTGGGGAGAGGGTGGCGTGGCGGGAGCCGTTCCCTGTAGAGGAGGGGCCGTTCAAGGCCATCCCCAGGTCCTGAATTAATTGCACGTCGCGGTGTTAGCTCAGTCCTTAGCAGACAGGAGCCCACACCGCAGAATCACCACACATAATTTTGACTGTGCCCAGGAGGCAGACCAGGGAGACTGAATTATCTCTTACCAAAAGAGAAAGTAGTCCTTTGAGGTCAACGGCGGGGGTCGTTGGTGGGTCAGCGCACAGAAACGCCGATGCGAGATCTGCCCTAAAAAGGGAAAAAATAATGGGCCAATTACTGCACGTAAGCAACTCACACAGAATTCCTCCACACAAAGGGGTTTTCTTTTGGAGTGGAGGGGGAACCAGCAGCATTGCAGGGAGGTACTCACGTGAATTTTTTGGAAAGCAAAATAGGAGATGTTGCCATTAATTGCTTGGGAGCTGTTAAGTGGCAGAACTGCTGTGTAGCGTTCTGCAGATTCATCCGTATTTTGTCAGTGTTAAACAAAGCTCTGGTGGGTCATAGACTCTGCTGGTCACTGATATTGGTACACTTTGCATACAAAAAGGTGACATCTTAACTCTAAAACATCACCCAAATGAGGAGCAGCCAGAAACAGCACTGTTCCTTTTAGGAGATGGGTTTCTTTTAGAAGCTGTGTTTCTTTTAGGAGTTATTGAGAAGTAACTCAATGGAGGAGGGGGAAAGTGGCATTATGGACTTAGGAGTTGTAGAGAAGTGGAGCAAGTTTGAGAGGTATAAACTCTGTCTCAAGGTTCAGCTACAAGAAACCCTTTCCCCACTGCTGGCCTGAGATGTGGTCCTTTTGGAGTCCTGACACTCCAAAATTCCATGTGCAATTAAAAGATGTCAGGGGAGGCTTTGGTTGGATGTCGGGGAGGTTTTGGTTGGATATCAGGGAAGGTTCATCCCCAGAGGGTGCTGGCACTGCCCAGGCTCCCCAGGGAATGAGCACAGCCCCAGAGCTCCAGGAGAGTTTGGACAGCATTCCCAGGGATGCCCAGGGTGGGATTGTTGGGGTGTCTGTGCAGGGACAGGAGCTGGACTGATGATCCTGGTGGGTTCCTTCCATCTCAGGATATTCCATGATCCATGATTTCATGATTTAGGCCTCCATCTGCACCTTGGAATTCCCCTCCTCAAGCAGCATGAAAGGGCACCGAGAGCCCCAGCACTGAAGGTAGAACTTGTGTGGTTGACAAATACCACTCCAATTGCTCTGCTGGTGAAATTTGAAATAAAAATATAGGAAATGAGGAGTTAATTCAATTAAACATTTTCCCACCCACATTTTACCTTTCCTCACCACTCAGGGGAATCATTCATGGAAAGTATATCACCAGCAGACTTATTTTTACCATTATTTTTAACTTAATGAGTATACCTTCCACATCAGAGGGAAAGTACAAAGGTTAAATTTTACATTAAGAGCACATTGCAACATGGTATGCAAATATCCCTATGCAAATCTAGAGCCGGCAGAAGATAAATGTGTTTTATTTTTAACCAGTTAACTATGACTGTGAAGTATGGTGCAAGATATTCAGTAGTTTCATTTTATATCTTTCTTGTAAATAATGCATAAAGTATGTAGATGTTGTCAAAATATGATGAAGCTATTAGCTTTATAGTTTTCATAGTTAAGAATGTGTTCAGCATGTAGCTCCTAATAACTCATTTCGAAACGCAGACACCATTATAAAATATTTCTTGTTCAAGTGAACGCTATCATGTGACATAATGATTTTGCTTAAAACCAAGTTAAATGAGGAGTAAAATTAAACAATATTGCATGAATTGTGTTTGACTAATTTTGTGTCACATTATATTAGCCGAGCTTTCAAAATATGTGTTAATGACAAATAGTGTAAGCCCCTAACATACTTTATATGTCTGTAAAATCACCCTTAAGTCATTAGCTTTTAAAGGTTCATTTTGTTTGCAGTTTTTGTAGCCACTGGCTTTTTAGTGATTACTTTTGTCTATGAAACTAGACATGATTAAAAAAGAGATATTTTACATAAGTCTTTGGGACTTATTGCCATATTATGGGGGCATAGTGTGTGCATTAAAACAATGCCTAATAATTGATGAGCTCTACACTTTGGAGGTAAACAGAGTTAAGGGTGAATTTTAATGTTTACATCGTATTTACATAAGAATCATGCTGAGCTCTTAATCAACAGTTTGTTTCTTCTACGTCTGGATTTATCCCTTCCCTGCTACAAAAATCTGTCATTCCAAAGGCAACAAAAGTATTACAGATCCCTGGGTTTAATTCAAAAATTGTAAAATCATGGAATCTCAGAATGGTCTGGGTTGGAATGTCTTAGAAGATCCTCTCATCCCACCCCTGCCGTGGGCATCTTCAGCCAGCACAGGTTTTCCAGTGCTCCATCCAGCCTGGCCTTGGACATTTCCAGGGATGGGGCAGCCACAGAAATGCCCAAATTTGTTTCAGTAGGATAAGTGCTTACTTTTGGTGTGTTGTAAGTCCACCAGAGTTTAGCAGTGGGGAATTGCAGCATTCACAGCACAAGAGGAGAAGCTTCTTTAGACTTCTTGTCTCTGGGGTAAGACTGTATGTGTTATATTCATTAAATTATATAATACTTAATATTATATATTTAATATATAATGATATGCATATATATATAAATATCCACATATACACATGCATTATATTATAAAATGTATATATATTTGTATATATGAAATATATGTAAATATATACATTTATATATACGTGTACAGATATCTGTAAATATTAATAAATATATCTATATAAGTATACATAGATATCTAAATATTTATTATATGTTGAGAGAACATATAATATTATCATAAATATAATATATTTATATCTATCTATCTATCTGTCTAAAGGGGTCACATTGCTAAAACAGAGCAGGGCAAAAATCTGCACTGGTTTCTTTTCTGGATGGGATTTTGGACATAACCAAACCTTCACACCCCAGTGGACATTTCCAGTCTTTATTTAGCCATTTTCCTGAATTTCCTGAATTTGTCTGTTATTTCCTCCCCCTCTGACCCATCCCAGGGATTTCAGTGAGGTGTCTCCCCCAGCCCTGGTCACTGGGAAACACAGACTGGTTTTTCCAGGTGACACCAGGGCCAGGCAGGGACAGCCCCAGCTCCTGAGTCTCTCCTCAGAGGGAAAAAAAGGCTCTTTATGTGGTGCTCTCTTCCCATATATTCAAAGAAAAAAAGGGGAAAAGCCCCTCCCAACGGACTGGAATGATTCTGGATGGCTGTGGGAGGTAAGGGCAGGACACTGATGGGGGTGGGAAGGGGCAGGAGAAGGCAATGTGCTGTTTTTCAGTGTTTCAATTCTCAACTTCTTTGATAAAATCTTCATTCTGCCCACCCTACCCCGGTGCCTTAGAAAGCTACAGCTTTATCTCCAGAATTTTCCCTCTGGACACTTGTCAGAACAAAGAGTATGGACTTTGCATATCATTTATCCTCTTGTATATAAGGAGCTTGTCACATCTTAATGTTGAACCTCACCAGAGAGCAGACCTCTCGAGCACTCCGAGCTCTGCTTTGCATTTGGGTGGGAAAAGCAGATCCACAGGGCTGCTCTGGCTCCTGCTGAATCCACTGCTGAGTCCCTGCTCCTGCCCTGCCACACCTGCCATGGGCTCCCTGCCATGGCAGAGGGGCACTGACAACCTGGGAAGCAGCAATGTCTGCTGGAAATCACTTCTGGGTGCCCAAATTCCTTTATTTGCTGCTCGCATTGAACTTCTGGTGTGCTTTTGTAGCATGTCCATGATGTTGAAATGGCTCAACTTTGGCAATTCAATAAGGGTATTGAGCTGGTGCTATTTGTGCACTTGGAAAATTAAAAAAAAAAAAACAACCCTAAAATTACATTGTGTAAATGCCCTGATATATTGCCATGGTTTGAACCCAAAGCTTTTGGAATAATGATGGAATAATTGTTTGCTGTGGAAGAAAGAGTTTGTTGTCCCCAGGAGGAGTTGTCCTGGCAGGAGACAGGGAGGATGTGGATCCTATGGCTGAGGAGGGAGAGGCTCTCCTGGGCTCTGGTCACTCATCTGGGGTCAAGGTCCCAGTCTGGCACTGGGATGGAGAGATCTGGGGTCAGGGTCCCAGTCTGGCACTGGGGTGGAGAGATCTGGGGTCAGGGTCCCAGTCTGGCACTGGGGTGGAGAGATCTGGGGTCAGGGTCCCAGTCTGGCACTGGGGTGGAGAGATCCGGGGTCAAGGTCCCAGTCTGGCACTGGGGTGCAGAGATCTGGGGTCAGGGTCCCAGTCTGTCACTGGGATGGAGCAATCTGGGGTCAGGGTCCCAGTCTGGCACTGGGGTGGAGAGATGCTCCATGAAGTGCCAGGAGCTCGATGAAGAAATGGGGCATTAACATCTCTCTGCTCTTTTGGATTTTGAAAAGAAAGGTCACAGTGAAGATCTTTACAGTGGGAGGAATTGAACCTTCCTGAGACAGTGATCAGTGAGGAAAGCTGACCCTCAGCCTTTAGGGATAACACAGCTTCCTGCTGAAGCTATTTCCTTATCCATGGAAGCTTCCTGCATTGCACTTGGATCTTTAACTCCTCTGCTCACCAAAATATTTAATAACAGAATTTGCTACTAGGTGAAATACATCCTGAATATTGGTGGGTTTTGTGTGAGACCCATTGAGGTCCCTTCACTGTGCTGAGTTCCAGATTAGTCACGTGGCAACTCAGTGCCTTCCTGCCAAATTCCACAAGAGAAAAGCTGCCAAGGAGCACGTTGAGCACCAGAATGGCTGGAGATGAGCCTGATGGTGTTGGTTAATCCTCTGCTGGCTGCTGATTAATACTCTGGGTTCCATCAGTCCTGAAGCAACACCAGCTCTGCCACAGTGGCACCCTGGGCTGATTGGACTGGTTATTTCCACAGCCATTTCTGGGGCATCAGCAGAAGAAAAACAAAGCAGGTGAAATGGATAGCTCGCAGTGAAGCTGTTTAAATATTTATAAAACAGTTAGCTAAGATTCAGGATCTATTTAACATAGCCAAATTTGATATGTTAAGATGAATAATTGCTCTTCTGTAATACTATTCTATTTATTTAGTCCTTAAAATCATATCACTACTTTGCAAATGACTTTAAGATTTGAAAAGTCCTGCATTGTCCTTGGATCAGACTCTGAATGATCATAAAATGTCAATCTGAAATTAGGCCTTTTTTTTTTTTTTGAGTTGTTGATTTTCTTTTCTGTGTTGAGATCAAACTTTGGAAAGGAAAAGGAAAAGGAAAAGGAAAAGGAAAAGGAAAAGGAAAAGGAAAAGGAAAAGGAAAAGGAAAAGGAAAAGGAAAAGGAAAAGGAAAAGGAAAAGGAAAAGGAAAAGGAAAAGGAAAAGGAAAAGGAAAAGGAAAAGGAAAAGGAAAAGGAAAAGGAAAAGGAAAAGGAAAAGGAAAAGGAAAAGGAAAAGGAAAAGGAAAAGGAAAAGGAAAAGGAAAAGGAAAAGGAAAAGGAAAAGGAAAAGGAAAAGGAAAAGGAAAAGGAAAAGGAAAAGGAAAAGGAAAAGGAAAAGGAAAAGGAAAAGGAAAAGGAAAAGGAAAAGGAAAAGGAAAAGGAAAAGGAAAAGGAAAAGGAAAAGGAAAAGGAAAAGGAAAAGGAAAAGGAAAAGGAAAAGGAAAAGGAAAAGGAAAAGGAAAAGGAAAAGGAAAAGGAAAAGGAAAAGGAAAAGGAAAAGGAAAAGGAAAAGGAAAAGGAAAAGGAAAAGGAAAAGGAAAAGGAAAAGGAAAAGGAAAAGGAAAAGGAAAAGGAAAAGGAAAAGGAAAAGGAAAAGGAAAAGGAAAAGGAAAAGGAAAAGGAAAAGGAAAAGGAAAAGGAAAAGGAAAAGGAAAAGGAAAAGGAAAAGGAAAAGGAAAAGGAAAAGGAAAAGATGAAGAGAAGAGAAGAGAAGAGAAGAGAAGAGAAGAGAAGAGAAGAGAAACGAGAGAAGGAAAAAAATCAGTGATTTATTTCCAAACTGGAAAATCATAACATTGTAAAAAGAAAGAATCCATAAATTAATTTAGAGATAGCTTTTAAAATTAAGATAAAAGCTGTCAATTTTTTTAGAATGCAAGAGTTACATCTGAAGGAAATTATTTAATGTTTTAAATTCACCAGTGTTCCCCAGACCCTGTAGTACAGCCCAGTGTATGCTTAGAAAGAGCTACTTCATCTATTTAATTAAGAGAAACTACTATCAAAGCAGATTTCGCATTTAAAATTCGTGTTTAAACTTCTCACAGATTAAGTGAGCTTAAACAGTTGCTATTCCTGACTTTAACAGCATTATAAAATACATTAGAGATTGAGAGGATAAAATTCTGCCATGTTAGGTTATAACCTAACTGCTATTTGCAGTTGTAAGGACTACTAATGGCGCAGGGACAAGATTTATTATAGTAAAGACATCCTGCTTAACATTACCCTTGTCATTCCATTAATAATGACTGCTTATGAGCCATCTCGTTGGCATCTTTGTTGTCCTGAAAACTTAAAACTCACAGCACAATTCTTTACGATGTGCTACATTGCCCCCTCTGGGTATTCCTGACCATTATCCCATTTGGTTATATTCAAAACTGCTGCCTCCTGAGAGAGCATTAGGGCCGACCTTTAACCCTGCAATATTCTTGGTTCAAATGGCGTAATAACATGTAGTGAATATTTACAAGCATACTTATGCTATAATAGAGTACTGCTGTGAACATTAGCACATATTTTCTGCTCAATCAGGCTTTGATGTAGAGCTTGGCTTGTACCCTGGAGAAAATGCAGTCCCCAATAAGCTGTGCTAGTGAAACACCCTCGAACCTCCCCAGCTTCTGCCAGGCAGAGCTGTGCCATGCAGATGAGCAGGGACGGGCAGCCCAGTGCCATGCCAAGGGACCCAGCAGCACACGAGGTCTAGGGCAGCCTCTGAGGGGGAGGCACAGCCCCTCCTGTGCTACCTGGGACTTTACTGGCCTTGGGAAAAGGTGATCTCATCTAGGAAAAGAGAGCTGGGGTCATGGAATATCCTGGGGTGGATTGGCAGGGATCATCCTTCCTGACTCTTGGCCCTGCTCAGGACACCCCAACAATCCCACGCAGTGCCTGGGAGCGCTGTCCAAGCACTCTGTGACACTGCCCTGAGAACCTGTTCCAGTGCCCACTGTGACCTGGAAGCAGAGATCCCTGATGGTGCAGGAGCAGCATTTCCCCTGCCCTCTCTGTTTCCTGAGTGGCCCTGGGGGTGATTCCAAGACTTCTCCCTTCTCTCTGTATCCTGGCAGGGCTCTCCCTTTCCTTGCCATCATCCCATGCACCTGCCCCAGGTGTCCCCAGGGGACACTGAAGAGCCCTGGCAGTGCCCTTGTGAATGGGGCTTGATCCCAGAGCCCCATCTCCCACTGCACATCCCGTGCTGGCTGTGCCAGGATGCTCCATGGCAGTTGCTCTCCAGCCCTTCCTGTCTTGTCCTCCCCTCCACTGCCCTCCAAAGAGCTCCAGCCTGAAGGGGCAGAGTTTCAACCCTTCTGGAGATGATAATTTCACACCAGCCATGGGGATTGCACTTGGGGGATCTTTTAGATTCACAGCTGAACATCTCTGCTCTTCTCAACAGGAGACAGTTTTGGTTTCCATGTGGCCTCGCCTCAAGCTGTCCTTCCACTGCAATTAACATCAATTAACATCCTTCCCTACCTGACTCCTGTCCTGATCACTGTGCATCCATCTTCTCCAGCCCAGCTGTACCAACCCAAAAAATATCCCCAAAACATTTTCCTCTCCCCTTTCCCTCTGTCCAGCATTACCTGTCCCTCACTAGCCGTCAGCAAAGGGCTCTGTGGCACTGTCCCTTCCAGGATGGGAACTGTGGGGTGTCCACAGAGGGTCACTGCCTCAGCCATGGGGATTGGAGCAACCTGGACCACAGCAGGGGGTTGGAATGAGATGATCCTTTAGGTCTTGGGATGGACTGTCCAGGGAGTTGGTGGTGGAGTCCCCGTCCCTGAAGGTGTTTAACAAACACCTGGATGTGGCACTCAGTGCTCTGGTCTGGGTGACAAGGTGGGGATTGATCACAGGTTGGTGACCACAACAGTCCACAGTGGTCTTGGGGCTGTTTTCCAACTTTATTGATTGTGTGATCCCGTGATTCTGCCCATTCCAACCCAAACCACTGTGGAATTCCATGATTCCATGACAAGCATCACTTCTGCATGACACACTGATGAAAACTAGGGCATGAAAAAGGTCACTCAGGCAGGTTAATATCTTTAATATTAATTCAGGGGGTTGGTTTTTCTAAGTTTGTTCTCCTCCATCACTGTTTTCTCCTTCCTTAAGGACAAGACAATTATTCCTAATTTGTTATAAATCCACTTTTGCTGTGCTTTGCTCTCTGTTTCCTGTCTCTGTAACGTGCCCTGTGGAGATTTGATTACGAGTGCAAGTGATTTTCTTGTGAAAGTTTTCTGATTTTCAGGGCTCGGAGGGGAGAGGGTCACTGCTGAGTTTTGTTGGTTTATGAGTGTGTTGTTAATCTGCTTAGAAGAGTCCAGCACAGAGGTAACGTGAGCATTTGAAAGAAGAGTCTCTTGTGGTTTTGAGAAACTTTGACTGGGCAATATCTGTCTGTCTCCAGCCAAAGACAGAATAAACCTTCCTTATTTTCTTGGTGTAACTTATAAACCTGTTACAGTTTTCGCATTAAAATCTTCCTATACAAAGGAGATGTCCATTTTTTGATATTTTATTCATAAGATCCCTCAAGGTGTCATTGAAATTCTCTCAGTCTTTCATCAGCATGATCCACTCTTGGAGGGTACACCTGCACAGTAGATGAAATGGTTGTCCTCGGAGAATAATGGCAGCCATCCTGATATTAATTTGGTTCCAAGTAATTATCAAGTTCGTATCTTTCAGTTTGCTGGGAAACTTTTTCTTCCTTTTGACTTTCCTTTTTTTTTTTTTTTTTTCTTTCTGCTCCCTGTTCTAAATAGAAGTAGCTGGGCTTGTTAATGCTGCTCCAGACTCTCCATAGACTGATCCTCTTCTCTGGGACTTCAGCTCAGGTTGATACCTTCAGCCATGAATTTTTGTCCTGAAATTATTGTTATTGTGTGTGTGAGAATCAATAATGGGCCACACAGAAATTTGTGCCTGATGGGGGTAGTTAATGCTGTGGGAAAATAAAATATCTTTTGTCATTTCCATGCAGGTGTTGCTCCAACAATTACACCCCTGTGGGTGGACAGTCAGATTCAAGTCAGGGGTGGCCTGTCTCCAAACCATTTAGATGCTTTTTCTATAATAATATTGAAAAATGCAGTCACAATATGCCCACAAATACAAGGAGAAGGGGACAAATCCCTCTCCTTGTCCTGCAGAGTTGAGTGACCACACCTTTCTCCAGCAGGGCTGGTGATGATGGAAGAACAATTCCAAATCACAAAATTCTTCAAAAGGTGCTTCAGTGATGAATATTTTCCAACTTCCCGTGGTGCATCAGCATTTTTGGGCTGGTTAGAGCAGAGGCTCAGCTCTACCCATCCCACAGCATGCAGAGCTCACAGGGTGGGCCAGGTTTGAAGGGATCCCTCGGGGTCACCTGCTCCCAAAGCCCTGGTAAAGCCTTGCAGCACAAGGGCTGGAGGGTGCAGAGGAGCCCAAAGGACCAGCCTTGGCTGGGTGTGTTGGGGTCTCTCCCATTTAGCCCATCCTCTTGCACATCTGTGTGAGGCATTTGCACACCTCTGCCTGTGATGGTTGAGACAGAAAAGCCAGTTTGGACAGATGTTATCTAGGGAAAAAAACCCAAACTTTTATTATTATTATTATTACTATTATTATTTGGGAATTCTTGTCCATGGGTGTTGCTGCAGCACAAGGGTATGGGAGAGGAGGAGCCCAACAGCATTCTTTGGATTATTAGGGATTTCTCCTTCTTTCCCCTGGCTCTTGCCAACCAATTTTTATTTTGAAGGAAGCCTGCAAGAAATTTTGTGTTTTCTTCAATTCTCTCAGTTTATTTCTGTTCACATCACTCTCCTTTTTCCCCCCATTGGCAGTAAATCCTTAGGCTGAGCCATCCATTTATTAGAGGTTGGCAGTTCTTCAGTCTGCCAGTGTACAGTGATCTGTTTTTAGCTGCCAATAGTGCAGCATTAACAAATCTCTTCTGATATTTATCTGTGGTGCTGCCTTTTGTTAAATGAAGAACACAAAGTTTTGGACATATTGTATTGGGAGTTTTATTGCATCGGGTAGGGCACTTAAAACTTCCCTCCAATATTTTTCCCAGACTGGGATAACATCCCCAGCACTCTCAGCATCCAATGATGCAGGTTTTTTCCTATTTATTTTTCAGATGCTGCTTCCTGGAAAAGGAATGTTTGCTGGGAATAATCCTTGTTTCCTTCCTGAATGTTTTATAGAAAAGTCTCAATATTATATAAAACTTTGACAATGTATTGATCCGATCTTTTTCCCAATTGTTCTGATTTTTTCCCCCATTTTTCTCCTGTGGAATCATCTCCACTTTTACATGGAAAAGTACTTTGCATCCCTGTAGGTTCCGCACCTGGAAGTTTTATCAGAGGAAGGATTCAGCCCACAGGTCTGTTCTTGAGCTCATTCAGACCAGTTGTGCACCAGCACAATGCTATGGATACCTATTAAAAATTATTTATTTAATAATTCTCATTTATTTATTAATTTAATCACTTGTTCTCAATTATTTATTTCCCCCTCTATTTTTAAGGGTTGGAGAATGGTGAAGAGTTACAAATTGGTTTAACATAAGGAAACACTCACTTGATAATTGTGTTTTATACTCTTTTTGGTTTTTTTGGGTTTTTTTTGTAGAATGTCGATGGCTTTAATTAACCAGCCTGCAGATGGGTTGGAGAAATGATACATTTCAAAATACATCTCTATCTTTTTCAGCCATCATATGCTTAAATTGCAAATTCTCCTGAACTGTAACCCAGTGTCTTGTGGCTCTGGATTCTACATTTCCCTGCAGATCTTCTGCCTTCAGTGGTGTCAGAGCTGCAGGATGTGACTGTTAATAAAAGGAATTAAACTGCAGCAAAGCCCTGACATTCCAATGATGTTGAGGGTCTGAATTAAGACCACCAGGACAGAAAAGTGAGGAAGGAGAACCTCTGTAGGTTTGTGCCAGTGGGCTGGGCTTGGCCAGCAATGGGATGCAGTGTGAGGGTCTGTTGTGATAGGACAAGGGGGGGATGACTAAAAATGAAGGAGGGCAGGGATGGATGGGATTTTGGGCAGGAATTGTTCCCTGGCAGGGTGGGGATGGAATTCCCAGATTTGCTGTGGCTGCCCCTGGATCCCTGGCAGTGCCCAAGGCCAGGTTGGACATTGGGCTTGGAGCAGCCTGGGACAGTGGGAGGTGTCCCTGCCATGGCAGGGGTGGCACTGGGTGGGATTTAAGGTCCCTCCAAACCAAACCATCCTGGGATTCTCTGATTCCTTAAGGATCACCTGTAGTCTGTAAAGCAAACCACAAGATTTTTCTACAACTCTCCTGCTCTTGTTGAGGTCTGAGCAGGCACAAAGTTGACAAAGATGCTGAGCCTGGCACACCAAAATTTATCAACCAACCAACGAAAAACTCCTTCTCCTCCTTGACTTCCTGCACATATGTGCCCAAAAAATCAAATTACTGACTGACAGGCCAATTTTCTGCCAAATTTCAAGTCCTACTTTTGCCTCTGGAAACTTTTCCATTGGGCAGCTTCAGCACCCTCCTTATTTGGAGGTGTCTGATGCTGTTCCACAGAATCACAGGGTGATTTTGGCTGGAAAAGACCTCTGAGGTGACAAAATCCACCCAGGCAGTGCCAAACCCCCTCCTAAACCATGTCCCATCTCTGTCCTATCCATGTTTTCCACCCCCTGACCTATTCCTGGCAGTCTGGGAGCCACCCTGATTGGAGACTCCACTGATCAATTTGAGAGGCAAAAGCTCCAATAAATCCAGCCTGCCAAAGGAACCATCCAGAAGGGAGCTTTGCAGGCTGAGATGAGGTTTGGCAAATTTATCAGCATGTGGGAAGGGGGGTGTAAATGAGGGAATTACAGTCACTGTTAACATTGTTCTGTAATGTTCTCTGACTACACCCATCATTTTAATTCCCAGAAAAAGGCTTGGATGCCAAGTGCTTTATAGGCAGAGGAATGACTTCCAACAAACTTGAGTAAGTTTGGTATCAAGTCTGCAATGGCAAAAGGATTGGATGTGTTTTCTTGCACTTAAAATTCCAAATATCCTCTATTTGACTATTCAGTGCTTTTTGTCCCTCTTCTAAC
>VWZS01006759.1:411617-431617 GCA_013397075.1 Rhabdornis inornatus
TTTTTGGCATGACCATAAAAAACCACATTTTCTTCAAATCCTGTGTTTAAAAACATGGAAAGCACAAGCTGGAACCCTTGGAACCCTTTTCCTGGAGGATGGATTTCACTGAAGCTCTCTCACCTTTCCCTTTTGGGCTCATCCTCCTGCTGATTCTTCCAAGATTTGTCAGAGGTTGTTGCTATGGCACAGGCCTTGCCCAGGATTTAATGACCTGGGCTACTTTGCATTAAACAGTTTTATTAATCTCCTGCTTAAAATGGCTTTTAAAGCTGTGTTGGCCCTGGTTTAGAGCTCTGTTCCCACTGGTGAATTTTCTTTGGGATTCACAGAATCACAAGAGGTAACTCTATTTCTTCTTTATCTCAGACACGTCATGGCTGGTGATACTTTGCTAAATACACTGAGTTTTAAATACATCCCAAGAGTTAAATACATCCCAAGAGTCTTGGTATGAAATTCCTCAGGGATTTCAGGGGTGAGCTGTGGAAAGGGGGGCACAGGATGCACCAGTGCCTCCACACCCCTGTCAGAGCTGAACTCCTGCGTGTTGGGTATTTTGGGGTGCTGTGGGGCTCAGGACACAACATCTGGAGTCAGTAAATGGGATTGCTTTGCCCTGGACCCTCTGGGTGCCTGTGCTGGAGTGTGGGACAGGATCAGGTCCTTCCACTTCTAATGGATTCCAGCTTAGTTAAGATTTTTTTCATCTTTTTTTTTTTTTTTTTTGTCCCTGATGCCTTTTTCCTTTAGAAATAACTGTTTATAATCAGTTTAATGCAGATAAAACCATTACTTCTTCACTCTTCAGAAACTCTTTATGCTTCTTAATTAAAGCCTTTGTCTGAACACAAAATAATTAATACATAAAATGAAGCAGAGGGAAAGAATCAACTGTGAAACCAGCCACTCAGTTGTATATTTAAACAATATTTAATCATTAGAGTAACACAGTGCTTGCACTTTTGGAAAGAAAACAAGCCTTATACTTCATGTTTATTTAACACTTTGACTAGTTCATTCTTGGAGGTATGAAATGAGGCTTATAGAGTGCCAGAGCAGTAAATCAGACGTTCTGAAAATTACTGGGTCTTAAACAGTAGTGTCATTTTTAACCTAAACAGTTCAGTGGTGCACCAGCACATAAAAGTGACCTCTTAGAACAACATCTACTGTTTACACTGAAGGGCAAGGCAAGGAAATAAAAACAAGGCATAAAATACAGTGCAGTGAGGATGGCATTGATTTGTGTTTCTGCCTCTGTTCTGGATGCTGATGGGCGTGATGACTTTCACAGAATTAATGCATTAAAGACAGTCCATTTAAAAAAAAAAAGAAGAAAAAAAAAAGTCATGCATGTCACATATGTACACAGACCAGCTGTGTGTAGCCAAAATTTTGGGCAGCTTCTCACACCCAAAGCACTTCCCACCTGAGTATTCACTCACATTTTAAACCACATTTGTGTTGGCACCGTGGCTGCTCACTTTACAACATTTTATATTCGTGATCTCATGAAAGAATTTATTGTCAGGGATATTTGTAGAGGAAAAAACACACGGATTCAAAGCAAATATTCCATTTCTTTTGTGGAGAGTGAATGCTGAATGTTTGGATTGTAGGTGTGATTTGCCTGCACTTTGCAAGCACAAAGGCACTGCTTCACCCTGGGCTGTGTACAGGTTTTATAACCAGCTACACACTTGGCTTCTGAGCACAGAATAACCACAGAGTTTGGCTCAAAAGCGAACATTTTTTACCCAAATTGTTCATTAACATTTTTTACCGAGCTGTACTTTGGAGAGGAGTGGGCAGAGAGGATTTTCAGTGGTGTGTGGGTGAATTTTTGCAGTGGAAACTGGAGATTCCCCTCACCCAGAGCCATGGGTCATTCCTGGGCTTTGGTGACACATTTAAACCTTTTCCTAAGTCTGCCCCACTTCAGGACTGATCCAGGTTTATTACCCAATCCCAGAGGATTTCCCAGGGCTGTTCATTCTCCTAATGGGATAAATGGAGACAAAACTGGCTTGTGGAGGTAAAAACAGCAAAAGCACTTTCCCAGCTGCCAGGCTGGACGTGGCATTTGGAGCACTCATGGACCCCACTGAGCTCGGACACCCCTCTGCTCATTCTGGCTCAGGACCCCTGGGGAGGAGCTGCTGGGTAAAAAACTCTGTTCCCAAAACACTTGGGAGTAAGAGATGTGAATTTGGGGTTTTTTTTGTTTTATTTTGTAGGATTTTGAGCTTGGTTTTTTTGTTCGTTTTGGGGGTTTTTTTGTAAGCTTTTTTTTTTGTTTTTTGGGTTTTTTTTTAAATTGTTGGTTGGGGTTTTGAGGGGGATTTTATGGAGTTTTTAAAAGGACACATTTACATTCACATTTACATTTACATTTACATTTATGTTTATGTTATATTTACCTGCTGGAGGAAGTCCAGAAGAGGCCATGGGGATGCTCCAAAGTCTGCAGCCCCTCTTCTCTGGGGCCATCCAGGGAGAGCTGGGAATGTTCACCTGGAGAGGAGAAGGATCCAGGGAGAGCTCAGAGCCCCTGGCAGAGCCTAAAGGGGCTCCAGGAGAGCTGGAGAGGGACTGGGGACAAGGCATGGAGGGACGGGACACAGGGAATGGCTCCCACTGCCAGAGGACAGGGCTGGATGGGATTTTGGGCAGGAATTGTTCCCTGGCAGGGTGGGGAAGCCCTGGCACAGGGTGCCCAGAAAAGCTGCCAATATCATAAAGTTTTTAAGGCTCTGGACTGCCAGAGTGAGTGTCTCAGAAATTGGGGACCAAAGGTGAAATCTCTGCTGAGACAGAACTTGTGAATTCCAGAACTGCTCCCCTAGGAGCAGGTAATGATGTTTATTTCTGTGTTACATCACATCAAGAGCCTAATGAAGAGGAGTGATGGGTTTAAATTTGAAGAGCACATGGAATGTGATTTTTATTAGGTTGGATCCTGAGTGAACAGAACATTGAAACTGTAATTATGAATATTTTACAAATGTGAACCTTCAATTAACTGTATCAGTTGTGTTTGTGAGCTGTGGAGAACTTGCATTATTAATGAACACACAAGGTTAATATTAGTTTATTTATCATTTGGAATATGGCTTTTGAGTTAATCATACAAGCCCTGCCACATTCAATTTTGATTAATGCAGGAAGTTCAGGCAGGCTTTGTTAAACAAATATTTATTATGTGTGATATATTATAAAGTAATAAAGCATTTTTTTCTCCATCTCAGGCCCTATATACAAACACTTTCCACTATGGTGAAGACTTTAACATGCAAGCAAACATCTTCTGGTTATGAGGACAAAAATAAATCATGAGACTCTCCTGAGTGATTTTTTTAAATTCAGATTTAGTCCCTCTTACATAGAGGAGGTTGCAGTGTCCTGAAAAGTGTATTTGATGTGCAGATTGGTGCTGAGGATATTTGCTACAATTCATCCCCTGCCTTCTACTTTTCCTCCATTTCAGTGCATTTGAAGAATTAGGCTACTTTAAAGTTCAATGCCATTGGTAGCATAGCCAAATTATTCCAAATAATGAAGAATTCAACAGCTAAAAGACAGTTTTGGAATTCTTTTGGAATTCTTTACTGGCCTGAGGGAGCCTCAGGCTGGGGGATGCAGTGGCAGGACCTTCCAGCAGATTTTTGCCAGCGGATCCAGTTTGGAATGAAAGGAGGATTTTGGATGTGAATTTAAAAAAAAAATAATTTGCCATTCAGTTTTTCTGCAACACAGCACTGTCAGCCACAAAGCTTTAACAATTAAGAGTGAAATCTGATATTGTTAAGAATGCCAAGCACTCTTAATGTGGGGTTTGCTTCAGAAAAGAGTTAAGACTTAACCTAAACCTCAGTGAAAGCTGAGAGACCAACACAGCAACTTGGTTCAAAAACTTGGTTTAAAACTGAGGCTTTAAAAATAGTCACAAGACTGAAGGTATAAATCTCATTAATTACAACACAGTTAATGAGTTTCTTCTGAAAAAGAGTTATTTTGAATGCCAATTTTGGCAAGCTTGTGTTGGGCAATAAGCCATATTTTAAAAGTGTTAGGAAGATTTAAGATTATTTCATTTAGGGGTGAAATATTAATTTTATTTTAAGATATGTAACCATAAGTTTATCCTATATAATTTATGTGTAGTTTGTTCTGATTTAATGATGCTCAGCCCCTCCCCTTATGCAATCAAAGCAGGGTCTTGGTTTGGAAAGGCCTGTTGATGATTCAATTAATTTTATTTCTTTTTTAATCTTAAAACCAAATTAAAAAAAAAAAAGTTCTGTCAGCAATGCACAAGTTAAACTTCTGGTTTTTTTTCTTTTTGGTTTGGTCAGTAAAATAAATAAATAGTTGAGCAGTGCCTAAGTTAGGAAGGGCTCCATCCTCCTCCAGTGTTGGTGGAGTTCAGCCGTGTCTGCTTTAACCAGTTTCAGTGTAGCTGTTACAATTTTCATCCATAATATATGATCAGTTTGTAAGAATTTCCTCTACATGTGAGAAACAGACTTAATGCCAACGTTCTCAAATTGGAGTTAGTTATAAATAATGCACTAATAGATGTGAAAGAGCGTAAATGATTCCTTTGTGTGGCACCTGCGAGGTTGTTAGTGCTTCTTTAAAAAACAAACAAACCCTCTTTTGCAGGATATTTATTCCCATCTCTTCCATCAAAGGGGTTGCAGTCTTTGTACCTTTTTATGTAAATTAAAAAATCTTTAGCCAGTTCTGTGTCAAAAATAAATAGTTGAACGAGCTTGCAGACAACATTTATTTTGTATGTACATTAATGGGCACTTCCATTTTTTCCTGCAGGCTAGAATCCACTTTGAAATTCATGTTTGATAAATTCCCTGGCTTTCCGAGTAATTTAGCTGTCTATAGGGCTGTTGATCCTTTGAGTGTATTGCTGAACCATTGGGACTTGTGCACCACATCTGCATATCCAAGTTCAAATATATACTCAAGATGATTGGTTTAAACTTTAAGTTGTTGATCTTATTCCTGATAGATTTGTTAGATTGTCTCCCATTTCATTTCTAAAATCTGTGCCTAATCCATAAATACCCCTTCTTAAATATGTCTCCAATAAATTCACTGATTGAGTTTGTCATTCTGGAAGCACAGGGCTGAATTAATATTCGGTGTAGCCTGATAATCTTTAGACACAATGCTGGCTGATGCTGTGTGTGTCAGTGGAGCAGGGCACAGCCCCAGCAGAGGTGCTGCTCTCCAAAGTAGCAAAATCCCTGGAAAAATTCTCCTGAGTGTTTAAAAGGGGACCCAGTTCTCACTGGGGTAGGAAATGAGCAGGCAGGGATTGGGATTATCATCCTTGCTGAGGCTCAGGCTCCTTGAGCTTTGCTTTTTCTCTCTTTCTCAGGTGGCTGAAATGTTCAGTCTGAGCACTCACTGAAGAGCATGGAGCTGCTGCAACACCCAAATTTCAGCTTTGAGAGCCACAGCAAGGCAGAGCCACCTGCAGATTGCAGCCAGGCTGGTTCCAAACCCCAGCTGTGCTGAGCAATCCCCTCCAGGCCCAGGAATTCCTCCCCTGCCCTCTCCTCCTGCTCCCAGAGCCACATCCAGCCCGGCGTGATGCAGGGATGCAGGACTGGGATGCTGGAGAGGCACCAGGACCTGCACAGGAGCTGTGTGAGCACAGGGCATCACTCTCAGCTTTCACCTCTTCCTCATGAGCTTCTTCTAAATCTTGTGGGCACCCTTTGGATAAAGAAAGGGGGCATTTCAAAGATGTCCTGAAAATATAAACTAATTCAAAACTGTTTTTAAGCATGACATCAGTCATTCTGTTATAAATTCTGTGATTCTGTTATGAGTCTGGCTTGCTCTGAGCATGTCCAAATGCACTGCAAGGTAGGAGAATAATTCAAATAATTTAAGCTTGGAACTGATGGGATTTTGAAAAGCCTGGTCTAGTGAAAGGTAGCAGGAACAAGATGGACCCTTCCATCCCAAACCTTTCATGACGATTATTTATTTCCTTGTTATCATTTTAGAGGATTGACATTTATTTCCATTGCTCCATTTAATAAATTCCTTACCTTGAGGAGACTCTGCTTTGCTTTCTAGAGGGATGGGTAAGGTAACAGTGTGGGTGCAATAACCTATTCTGACACCAATATAAGAAGAATTTCAATTAAAATCCTCCTTTTTTTTGCTTCTATTCTTTATAAGTAAATTATTCTAATAATGTACCTTGTGTGGTCTTTCAAGGTAAATTCCAATAAGTTCCTTGTCTTAATTAATAAAACTGATCTGACTAGTGGTACCAAGAGTCAAATTTAGAGTCTCTGGGGCCTTTTTGTGACAGAGAGAGGAAAAGAAATGAGTGGGGAGGGTTTTCCTGCTTGTGTGGGTTTGTTTTTTGTATTATTGTTTTGATTGTTTTGTTTTAATAATATCTAGAAACTTTTCTGGTTTACAACTCTTAGTCAGGGTTTAGTGAACTGAATGGATTAACAGCACAAGGATTAGAGAAATATATTTTCTAGTTTTAAAATGTGTAAATATATGTGTATATATATCTTGCTTGTCTCACAGAGGTTAATGTTTATTATTAAATGTATTTTTAAGGTATTTTTAAAAATTCTTTTAAAAAATGCCTTAAAATACCAAAAGTGCTTTTTATATTATGCCTTTTGCTGAGGAGAAAGATGTGTGCAAGTGCCCCTGAATGGGGAGAGCCCTCAACTCTGACCTGAAGTTTTTCCTTCTACACAAAATCCAGTTTTGTCAGAAGCAGCACCACAGTGCCACCGTATTTAACATGATTTACTGCTTTGCTCACTTAAATTAACAAATTGGTCCATATTTCATCGAGGTAATTGGGCACATCTATAACCTTAATAATGTGACTTTCTCACAGGTGCAGTCCCACTGAAGTCCATCAGCCTAACTTTGTCTTCCAAACTGAGCACATCCAAATTTCTTTGCTCCAGGAGATCCCCCCCACCTGTATCCCTTTATTTTGGGCTGTTGTCAGTCCTTTCCTTTCCATTGTCTGAACAGCCCAGTGTGTGTGGTTTGGAATGGGCACTGGAGGAGTTAA
The DNA here is from genome assembly GCA_013397075.1 of Rhabdornis inornatus. Taxonomy (NCBI): domain Eukaryota; kingdom Metazoa; phylum Chordata; class Aves; order Passeriformes; family Rhabdornithidae; genus Rhabdornis; species Rhabdornis inornatus. The sequence continues at coordinate 418,711 of VWZS01006759.1, forward strand.
TGCCCAAAATGCCTTTAGGTTGGTGATTAAGCCATTTTTAGCAGTAAAATATGGATTCTGCTCATGGGAAATAGCAGACCCAAGCTTCAGCATCCTTTTGCTCCAAGTCAGTGCTTGGGAATTCACATGTTGTGTTTCCAGTTCTTTGTCCTGCTGTCCTGCTCTGATTCCTTTCTCTGCTCACTTATTGTGGGACACTGGGCTCCAAGGCTGCTGTGATCCCATTTCTTGTAAGGAAGAGGTGGCAGAGCTCCAGGGAAAGCTCAGCCCAAGCAGAGGGAATTTCCTGGGTGGAAAATGGAAGAATGCAGACCTGGTGCTCCTGGAAGAATTCATTAAATGGTTTGAGTTGGAAAGGACCCCAAATGCCACCCAGTGCCACCACTGCCATAGCAGGGACACCTCCCACTGTCCCAGGCTGCTCCAAGCCCAATGTCCAACCTGGCCTTGGGCACTGCCAGGGATCCAGGGGCAGCCACAGCTGCTCTGGGCACCTGTGCCAGTGTTTTACCACTCTGATCATAAAATCTTTCTTACATCTGAACCTCCCCTTATTAAACCATTCCCCCTTGTCCTGTCACTGCAGGCCCTACTAAAAAGTCTGTCCCCATCTTTCTTAGAAATCCCTTTAAATCCTTTTTCCTGTTTACTGCCTTTATTTTTCCAGTGAAAACGCTTCCCTAGCGGGGCGTGTCAAGGGAGCAGAGACACAGTGACCACTTCTGCCTCTTCCCACTGCTTCTCCCCGGCAGCTCTTCAGCATGAAACAGCCTTAAAATTCACATTTGTGTTCAGTTTCTCCATCCTTGAAGGGGCACAGCCTCAGTAAGAGCTCGGGGTTTATGTGTGTGTGCAGCAGTGCTCCCATGCAGTTTATAATCCAGGATTTGAGGATTGCAGTGGTGCTGTGTTCATCCCTCAAGCAGGTCTGGGCAGATCTGACTCAGCCCGAGGTTTTGGGCTTGTCTAGAGCTCTGGGAGCTCTCCATGGGTTTTCCCATGGAGTCAGGAAGTGCCTGGCAGCTGTCTGCAGATGTGCAGGTGTTGGATCTCAGAAACCTGGGGCTTTTGAGCTTTCTGTGCTTTATGGAGAACACTGCTTTTGACCTGAGGCCTTGGAGAAGACTTCCAAATTTGAGTGATGGAGTTAAAAGCACGGGTGTGTAGTTAAATACAAGTGTGTGATTTCACATGGTGAAGGGTTTGGAATTTGAGGTTTTCATAATATAGTAATAGATATGGGACAAGATGGAGGATTTTGGGTGGTCTCTCTTTCAGTCTTCATCTTCCTTCTTTGTCATGGTTTCAGGCAGTTGTTTCTGGTTGGACAGTTGGTGTCAGACTGGGGTCACAGGAAGTTAGTTATTGGATTAAAAGTATAAATAATCTAGGTGTTAATTCTCTGTTGGACTGTTTAGCTTTAATAGATCTTGTCGTAGCTGGATCTCTCTCCATTTTGCTCACTTCTAGCAGGTGGCTAGAAGTGTTACTGAACTTTCTGTACTTTTGATAGGATTTAATAAACAACCAAGCCCCAACACGAGAAAATCCATTTCCTTCCTGTATTTTTTAATCCTGGCTCTGAGTGAAGGCAGAAGAGACTGAGACAAAGCACTCATGAAGTGGTGCAAAAACCCCCACGAGTGTCACATGCAGGATGTGTCTGCCTTGGATGGACCTGTCCTTACCTGCACACTCCTGTGAGTGCTGTTCCCATCTCCAGATGCTTCCATGGATCCCCTCCTCAATCCTCCTTGACTGTTCAAGTGGATAGAGAAAATCTCCCAGGTTGATACATCCCTGAATCCTTCTGGGTTCTGCTGGGGTCAGTCCCACTCAATCTGAGTTATTTCCATATTTCTTCTGGCCTCTCCTCTCTCCACAGAGCAACTCTGGGAACTTTTCTTACATCTCAGCCATTTTTCTATTGTTCCCTTTTTCCTGCTCATTCTGAACTTCTTCCTCTGGGACTTCTGGGCATTTCTAAGAGATTCTTTGGGGCTCTTTCCTTTGCTCTGCCACCCCCTGATTTTTCCTGCACCTCTGCCTTGCCTGATGAGGATTTTTCTCTCCCCTGGTTCCTTCCCAAGGTGCTCATTCCACCTGCTCCCATCCCTCCTTCCCCTTCCCTCCCTCCCTCCGGGGCTGTCACAGCAGCCCAGGTTTGCTGTAGTCAATTTTTGTTTCATCTTGTAGTCAGTCTTACATAAATAGTGCAAGTTTGGCCTTGCCCCGGGTGATTGATGGGAAGGTATATTTGTACATATCGATTGAGATAAAAAATTAGTAGTTTGCAATAGGAAAGGCAAATTAGTCATCAGAAGGAAGGTGCTTGGAGTATTTTAAGAGTTCCTTGATTAATTCTTGTGCTGTGAGTTCTTCTGACAGTAAGTTTTATGTCCTGAGATGTGGGAGGATGAGGCAGTAGTATCAGGTTATTGCAAATTTTACTTTTACTCCTTGCTGATTTATTTTACTGGCTCTCACTACGATTAGACACAGAGGGCTAAAAATTACTTCATTTTGGGGTGACAACTGCCCTTTTCTGTGCTGGAATGAGGAACCAGGAAGGAGGGGGAAGGTTTTAGCTATGAACTTATTTTCCTTTTTACAAAAATTAATATTTAAAAGCTAGCCTGTATAAAATCAAAACAGCCTTCATCCATGGTGACAAGCCCATCAGCTGGATGTTATCTCTAAAGGACAAAAGGACTAATTCTGTGATACACTGATTAGGCTGAGAAGTAATTTTTTTCTCTGCTTACTTGACAATTTTCTCCCTAATCACCTCATTGAAAGTAGTTTTTAATAAGCATCATAGGACGTTGAGGGCTTTCGATCTTCCTAAAATACTTTCCACTTTTCCAAGGATGCTGCAGCATGTTTTTTAGTTTTCCTTTATTACAAACTATAATAGAATTCTTCCCAATAAAAATTGACTTATATTTGGCACTTTTAATTTGTCCAAGAATAATTTAGATAGAAATTCCAATTACTTTGGAAGGAAGGCATTTGCTCCATACTCTCTGAGCTTGTTTAAAAGGAAGTCTTTGATAATTTGCAAGCATTTCTCATGAAAAGCAATTTTACTTAACTGGAATCCAGAAGGAAAAAAAAAAAAGATGCACAGAGGTTTCAATTTTTAAACTGATAACAAAGCACTATATTTGTGCTGTTACATTTCAGCACAAAGAGGCTGCAAAATAACCTTTTTTTAGTTAATGGGAGAAAAAAAGATTTAATTGCTGTGAAACACTTATTCTACATATTATCTCTTTGATTAGCAGACAGTTGTAAATGACTTATTCAATGTAATTGCAAACTCTGGCATGGAACCCAAAGTAAATTATTTGTGTTTGCAGTCGGGGTGAGTTTGAGCACTTTTAATTGCAGGATTTTTTTGAGCTCAGCAGAGGTTCAGTGTTTAGGGTTTAGAGTTTTTGTGGATGTTTGAGTGCCCGCCAGGCTGGAATTTGGACACTCTGGTTAGCTGGAAATGTCAGCACTTCTGTTGGTGTCTGCTATAGCAGTGTCCCATCTTCTAAAATATTTCCAAATCTGGTGGTTGAGTGGAAAAAATCACGGAATCAACAAATCCTTGAGGTTGGAAAAACCCTCTCAGACCATTGACCCCAACCATTCCCCAGCAGGACCAGGGCCCACCCCTGTCCAAGTCCCCAAGTGCCACATCCACAGAGCTTTAAATCCCTCCAGGGATGGGGACTCTGTCAAGGTGTGTTGGGTGTCTTTGCCACCTCTTTGCCACCTCCTCACACCAGGCTGCAGCTCTGACAGCAACAGCCTCCTGCATCCTGAATCTATTCCCAGAGCTGGAATTGGGAAAACCTGCACTGTAAATGGGGGGAGATGATTCCTCCATGCCAAGGGTGCAGCTGGATCTCAGAATCCCAGCCATTCACAGCAGGCAGGAATATCCAGGCTGCTATGAGAAGGAAGGAAAGGGTGGGAGTGAATGGGCAGAGAGTTGTGAGTGGGAAAACCAGGAAAGCCTGGAATTCTGAGGTGCAAACCTCCACCTGTGAGCTGCTGTCACAAGGAGAAGGAAGCACCAAAAGGGTTTTTTTTGCATTCTTCACCACGTGATGGTGACTGGCAGTGGCAGCCACCCAAAATACTGAGCAGGAAGGGACGTGCCAGGGCTCCAGGCTGGAAGATGGTGGTGATGGCATCAGCCCTGGCTGGGAGCACTGTCACACCCAGGAGACAAATCAGGGGACAGTGAGCAGAAAGCAGTCCTTGTCTGAGGGATCTCACAGGAGATCCTCTGCCTGTGCCTGCTTTGGGAGCTGCAGGATCTCAGCAACAGAGGTCGGTACGTGCCTCTGGTGGAGCACTGGAAATGTTCCCCCTGCTGCACGAGGTACCCACCCATCCTCTGCTGCAGTGCTGAGGGACAGATGTTAAACTGAAACATCTGCACTTCAAAATATGACTGTTTCCAAGGAAGGGCTGAGCAGGATTTGGCTGTGCAGTTTGTGTGAATAATTTTCTGCAGTTCGTGGGAGCGCTGGGAGCTGTTTGGGATGTGAGGATGCTCTGCAGGTGGCTGCTCTCTGCCACCAGCTCGTGTCACTTCCCTTCCACTCCGTGCCACTGTCCTGATGTAACAGAGACCCTCACGGGGACTGGTTCCAGCCAGGGATGCTGGAACAAGAACCAAAGCCAGGGTCATGTACCAGATCACACAAGGCTCTGGTCGTGCGTGTCACACAAAGTCACCACCCAGCAAACAGAGGGTGAACCAAAGCAGGAGAAAAGAAGAACCAGGTTATAAAAACCCAAACCACGCATGCAATTGCATATGCAAAGACCTTGTTTGGGTTTGTGCTGAATTTCCATGAGGAGATTTTTTTTTTTCTTTGCTGCAGCTGCACAGATTCACTGGATTCTTGTGAAAGGGAGCAGGAAGGCGTCTGGGCTGCCTCTGCTGCTCAAAGTGCTCCTCTGCCAGCAGCCAGGGACACAGGCAGGCAGCCAGAGAGGCTGGAAACATCCCCTCCTCCTCCTTAATGCCACCAAGTGTGAGTTAGAGCTATTTACTCTGGATTAACATACTCGATTTCTCTTTTAAACCGTTGTTTTAGACTTTCCAGTCAGTTCTCATTAGTTACTAGTTTAGAAGCCCATGGTATATTTAGACATCATATACATTTGTCAGTGAAGAGTAGCTTAAATGATCTACTTTGCTCACTGCTTAATTATGTTATTTTACTGTTCCTGAAAACCTGACACAAGGCAAATTTACATTACTGTGCTCCTAATTAGCCAATAATCCTTAAGGATTTGAATGATACATACCCAAAGTAATTTCCTCGTTCACTAAATATGAATTTCCTTACGTTAGGTTAAGAAGATGGCACAATGACAGCAGGCATCTTGGTGATGACAGCTCTCAACATGTTTGTCTCCCGAGTCAAAATCTATTAAAAGACACATAATGATCTCAGCACTTTCTTAAAGTGTAGAATGTGAAATCAATAGGCTTGTGTACAAAGGGGAGCAAAATTTACCTCTTTTAACCATTGTTAGGTTGTCCAGCACTCCAGGTTACTGAGAGGTGAAAATATTTATAGTCCTGGTTTTCTAAATGTCTCAGCTGGATCTCTTCATTCATTCAGCATCTCTGGAGCTTCTCAGGCCAAGTGAAAATGCAGATGTGGAGGCAGCTGCTCCAAAAGAAAGCTCTGGTGGGCTCCTTCCTACCTCAGACACCTCATTTGGTGCCTGATTCTGTCCCTCTCTTCCCCTCTCATGACCCCCAGCCTGGAGCCCTGGATCCTGGGATCCTCAGCACGGGAAGGATTTAGATCTGTTGGAGCAAATCCAGAAGAAGCCATGAGATGCTCCAAGGGCTGGAGCCAGGCTGGGAGAGCTGGGAGTGCTCACGTGGAGAGAAGGATCCAGGGAGAGCTCAGAGCCCCTGGCAGAGCCTAAAGGGGCTCCAGGAGAGCTGGAGAGGGACTGGGGACAAGGGATGGAGGGACAGGACACAGGGAATGGCTTTAAGCTGAAAGTGGGCGGATTTGGATGGGATATTGGGAAGGAATTGCTCCCTGAGAGGGCGGGGAGGGTCTGGGATGGAATTCCCAGATTTGCTGTGGCTGCCCCTGGATCCCTGGCAGTGCCCAAGGCCAGGTTGGACATTGGGCTTGGAGCAGCCTGGGACAGTGGGGGGTGTCCCTGCCATGGCAGGGGTGGCACTGGGTATTTTTAAGGTCCCTTTCAACCCAAGCCATTGTGGGGTTCTATTATGCAAAATACAGCATTTCACCCTTGGCTTTGTCCTCCTCTCTGGCCGCTGAGCTCCTGCTCTTTGAAAGATCTTGTCTTTGTTGTCACTGCTGTTGTGGGGATGGTAACAGTTTGTGTTTTCCACTCTAGACAGTTTAATTTAATGCATTATTACATTTGATCCAGATGCTACAGTGATGGGTGCATAAAAATAATTAAATACAGATAAATAGACCGGAACCACTTCACCATTGCCAGTTGTTGTAACACGGAGTTACGTAGCAAAAACGCAGCGGCAGAAAATTACTTGAATTTCTAACTAGCGCAGGAAAACTTTCCATGGACGCTGTGACTGGCAAACAGAGCTCAGTGCTAATCTTTTTCCACATGTCCAAGACTAAAATTCATGCAGCTAGATGGAAACTGAAAGTTTTCAGTCTCGTTCTATAACTTTTCCAGTGATTTTGTGAAATCAAAACCTGTGCGTGTAGATGTGGTGAATAAAGGCCACCTCTTTTCTCTGCCACATCGTCATCAGCTGACATGAGACCAGGAGATGCTCCTGCCTGGAGAGATGCTCCATGGATTGGGAACAATGTTAGTTGGAGCTGTGGTGTGGTTCCTAAACCGAGTACCAAGAAAACAACAGCTGGTGATTCCAGTCTCCTGCACCTTTGTATTGACATTCGTATTCTTCTTATCTAAGTTACTTGTGCATTTTTAATTGGATGTAGTGTTTTCTTTTCTGTATCACAAACTGGTTTTTGAAATAATTCTGGCCTTTTAAATGTCTCCCCAGGGGTTTCATTTCATGGTGAGTGAAAAGGCACAGGGAGGCACAGATGAACAGATGCTGAGACTAGAACAGGAACTAGAACTAAAACTAGGACTGGAACATCCATCCTGAGACTAGAACAGGAAAATTAGCTCTCTGAAGGTCTCTGTCTGGACAGTGGGAGGAGCAGTGAAGGACCCTCATATCCCAGGATAGCATTTCTGTGTTCCCCTGCCCAACAATGCAGAAACCCCTGTGGAAAATAAGTGATGGAGGCACTCATAAAAACAGGATAATAATATTTCATCCTAGTTTGCTTGAAAAGAAACGAGTAGGGTGCTTATGGGGTCTGTCCTCCCCCTGCCAAGAAACAAACTATTCTGTGATGAAAATAGGGTGTAAGAGCCCCCTCGATGTGTCCCTTGGCAGATGCACACTGGGCCCATTCCTTGTTGAAGTTCAGGTGCTTCCTGCAAGGCACTTCCCATTTTGCCTCCAAAAAAAAGGTGGGGGAACAACTTTAAACCCCACTTGCCTTGTGTGGGTTCACACGAGGCTTAATCCAAGGAAATGATGGCGGGGTGCTGAGTCCCCATAAATTTCAGTGGGAGTTTGCCTTGAATGGGGGAATCTGGGAGAGGCTGAGCCCAGGATTTGTGTGTGTTTGCTCATGGATCAGCAAGGCACACGCATCTGCAATTGAACATGCACTTTGTTAGGTTAAGAAACATTTCTTTATGCTCTGCAAAGCAAGTGAATAAAACCAAGGGGGAAATACACACTGTGTCAGCTCGCCTGCATGGGAAAAATACTTTATTTTGTGTTGTAAAGACAAAGAGTACAGAAGGAATAAAAGCTGTGCTGTGTATGATCATCCTATAGAAGCACATTAGTAAAGCACTGTGGTACCAGTCGTGTTGTGAACTTAAAGCCACCCCTAATTAAACTGTCTGCATCCCCCAGCATTTCCCTGTAATGATGTCAAGCCGTGCAGCAATTAGTTGTCTCTCTATGAATGTAAACACTGTTTGTAAATCATATAAATTTAACCTGCTTGGCTTCCTGAAAAGCTCCGAAAAGGGAATTAATTATTATTGTGGATTTTGGAGTTATGATTTATTGAATCGTTTTTTGAACGCCTTGATCTAATGTTTTCTGTGGTTTGTGGCAATTAATTTGGGGAGCAAAGGTAGGAATTATTAAAAATCTGGGATATCATTTGGGATGGGACTAATGGTGTGCACGACAGCGTGCAAAATATTTTATTGCACTAACACAACTGCTGGGGGTTTATTTTAAATCGAGATTTAGTCCATTGAAAGGATGTGAGTGCCCTGACCTTTCAGCATTCTGCATTTTGCACCTCCTGTACTACTTCAAGCTAATTTGAATGTGAAGTTTGAATCCTGAAGAAAGATGCCCTTCTGCAGTAGTTCATCTTCTCTTTAGAGATCAGACTAAATGCCCGTGGCAATGTGCTGGGAAACACAGCACATTACCATGAAATAGCTCCATTAGAGACAAAGAAATGTAAACAAAACAAACACATTTGCCACTGGTTTTAGCTCAATTATATTTCTCCTATTGATGGTGTTGCCGAAAATGAAAAAGTGCTCCAGACCTAAATTTAGTAAACCTTTTGTTGCAATTTACTCCAGCAAAACCTCTGCTGCTGGAGGTGGATGGTTTACCTGAGCCATCAGCTACATAGCACGTTTATGGTTATTGTATTTTACAGGTTGATAGATTTTTATATTCTGTCCAAGTCAGGATCTTACACCACCTGGTTTATTATTTAGTAATTTACAGTGCAGTCAGGCATGTTTGGTTTAATGTAGGATAAACTTATAAATCTATTGTTCCTCCAGTTGCTGGGGTTGGTGTGCAATGAACTACAGAGCTTGATGCGTACATACATTTCAGCTCTGCTTATTTTCTTTGATAGGGAAGCAGGCAATAGATAACACAGTGACAGTGGCATCCCAGGGGACAGCAAAATGTGAGAGCAACACACCGTCAGGTTAGTAGGTCATTATTGTATGAGCACTGAGCCATTAATTGACTACTGTACCAGGCTCAATCTGTGTCAGATTATGGCTTTTGGCAGCAAGAACTGTTATCTAATAGCTAACTTTGCTTCTTTACTGCCTTTTTATTAGGTTTTTGGAAAAAATTATACCTAGAAAAGGTAAAGATATTTGTTGCATTTTAAAAAAACCAACAAAAACAAGCCAGCCAAACCAAACCAACATACAGAATAGTGGTAGTGTCAATAGGTAAAAATTCCTGTGAGGGAGCAGCTAGCAGAGTGTTTTGCTGATATTTGTGAGTGTTTTTTTACAGACTTGAGCAGCCAGATACTTCAATTTGGGTAACAGATATTATGGGTTGCAAAACTATCAGAAATTGATAAGTGGTGCCTGAATTATTTTGTAATCTGTAGCATTGGGTGGGAGTAAGAGAATACCCAGACTGTAACAACAGCAATAAGAATCATTTGTACAAAGCTTGCTGCTTTCTCCTAAAATGTACTTTTTTAAATAAAGGGAATTGTCAGTCCTGGCATGGGTGATGGTCAAACAAGAGACCCAGCTCGTGGCAGAGCTTTGGCATCTTCCCCCAGCACTCAGCTCCTGCTGGAGCAGGTCCATGGCTGAGCCGTGTCATAAGGGAAGAAATCAGTGATGTGAGGAAGATTTGAGGGGAAAAATCATCTGTTCTTTGGCCACTGGCAGCAGGCAGGGTGGTCCTCAGCCACCTGTGTCCATCAGAGGGCAAATTCCCAGCTCTAACAGCCTGTGGGAGGCTGAGCGTGTCGGTGCTCAGCCCAGTGCTCAGGTGAGGCAGGATTTTGAGCTGGGATTAAGGAGAAATCCTGTGTGCTGTTCAGAGGTGATTTCAGGTTTCTGCCATCCCTCAGCTGAGATCTTTTGGTGTCAGGCTGGGGCTAAGATGCTGTTTTAGCTCATCCCTGCACCTGCCAAATGCAAATCCAAATCCAGGTGTTTCAGCCCAGGGGAGAGCGTGATTTAAAAACTGCTCCGGTCTGAAAAAGGCTTTGTAAGAGCTGGGGTGGGTGGGATGGCCCTTGGTGAGGTGGGTGTGTGTTCGTGGGCTTGGCTCTAAACCAGCTCTCTCTGCTGGCTGTAATTCCTGAGGAATCCTCAATCCCAGCCCCAGAGGAGTGCAGGGATGCTGGCAGGGTTTTGGGGTGCGTTCCAGCTGTGTGCCACATCTGCTGCTGCTTGACAGTGCTGTTCAAGTGATGGAGCCCCAGTTTCATTTCTGTCCCTATCCATAAATCGACCTGCCTGTGACCTTGGGCAAAATAGTTAATCCAGCCAGCCCCCAGTTTCCCTCTCCTGCTCCCCATTAAAAATGATTTGCTGTCCCAGGGTGTCGGGGTGGGCAGGAGAACCCGGGGTGATTGCTGATAATTATCAATATGGGAAACCCTGGGAGGAGGTGGGGAGGTAGGACACAAACCTTTATTTCATTAAAACCGTATTTATATTGAATGCTATTACAGTTATTATTTTGCAGATCCCATTTCTCTGCCACGTGTGTGAATCTGAATAATTTCCACCGGATTTCTCGCCCTGTTAAAAGATGTGGATAAAAATGTGCAACAATTGAGCTCTCAGCATTTCATCTCGTTTTGTTATTCCAGGCTTTCTCCTTTTTCTTACAGCAAAATCATTTCTAGAAATTGGATAGCAATATGTAAAATACATTTTTTTTCAGGCAGTGATGGCTGATTACATTGATTCTACACAATGTAGGGCTCTTAATGGGGATTTCTGGTTCCCATTTGCTGCAGATTTCTGGTTCCCATTTGCTGCATCATGTGATGAGGTTGTTTCTGTGGTCTCTGCTGCATCTTGTCCCCGTGGCATTTTTTTACAAACTCATTTGGAAGAATTAACTACCTTTTACGTATTTAAAATTTGACTCCACGGAAATCGATGGGCAAATAATTTTTATGGTTACAATAAGTAGGTTCCATAACACAACACAAATATCTGTATGTAAATCTTGCCTTGGAGGTAGCAATCTACTGTACATCCCAGTACTTATCCCACTTTCACACCTAATTTTCTTTGTGAATCACACATAAAACTCACATATTCTCTGCTGTGCAATGAAATCATGAATTCTTAGCATGCCCACATATAAGATGTTTCTCTGAGAATAATATCCATAACTATTTTTTAAGGGAAAAAAAGAAAAAAAGGCAGGGAAGGTTTTGGTGCACCATTTATTTTTATGATAATTTAAATATGTTAATACTATACCTAAGAGTTTTATATACATACACATTTTGCATAAAGAAGAGGTTTTACTCCCAAGCTTCACTTTAGGTTAGGAGGGGGAGAGAGAAACCTGTTCAGGCATCTTTGGACACAAGATTAAACAACATCAGAAAACTCAATTCTCTCCAGACTTTTAACAACTCTCTTGTACTGCACAGCAGCTGAAAAACACAGATTTCTTTTTTCAAACAGGTGTGTTAAAATTAACCCTCACAAATCCATGATAAAAGGATCAATGCAGCCAGGATGCCCCTGGATCTGTGGGAAACAGCTCTGTGCTGGATGGAAATGCATTTAAATGGATTTTTATTTCTTGTTTTCTCCTTCCTGGTTGGAAAAGCTCTCCAAGATGAGCATCCAGCCATGCCTTGGTTTTGATGGCAGTTCCAGGGACCCTCCAGCTCTGGTCCTTTCCCCTCCCTGCACTTGAGGGGTTTTGCTCAGTCCAGATCTGAGGGATAAATCCCTCCTCTGCAACCCTCACTGACAGCACAAAACTTCCCAGGTTTGGTTCTCAGCCAACACATCCCGAGGATGCTGCAAAATGATGAACTCTTGCTGTTTTGCCTTTAATTGCAACACAGAAATTCTTGGAGAAGAAGTGCAAAGTTCAGTACAAGCAAAACACAAATGCTTCAGAGCATTAATAGTTATTAATAGTAATTATTATTATTACTATTAAAATATTATTAAACGTATGGGCAAAGTAATTTAAAAGCTTTATTTTCTTAATTTGTGATGTGATTGCTGTTGTCTGGGCTTTTTAAAAGTGGATCTATGTAATGGTAGGGGAATTTCCTGGAGGAAAACTGTCGTGCAATTAACCCTTGATTGCAGTTAGAGAGTTAGCACAGTTCTGAGGATCTCCTGAGCCAACCTCGTGCAGAAAAAGTTGGTCCTTCCATCCTGGATGTCCCAGGAAAAGTGGGAGCTGTTGGAAGAAGGGGGAATGTGGGTGTCCCCAAGTGTCACCTCCCCTGGCTGCTGGGAGGGGACTCAAAACCCATTAAAGATCTTTTCAATCCTGAACAATTGTGTGATTCTACAACCACACCTCTGCTTTGGGTCAAGAAATGGGGAGGAGGGTGGGGGGTGCTGCAGGGGTGCAGCTGATGGCAGGGTTGGTGTCCCCAGCCCCAGCACAGCAGGGATTTCACCTGGAGCTGCTGGCTTTGCTTTCAGGCAGAACAAACAACAAAGTGGCTGTTCTGTGGAACTGCACAGGATATGGGTGGTATTAGGACATAAAATACACTCATTTTTCCCAGGATTATTTCCTCAGAAGTGAGAGAAACACCTTTAGGGAAAACCTATTTAGTTTCTTAACTTCTTTAATATACTTTTTGAAAACATTTTCAGCTTAAGAGGTTTGGGTTTTTTTTTTTTCATTCTTAAGAACTGTGGCCAAATTTGTCTGAAAAACTGTAGAGTGGTAATTGTGGAAAGCAAAATATTGCTCTTTTAAAAAGAAATATATGCCTGTAGTGTGTGCAGAGACCTGGTTATCAACCCTCCAACTGTTTTGTGCAGAGCACTTTGTGTTCCACATTATAACAATATTTAAATC
>VWZS01006759.1:434117-453007 GCA_013397075.1 Rhabdornis inornatus
GGTGGCTTTCCTGCACTGGGACACTTTGGAAGCTTCTGCTTTCACAAAATCCCAGAATGGATTGGGTTGGAACGGGCCTTAAATCCCATCCAGTGCCACCCCTGCCATGGCAGGGACACCTCCCACTGTCCCAGGCTGCTCCAAGCCCAATGTCCAACCTGGCCTTGGGCACTGCCAGGGATCCAGGGGCAGCCACAGCAAATCTGGGCACCCTGTGCCAGCCCTGCCCACCCTGCCAGGGAATAATTCCATCCTAATAAATCCAATTTTAGAGGGTGCTCTTTGTTTCCTGCATCACCCTGCAAGTGGAGGCTCCACCTCAGAGCTGTGGAGGGCTGAGTGCTTAATATTCACCTCCTTCCATCCTTCTTCATCCCATTTGCATGCTGCAATTAAAGGAAGTAGTCTTGTTTGCATAGTGCTTTAAAAATGTTTCTGTCAGCAACAACACTGGGTTTGAAGAGCGCTATCTCTCTAAGAGCAGAGCTAACTAATTGCATAAGGGTCACACCATCTGCTGCTAAAGAAGTAAATCTTCAGATGATGAGAAGTTAGGATTTATGGAAAACCTCCTGACAGGGATAGCTCTTGCTTGGGTGGTTGTTTTTTTTTTCATATGTTTTCTGTTGTTTTCTAGTAATTTTCTGTGCTTTGATTTTTTTTTTTCTGTTTGTTTTTTTTTTTTCCAAAAGGGAAAAAAGAAAAAATAATTTTTTATTAAAAAAAAAAAAATTGGGAAAGACTTCATGGAAGGAAGGGCACATTTCTTAAATGAGAGAGCAGCAGATAACTTTGGCCAAGAGTCTTCAGCACTAACTGTACCCAGTTGCATCAAAATGAATTTTTGAACTAGTGTCCACAGAGATAATAAACAAACAAACAAACAAACAAATAAACAAAGGCCCTTTGCCACCCAAATATTTGTGGAAACCCACAGGACAAGAAGAACACAAAGTGACATTTTTAGTCTTTACTAATTTTTCATTAAAGAGCTCATGAAGCCAAAATTTTCTGTAGCTCAGTGTAAGATACTCAGTGCTTTTTACTCAGTGCTGAGTAAATTATGTTGCACAGAGAAGCTCTGGATGCCCCATCCATGGAAATCCTGGGTGGAGAACTGAGCAACCTGGTCTAGTGCAAGGTGTCTCTGCTCATGGCAGGGGTTGGAACAAAACGAGCTTTAAGGTCCTTCCCACCCAAAGCATCCTGTGATTCTATAATTATATGAATAAACAGATTTTTCATAACAGATTCAATAAATGATTTGATTTTGTTCATTAACAAAAAAACCATTAGTGGCTCCTTTTCCTCATCAGACAATTTTCCTGTGCAGAGAATGTCTCACGTGGGTGTCTTTGGGCTCATTTGTGTCCCCTAGACCCTCCCACAAGGTCCCTGTCACAAATGAGTTTGACCAATCCCAGCAAACTGAACAAATCAGGATCACAGATGCCAAGAGATTAAAGTTTGGGATTAACTCCAGGGGTGAGAAGATGAGAGCAAGACTGGGAGGTTCCTGGTTTAGATGCTCAGGAAATGCTTTTAACTTTTCACAGAGGAAACCCCTGCGAGGATTTTTAATTTAAGCTGTGTGAGCCCTTTTCAAAATTACACCGAGTTTTTCCCTGAGAATCACTCACTTGCAAACCAGCTCTGAGGAAGGAATATTTCCAGTGGAATTCTTAGGTGGTGCATTTGATTTTGTTACATTCATTTTCAGCAAAAGGCAGCCGGGAAGTGACGTGATGCATAAAAGAACAGCGGTGTCTACAGGAATTTCAAAATCACAACTCTCCCGTTTGCAGCGAGCCATACAATGATTTTAATCGGGGGAAGGAAGGAATTAATATATCCTCTTTCCATAAACCCTCATTTGTATTGTTGATAACAATAGTTAGAAATCTCAAAGCTGGAACAAACCTTATTTAAACAAGAATCTGTCAATTCTGCTGATGTTTTGTTTGAAGATGCAAATTTCCTCGCAGGGGCAGATGCTGCAGACAGCCAACACTCACAGACAGCTGAAGTCTGGTGTGATTCCTGCAAGTCTGTCCCTCCACAACTATAGCTTATTGTGCAAGGAGAATGAGGAGAGTTGGGGCTCTGTAAAATATCTTAGTTCTCATATTTGTGTGCAGGAAACTGCTGCTCTTCTGCATCGGGGGAAATGGCAGCACAAGTGCAGATTTTCCATAAGGTATCTGCTGGTTTTGTGCTCACTCAGTGGATGCTTTTTGGATCAGATATCTTTGAAAATTGTGTAGAAGATGATTCTTAGAACTCTGGCAATCCTCCTGCCTCGTATTCTTTCTGCTTCCCACCTCACTCCCTGTGCCCATGCTGGGATAACTGTGCTGGAGGGGAGGGCACTGGTAGGAGCAGAGTGGAAATTCAGGTGGCAGCATGTTAAGAGATCCAATTCTGCTTTATTTGTAACTAGAGGTTGCCATCAGCTGAGACAAAGCAGCAAATCTTCACTAAAAATGCTGACTGTAGAATCACTGAGGTTGGAAAAGACCTTTGAGATCATCAGGTGCAACCATCAACCACCACCAGCAGCACGGTCACCACTAAACCCTGTCCTCAAGTGCCACATGTGCACACATTTTGAGCACTTCCAGTAATGGTGACTCCACCACTTCCCTGGGAAGTCGATTCTGGGCTTGATAACCTTTTCCATGATCAATGCAGTGGTTAAAATTCAGCCTTGTTTGGGGAACTTTCTCTCCCATGGATTTTCTCACAACCTTCGGTGCCACATTTGCTGTAAAGCCCACAAAGGTTTTCTCTGCTGGAACAGGCATGTTATAACTCTGCATGAAAAAGTTTGGTCTTTTGCAAAATGTTGATAAGCTGAGGAGCCTGGAGAACATTTCCATCTGTCTGTCCTTGATGTGCTCCCTGGGTGAGGTAAAGGAAGAACAGATCAGCTGTGACAGGAGTGTCCCCAGCTCCAGACAGGTGACTTTGTTTGGAGCATCAAGAATCACAGAGTCACAGAATCACACACTGGTTTGAGTTGGGACCTTAAACCTCACCCAGTCCCACCCCTGCCACGGGCAGGGACACCTTGCACAGACCAAGTGGTTGAGATTTTTATTTCCAAAGCCTGATTGTAGCCAAACTTGCCCCCATTTCCAAATGCTCTGGGGGATATTCAGCACAGAGCTGTTTTCTAACTGCTCTCTCAGCTTGCCCTGAAATGTGACTCGTTCATGCTGGAGAAGGAATTTAAAGATGCCACTGGGATCCCAATGGAACAAGCTGGATATCCTCTATGGAGAATCAACACAACCCAGGCTGCTGGTGAATCCTCTCTAGACCACTGATGCCTTTCTGCATATTGACCTGAATTTAAAACGGCTGGGAAAGTTCCGACAAAGTGTTTTGCTAACCAAAACAAAAAAACCCCCAAACCCAGTGCCCCTTCTTGTCCATGATTCCCTCCAAAGAGCTGCAGTTAAATCCCTAAAGTGAGGCTCTTGCTGATGGTTAAATGGTTAATGGTTAAAATCTTTGTTACTCTGGTTCACTGGAAAGCTCCTTAGACAGTCCTGAGCTGAAAACATCCCTCACTTCATTCTTGAGCACAAAAACTAATATTTCATACTGTATTTTGGACCTGATGTCCATTTTTTGGCTCAACTACCAAGCCAGAAATTGTTTGTAGATTTCCTCTTTGGCATTCACAAAGTTTTGCCTAAAACCCTTGGGGACTTGCTGAAAGAGATTTATTTATGTGCATTACAAGGCGCCTGCCAAATAACTTCAGCTTCATGTTTTTTAATAATTTTCTAAATTTAAAAATTAATAAAAAGACTAAACTCTTGGTTTACTCATTATTAATTATGAATATTCCCATCTATTTTGCCTTAAATATCAAAGATAAACAAAAGCTAAGACGCTGCTAGGAAGTTAAAAATGCTGGAAAATGCTCTTTTAGAGTCAAAGGCCACGCTTTATGAACTTCCCCAATTTTGTGGGTGACACTTTCTCCACTTTATCAAAATTTGGAGTTCAGCTTAGAGACTTCCTTTCAAAAGAGCTGTTGGCTAAATCTCTTCTATCAACTTCTGAAGTGTTTTTTTGGAAGTGTTAGAAAGAAAAAAGTAGTTCTGTGTTAACACAAAGGCCACGCTTTATGAACTGTGATGTTTTTCCTTTCAAAGTAGGAGGAAAAATTCCCAGAGTTTAGTAGGAGCAAGGCCAGATTTGCCCTTCTTTCCCATTCTGTAGCAGTCCTGAGGACACTGAAGTCCAAATTGGGGTTGATTTGTCTTTAAACAGCAAAGAAAATCATTATTCTGTTTGTTTTTGTGGTTTTTGAATGCTGTGATCTGCTTCAGAAGTCTGGGACAGCCTTTGGCATGCTCACTTCGAGTCTGCAATTTAATTTTTTATCCAGAATTTAGATTAATTGAAAAATTAGTTAAAACTCACCCTCTTTGTTTCAGCTGGCTGTAAATCATCTCTGGCTTTGCTCAGAGCTGAGCTGCTGTGCCACCAGTGAAGGGTGAGAGATGTTTATGTCCACTGTGCTAATGAGGGACAGCTAATGGCATGGCAATATTAGAGACGAGGTTTTGATAGGGATTTTAATTCAGCCACTATCAAAAATCAGGATTGGAGCACTGGAGGATGTCTGTGGATACAGCGCTCCGTGTGTGTGGGTACAAAACCCGTGATGAGCAAAATGAACCAGACATGGCCAAACTTACTCCCAGTGTGCTCACAGCATCAAGGAGTAGCCCAAGAACTGAACTAAGCCTCCAGTAAATTCATTTAAATCGCTCTGGGAATAAAAAATAATTCGAGGAAGCAGTGGCAGAAGCTACTTCCACTATTATTTTTGTAATTTGCTTATTTTTTAAGGCATAAGATGTGTACTCATCAAAGGCTCAGAGCTTTCCCTTTGCTCCACCCTAAATCTTCAGAGCCATTCCCCAGCTCCAGGCTGAAAGCTCCAGGTGGAATGTGGTGCCTGGGGGTGAGACCCAAGTGGAGGGAGGGGAAGTTGTTCCCTAAAACTGCTCCCCTGGCCCATCCCTGGCTGACCCTGCATGCTGCTCAGAAGGAGCTGGTTCCTCCCAGGCAGGAGGCATCCAAAAGCAGCAGCTGGATTTTGGGTTGAGCAGGGTCACAACTGAAAGCAAGAGAAACAAGCTGGAATAGAAAGAAGCCTAAAATCGGGCTTAATGTCAGCTACCCCCTCTTCAGATCACTGTTTTTGGTTTATTTTCCCACTGAACTGTGCTCTGTGGTGGAAGGATATTGAAACAACTGTCTTCCCCCCCTCCCCCCTTTTATTATGTAATATAAAAAAACAAAGGAGTATATTGTATTAATATGAATACGTGCCAGAGAGAGCTTTATAGGGTCATTAATACATTTCTTGGGAGGTCAAAAGACATGAAACCGAAGGGCTTGTGCCTCACAATAAAAGTGAGGCATGCATTGTTGGCCCAGCAAAACATGCCCTGGAGTATAATATTTGTGTATTTAAAAAAATTATACTGGCAGAAAATCCAGGGGCAGCTGCAGAGCTTTGGACTGTGCCTAACGGGAGTGACACAGGTGAGGGCTGGAACTGAGGTTGGAATGGTGGGAAAATTGGGCTTTTTCCTCTTTTTGGCTCTTTATGAGGTAGGAGAAATTGTCTTAACTGGTTAAAAAACATTTTTGTCCTTGAGTGCATGTGGTTTTTGTTTTTTCTTTAAACGCAAGGAACTCCCATCACCTGTACAGTAGGCTCTGGATGCATGAACAGGATATCCCATGAAAACCCTGGAGAGGGGCAAAAATTACCCACCTAATTCCATGGCTGAAGTTCAGAAAAACCTCAGTTAAGGCAGAAAATATTATCTGTGTCCCAAGCCAGCCCAGCTCGTCCTCTCTGAGCTGCCCTGGAGCATTTCCCAGGGGCTGGGGTGGGGATGGGACGGGCTGGAGAAGGGATGGGGTGGCCTCCAGCCTTCCCTGGGTCTTGGTGTTGCCTTTGGATCCTGGCTGGTGCCAGGGTGGTTCTGAGCAGGGATTTCTCATGGAGAGAGACCGAGTTTGCCTGGAGAAGAGCAGTGAGAGAGTCACCTTCTCTGTTACTTCTCAAATAAAATTACGTAAAAAATTAAAAACACCGACGCTAAAAAGTTCCAAACGTCACTGCTTTCTCCATTCTGCACCTTCATGTCCTTAAAAAACCTTTCAAACAGCCAAACTCAAAGTGTGCTTCTTGCCTTTAGGGCTGCTTCACCCTTTTCCTGGCCAAACCATGCCAGGACCTCCCCACCCTGACGGGGAAGAATTCCTTCCCAATATCCCATCTAACCTCTGGCAGAGGGAAGCCATTCCCCCTTTTCCTGGCGCTCCAGCCCCTTGTAAAATTTCTCTCCAGCTTCCTTGTGGCTCCTTTCAGATGCTGGAATGCTGCAAGGATTTCTGCAGGAGCACAGGGCTGCCTGAACTGAACCTTTTCCACTGCCATGAGAAGTTGCTGCTGGGTGTTTGCTTAACCCTCTGATGAAGCTTTTCATTATCTTACCACTAGCACACCGCAGAAAATGGAATCATTAGAGTCCAGCAGCATTCAAATGTAAACATTTGAATAATTTACACTTCCAGCCAGCGTTAAATGAAAGGTTTCAATCTCTGATGGAAACCTGACAATAAATATTCATTTCTAATTTTCAATAAGTAAACTTTATGACTTCTTAAAAGCCTTTTTTTAACCTGAAGTGTAATGGCAATTTTGACAGTTGGGCACATTTGGGATTAAAATTTTCCCTTTGGTCAACAGAACCATGAAGAGTCATTATAAAAATTAAAAGCTGGAAGTAATTACAAATGTTACAATTAGGAGCAATTTTTGGATCTTGATGTGCTACAACCAACAAAAGCTGTGTCTTTCCCGTGAAGTTTTTCCTGAGGGACATGAGAGAAAGAAGTGGAGGAAAGGAATTGCCTTGCTGCTGTGGCCTGGGACTGGAAGGGAGCCAGCACTGAAATAATTTTGTGATAGAGGAGGCTGTAAGGAAGTTTCAGGAATGCCATTTACAGGCACAGCTTTGGAAAAGGAGGTGAGATTTGCAGGGGAGAGCCGGTGCCTGCAAACCCTGCGAGCGCCCGGTGTCCCCGTGATCGATGCCTCTCTCCGTTTCCTCCGCAAACTTTTATTTTCCGAGGTTTATGGGTCTGTAGTAAAAATCCACTCAGAGTTTACACTTGGTTTACACCAGGTCTCTGTCTACCAAAGTTTATTTTAACAGCATTTTTATGTGGCTCTTCTTCAGGCAGCTGGAGTTGAGCAGAGCCGTTCCCAACGCGTCCTTTTACCGCCAGCGTCACTTCTGGGGTCAATGAGATCAGCTGGGTTGTAATTATGAGCACGGGCTCCCAACACAATTAATGTTTTTTTTTTCTTTTCCAAGTGATTTTAGCACGTCGTTGTGGGACGGCCGGAGTTTCATAAAATGCGTGGCTGTGACTGCACAGTAAATGTGTCTGAGGTACTCCATCAGCGCTGCCGCACCTCGCCCTGCTCCGTGTCCTGCCGTGGCCACCACTGGCATAAAAAACACTGGATTTGGGGAATTATCTCCCCTCTAAATCTCATCCTGGTTACGGTGCTGGCGATGGGCATCCGGCCAAAGCATTGCTGTGTAACGCCCTTTGCAGAGTTTGTAAGGAGTGATCCTGCTCCTTTATGACACATAAATATCTGGAATATTGCTGGCGTGCAGATCCCAGCAATGTTCATTTGTCTGACTTTCAGGTTGGGCAACACAAAATTTCTTTTCATCTGCTTTGAATTTGTGAGCGTTTAATTGATTGTGTGCTTTGAGTCTGAAGCTCTTGATCTGCCTCATCTGTGCTGATCAGTATTTTTTATACTGCATCACATCTTCTCTTATGGGCTTCCTTCTAAGGTATAATTGTTGTCTACCAATCTCTTTATATTTCATTAATAAATAGATTTCCAGCCTTCCTTTGATCATTCCTGTCATCATTCTTGGAGCTCCTGGGATTTGCACAGTGCAGTTTTCTTAACACAAAGTAACCAACACTGCAGTCAGCAGTCCAGAACAATCTCCACTGTTAATTTATATTCCTTAGGATAGTCCCTACAAAAACTTCTGTGTAATGTGGCTGTGTGGTCCTAATTAACATCAGTAATCCCTGTGACAGAGCTGTTCAATACTCACCAAACTACTCTGTGGGGGAAGGAAGCGAGAAGATAAATAAAAAGTAAAGTAATTTTTGAGTTGTTCACGAGTAAAGACCAATCAGACTTTGCACAAAGGATTTAGAACAAAAACAACCACACTTTCCAAATCTCCTATGCTTAATTTTTTTTTCCTGTGCTTAGGTTGGGTGGAATGTTTGTTCTGTGCATTAGTGGATATTTACATGGGAATGAGGGAGGAAGAGGAGGGAGGGGGACCACGAAGGACAGAACCTTGTAAGGAGCCCCTGCCCTGACCAGCAGCCCTGTTGGGGAGCTCAGCATTAAAAGGTGAGAGTTTCATTGCTCCCTTTGCACTTCTGAGCTGTAAAAAATTTTAGAGGGGACTGAAATCTGACGCTTTGGAGAGGTCAGACCCCTGACTGGTGAGTAAGGGGACAGGGATTGGGAAATCTTTGTGCCAAGGTTTGTACTGCCTGAGTGTGGGGTCATGGTGACACCATGTGTCACCAGCACTTTAACCCTGAGGGGGTTTGGCAGGAATCTGAGTTAGTGGAACATCCAGAGTGTTGTTTGTGCCAGATGCCCCTGAGCAGGGAGTGGCAGAGGAATGGATCAGGGATTGTTCCCCTGCTGCATGTCAGTGTTCCCACTGCTGAACTTTGGGACGTGGCACACCAGCTTGTAAAAATAATTAAATATGACAAAGTAGTTTGAGAAACTTCCATTTTCACAACCTCCTGCATAGATGTATGTCCATGCATAAAACCACAGAATCATTGAGGGGTGGGAAGGGAAATTAAAGCTCATCCAGTGCCACCTTCCACTATGCTGTGGTGCTCTAAGCCCTGTCCAACCTGGCCTTGGACCCTTCCAGGGATCCAGAGCCAGCCACAGCTTCTCTGGGCACCCCGTGCCAGGGTCTCACCACCCAGAAATGCTTTATATCCATTTGTATCTGCAGTTCTGGGAGTGGGAAATTTGGTTTTAGACTATTGGGTCTGCCATGTGCTGTTCCAGCCACAGCTGTCTTCCATACCTGACCTCTGAAGACACATGGCCATTCTGTGACAGCTCCTCCTCTGCCTCCCTGCAAGTGTATGGGGGAGCAGCAGGACAAGAGGGCTTTGGAATGTCCCTTCTCACAGCATTTCCTGAGCTCTGACCCCCCAGCACCATCATCTCTTGTCTGTGGTAGTTGGAGAATGGAGATGGGTGTAAAATACTCTCTTTTAGCACTAAGCAATGGATTTAGTGCAGAAAACAGCTGGCTAAGCCAAGGTACTGCCCAGCATCATGGCTTCTTTTCCCTGTTTTCCTGCCCTCCTGCCTCCTGGCATGTGCAACTAGAATATACGTGAGGAAGGTGAGATGTGTGAATTGTTTTCCTTTTAGAGCAGCCTGCCTTTATTGAGATGCATTTGTTACCCTGCACTCCTGAGAAACACCTTGCCCTTTTCTTGCTCTATTTTCCATTTCTGTCTCTTCCTCATCCCTAACTTTATTTTCTCTTTATTTTCCTTCTCCACTTTTCTTTTTCTTTACATCTCCTTCTTTTCCCTACCCGTGCTCATCCTTCTTCTCATCACTCACTTGATTTAGGGTAAGGAGAGCACATGTGAAGAGAATTGCCATGTACAAAAGTTAAGGATATATATGGGATCCTTCATAATGTGCTTCACTCAGGCTGGGGATAGTGAAAAGGTACGTTTTCCCTGAGCTTGCCAGCAGTGTAAACCATTCAATTGGTAACATAATACGTTTTTATGGTCTCTGTATAGCGATTTTCCATTTAAGTGTAAGTTAAATTGATGAATTCACATAGAGGCATAGAGGAAAGTTTTTCCTTTTTCTTTTGTAGTATAAATTCTCCATGAACACTCCTGCCCTCCATTGTGAGTGGGTTTTCCTCCCAGCCATGCATGAAATGTGCCCTTAGGTTCTGTTACAAATAGGTTTACACTGATGTGTATGGCTGCTACGAGCATTACGGTCTTGATCCTGCACTCATGGAAATCAATGGCCACATTCCCCCTCCCTGCAGGAGTGGGAGATCAGAGCCTGTGGGTCTCTCTGGGAATACAAAACACCTCATGGCTTTGTTTTTGGAGGCTTTTTGCACCCCTTCTGTGACAATTGGTTTTTAGCTGGATCGATTCTACCTGGCAGGAGATTGTAGGAAGGTGGGGATCAGCCTCCTCCCCCAGGGAACAAGGAACAGGACAAGAGGAAATGGCTTCAAACAGCACCAGGGGACGTTCAAGTTGGACATCAGGAAGAATTCCTTCGTGGAGAGGGTGGTCAGGAATATGGAATGGGCTGCCCAGTGAGGTGGTGGAGTCCCCCTCCCTGGAGGTGTCCAAGGGATGACTGGACTCAGAGCTCTGGGCTGGGTGACAAGGTGGGGATCAGTCACAGGTCGGACTCAATGATCCTGGAGGTCTTCTCCAGCCTCAAGGATTCTGGGATCTTGTGATATCCTTGTCTTGTGACACACAGCACTCCCATTTCAGCCCTTGCACAGGCAATTACTTAGGAATTTTTCTTTCTAGCTTCTCCAATTACAGAGTTTCTAGTTCTGTTCCTGTTGGCTTGGGAGATGTGTTACTTGAGCTGAGACCTTTTCCTTCCATGAAAACTAACTGGCACTGTGCCAGGGGGGTTGTGGAAGTGGGGCCTTCCACAGAAATAGGAGTTGCTGCAGGGAATGGCATTTGTTGGTCACTGGCTAACAGATTTTCCCAGTAACTTTGCTGTCGGGGTGCCTGTCTTTCCCAGGAAATGTAAAACGTCACCATTTGTGCTCTCAAATGGGATCCAGTGAGAGTTTCAAAGTGTCTGGTCACATTTCAGTGGGGCTAAAGTCATAATTCACCTGTCTAAAATACATTAATCAAACTTATGCACTCTGTTTCCTAACAGGGACTCACATATTTATTTTCTGTGCCAGCAGTGCTGTATTTCACAGGAATTCTAATATTGCAGCAGTGGTTAAAGAATCCTCATTTGTATGGATTTGAGCTGCACTTGGCTGAAAGGTGTTGTAAGAAGTGAGGGGCTGCATGGTTACACAATATTAACTAAAACATTGGAACTAATTTTTGCTGTGCTCCATGATGAGCAGATCTTGGCACATCCATGAAACTGAGTTCCAGAGGATCCACTCACGTGAGCCCCATTTTGGTGTCCAGGTCACATGAACATCCAAGACAGGATTAAGCTCATTCTGTGCAAGCACCTGGTGAATCCATTATTATTTGGAATACCTTTAGCAGTTTGTTGTAATCACTTGAATTTTGAGCACAGTGAAGTAATCCCCTGAACCTGGATGGTTTCTTGGTGGTGAGTTGAAGGACCTCACCTGCAGCATCAAGGATGGAGCAGGAGCAGGGGGATGCCACCAGCTGTCCTGGAATCAGGATGTGGATGGACTCCTAAGGATGGTGGTTAACTGCCTCGCCCCCCTACCCCTCAAACAACTGATTAGGAAATGATGAATTCATTCAAACAACCCAAGCAACCTGGGCTGGTGCAAGATGTCCCTGCTCATCACAGAGGGGCTGGGCTGGATGACCCTCGAAGGTCCCTTCCAACCCAAACCTTTTATGATTTCCTGGTGATCTGTGCTGACACATTCCTGAAAATGAAAGAAAACTCATGAACATTTGTCTTGAGACACGTGAAACATTTGATCCAGCCCTACTCTGGCCGTGTAGGGTCTCAGGGTTACTTTCCCCAAAGCTTTTGTGCTGTCTCTGTACCAGAGCCATGAAGGGAAACGGGTCAGCCCTTTGTTTTTAGAGGGAGAAGTGAGCTTAGCAGCGCCTTTGGCATATCAATAAAGCCAGCAACAATAAAAAGGAACAGTGTTCATTATACTGCTGTGTGGGGAGTTTCTTTAAGAGTTGGGCCCTAAATGGTTTTTAATCCCAGGATGCACTGATTGTGATAATGTGGAGAGGCAAAGCAAGCATCAGTTATAAAATCATTGCAAATATGAGCGGAATAAAAAACGGTCAAAAGGATCTTGTTACAATTTCTGCTTATTCCACAAGGGTTTAAGGAAAGTAAAATAGGCAATGATTTTGTTTGGGACTTGTTTATGAAAGATTACTTTTTGTATAGGTAAGTCAAAAGGTTAAGGAAGTAAACAGAATTTAAATACAGTCAGTTTTAGTAATTTTTTCTGTTGTTTGCCTTAACTGCTTCCTAACATCATAAAAAAGCCTGCAGCACTCAGGTGGGAAGGAAAAAAAAACCTCAAGCCAAGAAGAAAAACCCACACCAAGCTGGCTTAGAGAAGTAAAAGCTGTAAAATGTAAGATATGGCACACCTATAAACGATAATTTTGCTTTTCAGCCAGCAAAAGTGCTGTAGATCTAAAATTACAATAAATCTCTGAATGTCCAGCATTGATTACGTCAAGCTTGTGGCTTTAATGGACAACAGAGCAGCACATTATGATGCCATGATTAAGGAATTGTGGAAAAGAGGGAGAGTGATTTTGGACTTTATTTTGGCACCTAGCAGAGCTCAACGTTACCACAATTATTGGTTTTCTGAAATATGTCCCTATGCATTATTCTGATCAGATTACTTGCATTGCACAATCCTCTGGTGAATAACAGGACAATAGCACAAAATAAATCTCTCTCTGAAATTTAATCTCCATGTCTGTAGACTGGCAAGAAGAACATCCACATCCCTCTGATAAGAAGTTGTATATTTTCCTGAATGGTGGTATATTTTTGTTTTATAATTGTCCTTAATGTAAATTCTCCAGCAAGAAAGCAGTGATGTCAAAGATCTCGGAGGAAAGAAGGGTTGAAATATG
This sequence comes from Rhabdornis inornatus, assembly GCA_013397075.1. Lineage (NCBI taxonomy): Eukaryota > Metazoa > Chordata > Aves > Passeriformes > Rhabdornithidae > Rhabdornis > Rhabdornis inornatus. The sequence goes on from VWZS01006759.1 coordinate 447,132, forward strand.
GGTGAAGTGTTCCCATAAGCTCAGCATGAAGAAACCCTAATTTTCATAGCAAACTACAGGGGCGGGTGAATTTGGTGGCTTACAGAAATCATTAACCTTTCCCCTATTATTGGTTCTCAGTGTAATTTGTTTGATAATCTTCTTCCTCAGTGAATAGCAGTCCAGCTTATCAGCTAATAAAATATCCTCTTGTGCTGCTGCAAGGTTTGGCACGGGGTGGATATGATACAGATGACAGCAGAGCAGAATTACCTGCTCTTTTTGAGGTCCACCTCTACACCAGGGATTGGGAAGGAGCCAATATTTATGGACTGAAGGGTGAGTGTGTGTTTATTATTGCTCATCCTCTGAGCTCCATGGACAAGCTGGAGAATAATTGTTATTTTAAGGAAGTAGAAAATACGCTGAGTTTTAAGCACTTGCACAGGGTCAGAAATAAATCCTCACAAAAGTGCAGATGTTCCCTAATCCTTGAGGCACCCATCAAAGAGCCTCCAACTTACCCCAGGATCAACATATTTAGACAGGTCCATGCTGGGTTGTGTCTCTAAAACTGAATTTCCAGAGGCTGGTCTTGGATGGGCACCTACTAAACACTGGTGGGAGTTTTAGGATGGATTTGAAGTGGCACCTGAAAGTTGTGTGGGTTTTTGGGAAGTGCTGAGCTCAGTGTCAGGATGGGATGTGGCTCCTCTTGGCTGTGATTGTGTCCCCCAGGTAGTCCCAGCTCAGTCCCAGGCTCATGCAGTGAGCAGGACAAGGATAGAGAGCAGGACAAGGATAGAGAGCAGGACATGGTTAGAGAGCAGGACAAGGACAGAGAGCAGGACAAGGATAGAGAGCAGGACAAGGATAGAGAGCAGGACAAGGATAGAGAGCAGGACAAGGATAGAGAGCAGGACATGGTTAGAGAGCAGGACAAGGATAGAGAGCAGGACATGGTTAGAGAGCAGGACAAGGTTAGAGAGCAGGACAAGGATAGAGAGCAGGACAAGGATAGAGAGCAGGACAAGGATAGAGAGCAGGACAAGGATAGAGAGCAGGACAAGGATAGAGAGCAGGACATGGTTAGAGAGCAGGACAAGGATAGAGAGCAGGACAAGGTTAGAGAGCAGGACAAGGATAGAGAGCAGGACAAGGATAGAGAGCAGGACACTGCCAGTGGGAGGTGGCCCAGCCCTGGTGGCACACAGGGCACTGTGCCATCCTTCACTTCTGCAGAGCCAGGTATGAGCCAAGGCTCAATTCACAGGTGAAAATTGGATTTGGGATCTTTTAGTGTCCCCGCCTTGCTTCCACGGGAGCTTCCATGGCTGCCAAAGCTGCTCCAAAGGCTCCAGGCTGGGTGGAGCTCTGGATGTTGCCAGTTTGGGGTGAAGGTGTGTAAAGGTGTGTAAAGGTGTATAAAAGTGTGTAAAGGTGTGTAAAGGTGTGTGAAGGTGTGTAAAGGTGTGTGAAGTTGTGTAAAGATTTGTGTAAAGGTGTGTAAAGGTGTGTGAAGGTGTGTAAAGGTGTGTAAAGGTGTGTAAAGGTGTGTGAAGGTGTATAAAAGTGTGTAAAGGTGTGTAAAGGTGTGTGAAGGTGTGTAAAGGTGTGTGAAGTTGTGTAAAGATTTGTGTAAAGGTGTATAAAGGTGTGTGAAGGTGTGTAAAGGTGTATAAAGGTGTGTAAAGGTGTATAAAGGTGTATAAAGTTGTGTAAAGGTGTGTGAAGGTGTGTGAAGGTGTGTGAAGGTGTGTGAAGGTGTGTAAAGGTGTATAAAGGTGTGTGAAGGTGTACAAAGGTGTATAAAGTTGTGTAAAGGTGTGTGAAGGTGTGTTGGCAAAGGTGTGGGTGGAATTTCACCCAGCAATTCTTCCATGGCTCTGGTTCTGTTCCTGCTCTGCTATCCATGCCTGCACTGCTGCCAATTAAATCCAACTGGAAGAAAAGTTGTCTTTTTTTTTTGGTGCTGTGTGCCTCCTTCACCCAGAAATTGTGGAGATTATTGAATTTGTGTGGCTCAGGACTCAAGAGTCAAACGTGATGATGTTGAAGCTGAGATATCAGGATCTATAAAGTGGCCCTGCTCCAAGGCAGCTGCATTCCAGCAGTGCTGTGTTGGTTTGCACTGGTGAAGACCTGACCTTTCCATGATAGCTCTCTCCATACAGTGTAGTCCCTTTTCCCACGTATTTCTCATTCCTCCGAAATTAATTTTTCTCATCTATCTTTGCTCTATTTTGTTTCCAACAATTGCATTTCCATCAGTTTTCACATTTCACTGTTCAGGAGTACTGTAAAATACCTGTTTGGAATAGTTTTGCTTACACTACCTTAACATTTGCAATTAAAAACCTTACTAGTATTTTTTCAAATCTTGTTTATCAGAGTTAATCATTAATTATCACAGACTCTACCCATATCTGATTAGTGCTTCTTTCTTCCCTTCTTCCCTCACCTCCCTTCCCTTCTGTCTCTTCTTACTGCAGTGATTTAGGCTCTTTCCAGATTTTTTTGTGGCAGCACAGGCAGTGATGCTGCAGTGGCTGTGCCTGTCCCTTGTTGTGTTTGCACGGTGCCACCTCTCCAGATGCACTGGTACCTTACACAAAATGAGTCACCACTGTCACTGCTCGTTCTGGTGTGAATTAGGTGTAGTCCAGACTGGGAAACTCAATCTGAGCTGTTTCTCCAGTGTCATTTTTTAGGTACAGTCTGTGAAGTGGCAGTGATGAAGTACAGGGATGGTGGTGTTCAATTTTACCTCTTCCAGGAGTGCTCTGGTGCCATCCAGAGCAATCACCTCTTTATTCTCAGACTCTTCCAGCACAGGAAAATCCCACCTGATGACATTTTTCCATATGCAGTGCAAGCAGTCTGGCACTTTTGTAAATGAAATCCTGTTCCTTTGAAAGTTCAGGGTGGTTTTGGGCAGGGAGGACGAAGTTAGATGGGACAAGGACAAGGGGGAATGGATTTAAACTGCCAGAGGGCAGGGTTAGATGGGATGTTGAGAAGGAATTGTTCCCTCTGAAGGTGTGGCTGCCCCATCAGGGCAGGTTGGACAGGGCTTGGAGCAGCCTGCTCCAGTGGGATGTGAGGGAGTGAAATGGGATGGGTTTTCAGGTCCTTTCAACCCAAACCATCCTGTAATTCCATGATCCTGTGAAACCAAGGTTTGATGGTTTCCTCTGGACCAGGTGAGGATGTTAAAACACTTGGTGGGGCTGGGAAAGTTTCTGTGATCCCTGGATTTGTCCAGGATCCACATTCACCTTGTGTTCCAACATTTCACTGTTACCTGCATGTGTGAAAGCATCCAGGTGCCTCCCTGTCCTTGGAGAGTGGGAACTCTGCCTCATTTATCCCACAGAATAACATTTACCCTGCAGAATAACATTTATCTGCAGCCAACACAGGCTGGTTATCAAATATTTGTTTGAAATAAAGAAAACAAAACCTGAGGACTTTTGCAGCAGGAAAGTGTAACTTTGTTGTGTTGGGGAAGGTGTTGCAGAGTGAAATGATGCTGCTGCTTAAGGTGGTTGTAAATCATCCTTTCATCTCAACAGGATTGAGTTTCAGGTGCTAAATTTCCAGGAAAAAAGAATTGTTGTAAGTAAATATAAATATATTCAAATGCAGATGGTTTGACTGCTGCATGTCTGGTTGTTTTAGTGTATTGCCTTATCTATGGCAGTGAAAAATCCTAAATAGATAGTATTTGTATTTATATATTTGTTTATCATAAATGTGAGTGTTCAGTGAAGGAAGGTAATATATATTCCTTAAAATTATTTTAATACGTTATAATAATAGTTTACTGAGCATTAAGGAAGAAATTGAAATTCAGAAATAGGGGGACAATGTGTAGAAAAAACTATTAATGTTGATTTCACTACTTTGCAGCACTCAACATTAATAACTGCTGGACTTGTGTGCCTGTTTCACTGGCAAATACTCAAATCACAGAGAACTGGGCTTAGTTCTGTCATAATTTCTGGTTAAATATGTTTTATAGCACTTAAATTGTTCAAGGTTCTTTACTAATCTAATTTTCCAAAATACCCAAAGTGGCCTGAAACTTAGAAATTCCCAGCAAACCTTTCAGTAGAAATATTTTATAAGTTCCCAAAATTAAATATACAACACTGATGCTTAAAAAATAAATCAGCTCAGGGAAATTAAATGGGTATTTTCAAGATCTTAATTTCCAAAGTCTTAGAAAGATTGCGTACTTGACTTAAGAATAAGATGGCAAATAAATGGCAAAGAACACATGGATTTTAGGCAGTCTTGAGCACAGCAAGGGTCAAGAAACACCATTTAGATGCAGGCAATAAGATTGGCACATTGGGATGAGAAGAAGACCTTCAGGACTGGCATAAAAAGAAATGGAAAAAAGGTGATAATTTAGCAGCAATTCAGAAGCAGAAGTTGTTTGGGTTTTTTTCTTTTTATTATGCAACATGCTGCAGTAGGAGCATGTGGAATTTCTGTGCAGAAATGGCTGCAGAGGGAAAGAAGAAGAGCAAGGAGGAGAGGAAATGGCCTGAGGCTGCACCAGGGGAGCTTGAGGATGGACATGAGGAAGAATTTCATCATGGCAAGGGTTGTCAGGCTTTGGCAGGGGCTGCCCAGGGAGGTTTGGGGTCCCCACCCCTGGAGGTGTCCCAGGAAGGATGGAGGTGGCACTGAGTGCTCTGGGCTGGGGACAAGGGGGGGATCAGCCACAGCTTGGGTTTGATGATCTCAAAGGTCTTTTCCAACCTCAGTGATTCTGGGATTCTTACCCGCCTGACTCCTCTGGTGCTTGAGAATTCATCCTTGTGACTCTCTGCCTCCTCCTCTAGGCTTTGTCTGCATCTATAAATTCACCAAGGCCAGCTGGGACAGGCTTGTTTGCGCTGCCTGGGGATACCTGTCCTTGTTATTGCTTCTGAGAGTGCTGGGCACATTTCGTGCAGGCAGGAAGGGGACACTGGCCAGGAGCAGGAGGAAAGAGCACGTGCAGAGTGCCAGGAGAGCACGAAGGAGCTGCCTGTGGATGGCAGGTGGTAGCACACATCTCCTCTGGAGCCAGAGGGGCTGAGTGGGAAGCCTGGAGACGAGGCTGCCTTGGCCACAGCCCAGCTGGAGCTCTGGAGATGGTTGAGTTCAGCGGCTGGGGATCAAACCTGCAAACGTGGAGCTGCTCTTGTGCCAAAATGCTTCACCTCAAGCCAGGATGGCTCAGAGCCGAGGTCCCAGTGACTCCCAACTGTCCATGGCTGTGTGTGAGGGGTCTGACACGAGCAAAGTGCCAGTGGAGCTGGTGCTGGCAGTGGTTCCCAGCCCTGCAAGGTCAGGCTGTCACCTGCATGCCTGCTCTGACCTTGTTTCCATAAAGCTTGGAGAGTGTGCTGGGAAAATCTGAAATAAAGCCACCACCAAGTACTATGCAGAGGGTAATTCCCTCATAATTTGCTCATATTTTAATCTCTATCCATCACAGGAGAAACAGAGGAAAATGAGGGGTGGTTTTTCAAGAGTGAAGCATCAAAGCAATGGCAAACCTTGCCCACATTTGAGCTGTCCATTAAATGCTCTGTTCCCTTGGCTGTGCTGATTTCTCCAGCCTTGCCTTGCCAGCCCATCATTCCTTGGCTCTGTTTTTGCCAAGGCAGGATACAAACCTCTGTTTAAGAGAATCTACCGTGCAAAACGAGCTCTTTCCGTGCTTTCTCCCACGTTTATCTTTGGCAGCTCGTTCGTGCCTTGTCCCTGAGCTCAGTTACTCATCAGAAGTAACTAGGGCTCATTTCTGTGCTGCCCACCCAACATCCCCTCGTGCTACCAAAGGTGGCAAAATATTCCACCAGGGTTTGGGTTTGGTTTTGTATCTTTTTTTTTTT
>VWZS01006759.1:453078-497450 GCA_013397075.1 Rhabdornis inornatus
AAAAGAAAAGAACAATGCAGCACGGCGGCGTCCAGGCAGACAGTTTAACCCTCGGGTCAGCGTGTTTGTATTTCACTTATTGGATTGTTAATAGATTTTCTTCATTTGTGCGAGACATTGTGAATGATGTGCTGAGGCCTTTCTATTCCTTCACCGTGGTCCACCTGTAAGAAGATAGCGTTAAAAGCTGCTGGAGTTTCTACCTCTTGACAACATCCCAGCTGTAGCCTCGCAATAGCAATCCTCCCGTGGCAGTTTTAATTATCGGCCCCGGCGATACCATCAGTAAGTGTGTAATTACGTGTCACTTTCCTGGCTGTTGGGTATGAAAAGTGGAACCAGTGAGATGATGATCGTTGAAGCTGTAGACTCATATTTAAACAATTCAAAATGTGTAACTGGCAGTGTCATTAAACAGAGAGAGTCTGACCCCAGCTGTCAGTTACTTTTCCTTATGCAGATTTTTTTTCATGCTGTCTGTCAAAAGAGCTCCATGGGCTGAGATGGGACGGGAGAGGCAGCGGAATGCAGGAGAGCTGCTCTCCTCCTCTCCTGCCAAGGTGGTCTTTTACCCTAAATAAATATTGCTGGAGATATTGTAAATAAACGTGGGACAACGCAGGGAATCATATAGACTTTGGTGATGAATAAACAAAGGGAGACTATCAAACATAAAGTCAGTCGTTCAAAAAATATGAATAAAATGGGACTCATTAGCCTGAACTTAAAGAACAAGGCTTATGGTAATTTGGGGGATTCATTACTGAAGGATAAAAATGGAATCATTTTCATTTCTTCTTTTCCACCAAAATTTTTTTGAAGCCGTGGCATATAAAGAAATGACCTGAGGGTTATTATTATTATTTAAATCCATATATGTACACACACACATATATATTTATATATATGAGAGTGACAAGCATGCACATGCATACATATCTTACGTATCTGCAAGAATAATAACAATTTTTGAATATTGCCCTCAAAAATAATCATTATAATATGGATCCCTTTCACTTTCACTTCAAAGTCAGCAATGCTTAAAGTGTGCAAAGTACCAGAAACTTGTCTCCTGGCCAATATATGCTAAACAGATGGAAAAAATAAATATATGTGCATAGGAGTTGGCAAGTAAAGAATTTTTTTTTCAGCGAATTGAGTCAGAAATTTCTAAAATGACAACTCTGCTGTCTGAAGACAGGCACAAGTGGTTTGACTGGGAATTTGGGGCTGGCATGCCAAGAGTTAATTTTGGAAAGACAAGAAAATACATGGAACAGTACTTAGAAAAAAGAAAAATAAAAATAATAAAAAATAAAAGATTGGAGGTTAAACAAACACCAATCTGTGTAGAGAGAGAAAAATGTTTCTTTATTTTTAAAATGTTTACACTTCTCAGAATAAACCCATAAGACACCTTAATTTAAAGCTTTGGAGTTCACATGGACTCCAGCAGCAGCAGTGGAACAACAGAGGCATGCTGGATGTTTAGCCTTTGAAAAAGCACAGCATCAACACCTGCTTTTGCAGATTTTAAGGGGAAATAAATTCATTTTGTGAATGTGTGTGTGTGTTCCTGTACATATCTGTATATAAAAGCTTTGCATATATTTCTTGTTTCAAAGACAATGCCACAGAGCAGCGCATACAGGAGTGCTGGCTATATTAATTGCAGCAGTACTTTCATACTTGAAAGTAATAAATAGGCACATATTAAATCCTCTAAGGATTAATTTGTATTTTATCAGCTGTGAAAAGGGCAATTTTTTACATATCCAGACTTAAGAGGTAGCCCTATTAGACCTTCATTGGAAAACAAATTCTGCATATATTTTGCACCAGGGCTTTTTATTTTCTTTCTTATTCTCCCTTCCCCTCTTCCCCCCTGCCTTTTTAAAAGCCTTCCTCGTAGCAAGTGGTTATGTAATGTCAGGCCGGGGTGGGAATGGGCTGTGATGCTGTGGACAGACAAACTGTGAACCAATAAATTTGATAAATTCGGGTGAGTGACCAACAGAAACCCCCACGCTGAGCCACGTCCAGTGCCTCACTTTTCCTTGGCATTTGAAATATCCAGTGCTTAAGGTCATCCAGTTTTTGACCCATCCATACTTTTAACCTCACAGGTCTCTTCCAATCTCTATTTACAAATTTTTTGCTGTTGCCTCTAACGAAGAGGTGCAGGGGAGCCCCCCCGGCAGGAGCCGGTTTTTGCATGCCAAACAACCACTTCTCTTTGTCTTTCATGGAGCTGTCTGTAGGGCGGAGGATTTTCAAGTTCTGTGTCTGTCCTACTTGCATGTTAGCTGCAGGCGATGTGCATCACAGGGAGGAGGCAGTCCCTTGGGGAGGCCCCACTTTTCTGCATTTAGTTGCTTGCTTTGAAAGCAAAGGATGCTAAAAAAATTAGTTCTTTTCAGAGTGTGGGATGACTCGTGAACAACAAACAGACTCAGAGTTGAAGGCTCCTGTGTTAATTATTTTTTTTTTGTGTGTGTGTGTGTGTGTGTATTGGAAGTCAAGTTATGATTTTTAAAGGGGTGCTGCACATTTTATTTATTCCCAAAATCTTGAGGTGCTTCCAGCAGATGTGGGGTGTTGGAGCTCCTGTGTGTGAGTCTGTGGAGCTCCCTTGGTGGGGGTGAAAAGGGACTTGGAGGAAATCAGCAAATTCTTTGCAGAGTTAGAATCCTTAGAGAATCATTAAGGATGGAAAAGATCTCCGAGGTCATAAAGTCCAACCTCAATTTCTTGTATCCTGAGCTCTGCCCTTTAAGCTGGGCTTTCCCCACGCTGTCCCACGTGAGGTTTGTCAGGGCAGTTAAAATCAGTTTGAGGTGCACTTGCTGCTGCTTCCCAGTCTGGAATGTGGCAGGCCAGTGTCCTTAGGCTACAGCTCACTTCAAGGTTTCTCTAGTCCAAAAGTCCACAAAAATTTTCACTAACCCCTTTCTATAGGGAGGAACAATTAAAATGTTGACTAGCAAGTGATTTTCTCTATGAGTTTGAAAATTTTCCTAAGCAGCCTAAGCTGGATGAAAGATCACCAAACATTTTTGTTCATTTGCTTTTCAAAACGCCCTGCACATTTTTAGTTCATCTGAATTCTTCTTTTATGGAATTGATGGCAGTCTGGGGAAAGAAAAATTGGTTTCTATGGGCTCTTGAAGCAAATCTGCTGTTATCATCTGTGCTGGCTTTGCCTGGGTTATTTGAATAGTAAAGTGGTTGTAGACAAAGCCATGGCCACAGCAATGGTGACCCCAGAAGTTGTTTGAGCACTGGCACAGCTGAGGGGCTGCCCAATGAAATCCCTGGGCTCCAGTTGTGACCTTTGGTTCTGCTCTCATTGTCAAATCACCCAAACTCAACACTCGCTGGTGGGACCCACTAAACAGGACAACAGCATCATTGTGTTCCTCTTTACTGTTAACTGTGAAACCAAAATTCAGAGCAGTATCTTGCTAATCATAGCAGGCACTCCAGGATTTTCTGCTTTTCTGTTTTAAAGCACCATCCAAGCCTGGTTATGGGAAAATATCTATTTTTGCCTTATGAGACCAGCACAACCACTTCTGTTTTGGTATCAAAAGAATAAAACCAAGCTTTACTACAAAGATAGTAATTTTGGATGTAGTGGAATAAAATCCAGTGGGGTGTGGGGCCAGGGGAGTGTTTCCTATGTATGATTTCAATAAGGAAGTGGAGCTGCAGTAAGGCATGTTCTGCTGTGGAAGAGCAGCTGCTGCCTCCTGCCTTCAGCACCACAGGAGGTTTAAATTGGATATTTGGAAAATTTCTTCATGGAAAAGGTTGTCCAGCCCTGGCACAGGTTTCCCAGGGGAATAGTGGAGTCAGCATCCCTGGAGGGGTTTAAAAGCTTTGCAGATGTGGAACTTTGGGATACAGGTGAGTGGTGGCCTTGGATTGCTGGGGAATGTCTGGACTTGATGGTGTTAGAGGGGTTTTCCAACCTCAACTACTCTGTGATTCTCTGTGCTTTCTTCACAAGCTTATTTTCTTTCTATTAAATTGGATTAAATTTATGAGTGCTTTAGGTCATAATGTACAACTTTTTGGCTTTATAAAAGAACAATATTCAAGTAGCCAGGACTGAGAGCTTTGCTGGGTAATTTGCAGTGTCCCAGTGCTCCCTCAGTGTCTGCTCCTCAACGGGTGTTTTCCCTTTCTGCCTTTGCCTCCCTTCCCAAAGCCATGGCTTATTTCTCCCTCTGCTTTTACTCTGAGCAGAGTGAACCTAGATGACTCATGTTGCAAAGAACAGCAAAAAAAAAAAAAAAAAAAAAAAAAAAAAAAAAAAAATCTTCACTTAATATCAAAAACTATCTTGAAATTATGAAGCAGGAGATGTACTTTGCTTATCACACTGGAAACCTATTAGACAAGTACCCTTGGTGCATGGAAAATATATGCTTTTAACAGTTTTAATCCTTTATCAATTATTCATATGGGAAGGTTTTCCTGTATTTGTTCAGTATGTTGGATGGAATAGCAAGCACGACTTTATTTGTCTAACAGTTTTGTTCCAACTGTATCCGATAAGATATTTAACACCCCCAAACATATTTAATTTAAGAAATAAAGAGCCATTCTTTCTGTGGGGTTTTCCACATCATTCTTCTTTATTACACCAGGTTTTGCTCATCATACCATGTTCCTCCTCAGAGGACAGAGACAAATAACCATTCCCCGCAAGGACAATGTGTGTGTTGAATGCATTTTAAATGCTGCACTTTGTTATGATTGCAACCAACATTTTAAATATGCTGCAATCAAATTCCAAAATGACACGAGAAAAATGACATCAGAGAATAAATCTATTTGGCTGCACAGGCAACAGGAATGTTGGAGCTGCAACATGCTTAGCTTGAAAGTTAAAGATTGAGTACAATGTTTATTTTATTTGCTTAAGAGAGGCAAGGCTAATTCATCCCTGTTGTGGAAATCAATGGATTACAGTATAAATATACTCCTCAAATATATTTGTCATATTACATGAGTTAAATAGCATTACCTAAATATAGTTTAGCTTTTAAATATCACATGAGATTACTGATTTGCTTTTACATTGTGCTGGGTTTGTTTAAGCTGTTCCAGGGTCTCACCCATGGCATACATAGTAATTCTGCCTACGGAATAAGAATCTGGAAGAGGGAAATCAAAGTCAAATGAGTTTCCTGGTGGAAGTTGGAAGTTGTAAAACTGGCAAGGCCTGGGATAGCTGATGCAGGAACATTTTGTTTCTCCTAAATGAGCTTCCAGCTAGGCTGGAAAGTCCCTGGAGTGGTCATTTGCTGTATCATGGACTCTTTCCTTGTGTTTCTTACAGGTTTAGAGGCACATGAGCCACTGGATAAAAGATCTTGGAGGAAAAAAAGTCCCATGCAGCTTCTTGCTAGGAATGGTTCAGATTTTGAGAAGGAAACATTTTTATCCATGTAGGATCATCCATCCCTGGAGTCTATTAAATACTTCAGGAGTTTCTGGGCTGAGCCATGCAGTTTTCTGGCTGTGTTTAAATGTATTGGCTCCTGTTAATATTGGTATGAATATTTCTTATCTGTCATCCTGAAAATTCCCCACAAAGAAAATAAATTATGTCTTACATACAAAGTTTTAAAGTGACTGTGGCTGAGATGATGGATTTAGCTTGTCTTATGTGAAAAACAAAACACAAAAAAAAGGTAGGAAATAAAGTGGTATTTAAAAATGGGATTTGCTTGCCTTCAAACTTGTAACTGTGGTTTCCTCCAAAGGATTGGAGCTGAGCAGGTGTTGCCTAGGTAGGAAAATTTCACTTAAAGGTCTCTGAACTGTCCCAAACTGAAGTCCATTCTCATCCATAACGTAATTTAGCCCTTGACAGATATATAGAGCTCTTGGAGCTTTCTGTTCTTCACAAAATCTCCTGAGCTTCAAGTCTCACTGACCAGATGGGTTGTAATTTGGCCTCTGACATGGCACAGTCCTGCTGGAGGGTGAAAATTACCTGAACTGGCCAACGCCGAGGTCACACTCTCGTCTCCTTAAAGTCATTTTCTTTTCTCAGGCTCCTGCCTCCCATTTCCCAGCACACAGAGCTCTCTTTTCTGCATTTTGAGTAGTGCACGGGAGCGAGACGTGGAATATTTATCCCCTCGGAAGTCAGATATTATACTTAAATGTCTTAAGCCTGTGCCTCACGTCAGTCACAGGATTGATTTAGCCTCAGTGATATCTGACTCCACGAGCAGGAAGCTGAGATTGCCCCGTGTAGGGTAGATTGGAACACTTTGTACTCTGTCAGGTGTCAGAAACTGCATAGAAATGTGCTTAATTAATGAGAGCCTTGAGTGCTTTTCCAGGCTGAGAGTTTGTGGCAGAGCAAAAGGGACAGGTGACATTACAGAGGGGATCTGCTGCAGGCTGCCCAACCAGGAGGATGGGATGAGACCCTCCACAGGCAGGAGCAGTTCACAGTCACAGGTCCTGGTCCTCAGGAGGGGCTTCACCCATCCCTGTTCCTGCTGGAGGGACAGCACAGCACATCAGGGGAGGGGACTGTCCCCTCCTGTCCCTCTGTGGTGCACCCAGCCCGGAGCACTGCAGCCAGCTCTGGGCTAAGCAGCACAGGAGGGATGTGGGACTGCTGGAATGAGTCCAGAGGAGGCAAAGGAGCTGCTCCAGGGCTGGAGCCAGGCTGGGAGAGCTGGGGAAGCTCACCTGGAGAGGGGAAGAATCCAGGGAGAGCTCAGAGCCCCTTCCAGAGCCTAAAGGGGCTCCAGGAGAGCTGGAGAGGGACTGGGGACAAGGCATGGAGGGACAGGACACAGGGAATGGCTCCCACTGCCAGAGGGCAGGGATGGATGGGATCTTGGGCAGGAATTGTTCCCTGGGAAGTTGGGCAGGCCCTGGCACAGGGTGCCCAGATTTGCTGTGGCTGCCCCTGGATCCCTGGCAGTGCCCAAGGCCAGGTTGGACATTGGGCTTGGAGCAGCCTGGGACAGTGGGAGGTGTCCCTGCCATGACAGGGGTGGCACTGGGTGATATTTAAGGTCCCTTCAATGCCAAGCCATTCTAGGAATCTGTGATTCTATAAACAAACATTCATGCCTTTTTCTCCATGTTTTTTTTCCCTTTAAATAAAAACCAGAATAAAGATATTTCAGAAGAATCCCAACCACCTGCCATGTTCCATTAAACTGTTCCTTCCTCAGGCCATTATACTTGAGCAGCTGGTGTGAATGAACTGTACTTAGAATGAAGTGAGGGACATTTTTCTCTTGTAAATAACAAAAGCCACAGATATTTTTGTGTTAGCATTTTCCCTTCCTTCTCTCTCTGGGTTGGACTGAGCTCTCCTTGCTGCTTGGGCATCTATCCGAGCTCCAAAACAACAGGAAGGGAAAAGATACATGGAGTGCATCTAATTCTGGTATTTTTTACTGCCTTTCCTTTAGTTAGTTGAGAACAAGGGATTGCTTCTGACTGTTTTTCTCTCCAGGAGAAGTTTTCTTTGCTGGGTCATCCGTGCAGCCCTGGCACGGTGTCCCTGTGGCGCGGTTGTACCGACAACCTCCAGGTCAGCAGCATGTCTTGCAATGAACAGAATTTACCCTTTCACCTTCACATCCCCCTCCACTCTTGTATACAGCTTACTTTTTTATTTTTTTTCCACAGCAGAAGTTTTTTTTTTTTTTTTTGCAGGTGCAAAAAGGAGCCTTTCATTTCCCCCATCTTAGGGAAAAAGTTAGAAAAAATACGCTTTCCTTTCTGAAAGGCAGTATTTTGCTTTTAGCACTACTTTATGTGCAGCGTTTTTTTAGCTCCTCTAATCTTAAATTCAGTACATGAATGGATGGATAATTTCCTCCCTGTCAGTTTTTTCATGCCTCTGAATTATTTACTACCCCCACAACTTGTAGCTGCGAGTCCACTTATTCCTCGTTGAGCCGTGGCCGCGCGAGGAGCTCGTGTTCTCCCGCTGTCCTGGGGGAAGCATCCTCAGAGGGGTGCCCAAGCAGGACCCCCCACCACCCCCCAGAACCGAGTCCTTAAGCAGCACAGCCTGGATCCAGCTAATTTGTCTTCATCATTCATATCTCCCAAATCCTGAATCATTTTGGTTGCCCTCCACTGCACCTTTTCAATCTCTGCAATGTCCTGCCTGTAATATAGTGACCAGAATTGCACACAATATTTCAGATATACTCCCACTAATGTCTTATATAAAGTAGTGCCTGAATAACTTGTGCTGATTTATAATCCTTACAAATATATATATTTGTTTAGCTGCTGTTGTTGGGGGTTTTTTTATTGCTGCCAAACATTGAACATATGTCTGGTGGTCTGAAGGCCTGTTAAAGACAACAAATGAATCACATTTTCTACATGACAAAAGAAAACACCTTTATTTTTTATCATTGTCGAGCTTGAGTGGTGATATAAGATAAATTGAAACAACAAAAGGAAAAGAGAGTTTAGGAAAGTCAAGTAATAAGGTATCAGGTTATAAATGAAGTCTTCCAGTGCCTGAAGTTAAAAAGGATCCACAGGCACTTCACACTTCTTAAAAAACAAATAAATCGCCCAACAGGGTGGTGCTAACCTGTTCCTGCTTAGAGTACAGAAGCTTCTCCCACCCCTTGGGTGTGGAGAATCTGACAGAACATAAATGGGAATTTTTCAGTGGCCTTAGCTGTGGGAATATGCAGTGCCACGTGTGATGCCCATGCACAGAGCAGCCCTGTTCGGGGTGTGGGTGATGCTCCATTCCTGATGGTGTCAGGAGTTATGGTTTCTACATGTACATGAATTTCCAGCAGTTGCTTTGGATCTGCTGGGTAAGGTCCTGGCCTTGGTTTTGGAGACGTACGATTAATATTCTGAACTAATGCACTTTGATAATGTTATTTGCAGTGAAAGAGAATTGCGTGCACGAGAAAGAAGCAATACATTGCCAGAAGATCTTACTTTAAAATCTACTAAAACATCTGCCATTCCCAAACAAGCCAAACCAAGGATTATCATTTTGTATAAGACCTGAAAAAAAACTTGAAAAGACCAAATGCAAGCGTGGTCAAGGTGAAATGACCCTGGGAGGACGCTGGGAATGGCAGGCCACAGAAGACCAACAAGAATTTTCTCTTTAATTGATGCAGCAAGGTTTGAATTCTGCTTGTTTCCAGTTTGAGAAGAAGTTTTTTGATGGCTTCCACCTGATCCAGTCTCCACTCTGAGTGCAGGTGACCTGCATTAATGGCCTCCTTTTCCCAAGACATCATGCTGCTATTAATGCATTGTCCCAGGTTCTAGCCTGGCTGGTGGCCATTACTGCCAATAAATAATGGCTCTTGTTCCATCGACTCCTGTGAAGGTCTGGGGACATGAAATTCATGTGTGCTACCAATGTAGATCGAATGTAACCTTGACATTAATCAGACAGGTGGAATTTAAGGCTTCCCCAGTTTTTCCAGTGCTGCTCTCCTAACAAATCGTGGAGTTCTTCTGCAGTTTTCTGGTCAGCTAATGTGAAAAAAAAAAAACAAAACACACCTTCCTTTTCCCCTTATTGCTTGGGTTTATTTTTTAAATTTTTTATTTTGAATCACATTTATTTTTTAATATGATCATCACCATATTTACGAACACCTCTGCCTTCCCTGCGCTCTCCCGCATCCCAAACGGGCTCCCGTTTTTCCAGGAGCAAACAACAAATGGAGCAGACCTTTGAAGAAACCCACCCCCGATTAATAGTTAATGATGGCTCGGGAGAAGGAACAAAGCCCGTGTGGTGTGAACACGGATTAGCCCTTTTATAACCACGGCCGAGCAGTTTGTAGGAGCCGCGATGCCCGGGAGCAGCCCGCTGTGCCCACCTGCCGAGACCAAGGCTGGGCAGCGGGCTCGGCGCGGGGGTCCGGGGGGTCTCTGCTCCCCAGCTGCCCCCCTCTCCCAGAAAACAACCAGCTGGTTGATGCAGGAGCATCCCCTGCCGACCAGCGCCTGGCAACCATCGCCTCTTGCCAAGGCGTTGTCTCTCCATCCTCTCCTGGCTCTGGCGTTGAGGAGCTTGGCCAAGGTTGATGCCCAGCACGAGGCTCTGGGCCCCATTTGGGTTGCACAACCATTGGCTGTTGAGTCAAAGCACTCCGAGATCATCGGGGCACGTCTTCAGCTGGTGCCGGTGGGGCTCAAAGCCGAGGCAGGTGGTAAAAATCTGAATTTCTCTGAATTCAGAGAAAGCCACTCTGGAGGTGAAATTCTCTGCATGCCCTGACCCTCTTCCAGAGCCCTCCTTCCCCACACAGAATATTTCAAGTTTAGGGCTTCAAATATTTCTGTTAATAAATTACTATGCATCATGTCAAATTAGCATTGCCATTACTAAAAGATTAATAGCGACAATGCGTTGTGGCACTCCATTGCTTCAGGGTAATTTTCTTTTGTTCATGCTTTGGCATAATATTGTAGAGCAGAGCGGCAGAACTACGGAGCATAAATTTAGGCTCAGCCCCTCAGCAGAAGAGGCAATCCTAATCACAGCAGAGGGCTGGCAGTTAGCTCCCAACCTTCTGGGAGCATCCTGGGATGAGCGCCGCCCGACATCCCTCACACCTCTCACACGACAAGACAGATCCCGGCGTTTACGCGGTTTTATTTACTAAGTGCTCGGGAGGGATAAACAAGGCTAATTTGCATATGAAGCCTTTTTATTTGAGCCCTTGAGTAATTGGAGGGTTAGCAGTGGTGTGTGCACTTAAGTGTATGTCACGCCAGCAGCAATCTTCCCTTCCATAAATTCTCCATCCTAACTGGAGTTTACAGGGGGAGAAATCACTCTGGTGCTCGGGTCCCTTTCCATGGTGCTTGTAAAAAAGGAGCAACTTTTTTTTCCCTCAGCCTCCTCAGGCAGGGCCACGACAACAAAGCAATTAAACAAGGTGGTTCAGTGGCTGTGATTCGAAATAAAAGGTGGGAGGTGTCGTGTGGCATCAGAGGATTCACACAAGGATTTCATACCTGAGCTTCAATGATGGGCAGGGAGAGGAAAAGCATCTAAATCTCATTTTGAGACACTGCCTTTTTTATTTTTTACTGGTTTAACAAATGGCTTTCACGAGTGAAATTATTGCGTTATCATCTCTTCGGCTTCGTGCTGGATACATCCAGGAAAATATCTTCATGATGGCTCTGTTTCTTGCTTAACTATCAAGTATTGGTATTTTTAATGTTTTTGTAAACATTATATATTTTAATACTTGAGAAAATGTATCTCATAAATAAGCTTTATTATCTGTCAAAAAGGATGAAAATACAACTTTACATTTCTGTTTTAAAGTAATTTTAGTGCCTATTAGCTATAAAGTAACAGTTATATATAATTTAGAGTATGTAGTCACTCGAAACAACTTGACATTTTCACACAAACACAGAACCTTAATAATAGTCTTGGGATTTCATTGGAAGTATACACCACTACAGGATATTAAAATAACTTATGGTGCACTGTAATTCTTGTTTTGTATTTGTCCAAGTAGTTTTGAAGCATGCTATAAAGCAGAAAAATAAAAACCTAAGCTCCAAAGTCAGCTAAGCTGCATTCTTAAAGTTATAGCAGTCTTTTCATATTAAGTATGATTAAACCAGCTGACATTTCTCGTTGTCATCTTTCTCTTCTCCCTTCCTATTAATATGCTGTGCTTAAAATGTAAATGCTGTGCACACGGCATTTTTTATTTAAAGCCCTTGCAATTGTTTGCTTAAAATAATGATGCTGATTGTATGCATTCAGGGATGGGAATGAGAGCCTGAAAACAGTAATTTACTTGTTGATCTCAGGGTAAACTCCAGATTTGTGCAATGGAATACTTTCAGCACTGGAATGCTGAACTCAGTCAGCTCCAGAAGCCCAGTGATGTTTCTTCCTTTTGTTCTGCATCCAAGTGAAAATCAGAACCATGAGGACGCCACTGCAGGTTCACCAGTCTGACCAGCTTCTTCTTGAAATGAAGTGGAAATTTAAAAAAAAAAAAAAAAATTAACAACTCCCATAGATTTTATTCTTTCAAAATAACCGGACAGAACTCATTGTGATTAAAATGTGCCCAATTTTCAACTTGTTCTTTTAATTGTAATTGGAGTGGCCTGTGGGTAGGGATTAGGTGAGTGTACAGATGTGCACAAAAATTAATATGGACTTGGAGGAATGGCCTCATCGCCATAAAAGGGCCGACCAAATGTTCACAGATGGAATTTGAGTGGACCCTTATTGAATAAGCTCGTAGGGCCCACTTGGGTCATTTCTGCATCAATCTTTTTTGGTCTATTTGGAAAAGGCACAGTTCAGGCTTTTTCCACAATAATTATTCTCATGCCTGATCCATTAATTTTTTAATTTGCTTTAGGGTTGACTTGTGACAGAGCCACTACTATCAACAGGAAAATATTAAAATGCAGTTTGGAGAAGGTTGTGTGATTTTTCTAACCTTCCTTGCTACGATATGGTCAAATAAAATAATTACACATAGCAGTATTTTATCCACATGGAATGCAAAAATCTTGCATACAATTAAAGGCCTTGCTCTGTCAAGAAGCTTTCAAAACCTGCTGGTAATTGGGGAGTTTGACATCAAGAGAGAATTTGGTGATAGAAAAGGAAATAACTTTAAAATATTACAGCTTTTTTCTTCCTTTCCCTTCTCTCCTACCCCAGTGTTTATTTTCAAGGCCAGGTTGGACATTGGGGCTTGGAGCAACCTGGGGCAGTGGAAGGTGCCCCTGCTCATGGCAGGGGATGGAATTGGATGAACTTTTATGCCCCTTCCAACCCAAACCATTCCATGAGTCTGTGATCTCTTTCTAATTTAGATATTACTTTGAAACAGTTTGATTTATAAACATGCATATGAAAAACCAAATCCAGAAGTTTTTCTTTTTATACCTTTCTTCCCAGGAGTGCCACTGAATTTGTACACAGCAGAGGAGAGCAGGAACGAAATGGAATCATTAAACTGTGAAATATGGAAATATTTGTAACAACAAAATAAAGCTGACAAAAGACTAATTTCAGCAAAACTGGTTTTAAAAAAATTTTCAGGGTTTAGAAGCTCCTCTTCCATGGAGTGAGGATGGATCATGGAATGGTTTGGGTTGGAAGGGACCTTAAATCCCACCCAGTGCCACCAATTAATTTTGGATGCACGGTTCATGCCAAGGCTGATTTTACTGAAGGGGGTGGACACTGTGGTAGCTGCAGAGACCCCACAGCACTGGTGACTTCAAGGCATTGTCCCAGCCCCAGGTCCTGGTTTAGATCTCATGGATCCCTCCATCAGCACAGAGCAGCAAAAAATCTTCCAGATCATAGAATAGAATCCCAGAATGGTTTGGGTGGGAAGGGATCCCAAATCCCACCCAGTGCCACCCCTGCCATGGCAGGGACACCTCCCACTGTCCCAGGCTGCTCCAAGCCCAATGTCCAACCTGGCCTTGGGCACTGCCAGGGATCCAGGGGCAGCCACAGCAAATCTGGGCAAACAGAGCAGTGGATGAATTAAATAACTCAGGTTATGATTTTGAGGGGGTTAAAAGGACACATGTGGTCAAATGTCTCTCAAAAAGGTGATGGAAAAGAGAAGAAATGGACAGCAGCTGCCTAAAGAAATGTTTTGGTTTGTTTTGCTTTGTTTTGGTTTGCTTTGATTTGTTTTGGTTTGCTTTGGTTTGTTTTGGTTTGGTTTGTTATATTTTGTTACTATTTTCCGGAGATGTGGAAATAGAAAAATATTTATTTAAGAAGAAGACATTTGATGTTGACATGCCCAGCCAGCGATTTTCTCCAGACTGGGAGTTTCACTTAATCAGGGCAATTTGAGAACACCAGATAAATCTAGAACAGAAAATGGACTCTGTACAACATTCCAACAATATCCCTCCCTGAAAATCAGAAATTGCCCATTTGCAGGTGGAAAAGAGATGGCTACTTCTCTTTCCTACTCCCTAGGATATTTCTTTTTCCAGTTAATCTTTTACTGCCAAGCAGGAGGAAGGAGAAGTATCTGTGTAAACAAGAGTTGGGTTTTTGAAGCTCCAGGTGTTTGGGGTAGCCCACCAAACTCTGTGGGAGCNGCTCATCCAAGTAGCTGAACAGGAGGGAGAAGCATTAGAATATTGATCAAATAAACAGGGAGAAGGAAGGGAAAATGAAAGTGCTGGATGTGGGGTAGGAGAGCCCACACCTCTGCAGTTGGAGTTTGTAGCTCCTAAAGGCAGCAGGGAGATAAAGGAGCACATGGAACCAGGAGCAGCTCCCCGTGGGACTGCAGATGACATTGTAACAGATGACTCCAGATGACAATGTAAGAGGAGGAATGGGGAGAAATTATATTAACAAACTGTAGTCGATGGTTATAATAAGATTTGAACTGCTGAATAACCGAACCTGAAAGACCAACATATTTTTCAAGATGGTTTAGAAGGATCCCACGATTGAGTGTGTCAAAAGCTGCAATTATGTCAAGAAGTATTACAGAGGATGGATTCCCAACATCAGCTACAATAAGTGTATTATTACAAATCCTGATCAGCAGAGATGGAAAAAAAAAACCCCAAAAACAAAACCGCAGAGAAACTTTTGTAATAAATTACATCCTTAAAATATGGGCTTTATGGCTCTTCTTCTCTCCTAATAGTGATAGAAAAAAGCAGATTTAAATCTGCTTTACTGATTACTGGAACATACGGGGATTTTAAAAATCCATTTAATACAGTTACTTTTTTAGAGTTTCAGATAGTCATAGGGGATGATAATACCTTTATGATATTTTCAATATGGGAACTTAGCAGAGGAAAGATTTTTTTTTCTCAGATATTGGCTCCAAGGAGTGTGTTGTTGGATAAAGATTTTGCTTCCCAAATTGTAAGACTGAGAGTGAATCATATGAAACTATGGATTATTTTTTTTGTTGTCGTGGGAAGAGGTTCTATAATAAGTCTATCAGTTTTCTGGCATAAATTTGTCAGGGGAATAAATGTGTCTAATACATATTTTTGATGATTGATAATGGTTTTCCAAGTCTGCTAAATAAGGAAGTAAGACATTTTCTTTCTATGTTTAAATGATGGGAAAAATAGACTGGGTGTTATAAAACAGCAAAAATATTATTAGTTCAGAGGGTTTGGAAGTTCTGAAAATTTTAGCTACATTTAGTGGAATTTCTAGTTTTGTGGACAAGGACTACAATGTGCTGAATATCAGTAAATTTTTTTTCTTTTTCTGACTCACACTTGCCACATGCAAATATTCAGTGGTTCAAGCACAAAATCTCCCTAACTCTACTCCCAAACTAAAATCATAAATCCAAGATTCAGGTCCTAGGGGCTTTTTAGCCAGGCTTATTCGGGGCTTGCCAATCCTGTTGTCCACATTGTTGGTTTTGCTGTTTCTCCCCCACATCTTCCAGTGAGGAATGTGAGAGAAGTCCTAAAATGAGTGAATAAGGACAGAAATAAGGAATGGTTTTGTTTTGAAACCCTTTGGTGGGATATCCAGACAGAATTTGACACGAGGCTGATGGAATGACAAATGAAAGGTGGGAATGTGATCACAGAATCACCAAAAAAAAAAAAAAAANATATTTTGTTACTATTTTCCAGAGATGTGGAAATAGAAAAATATTTATTTAAGAAGAAGACATTTGATGTTGACATGCCCAGCCAGCGATTTTCTCCAGACTGGGAGTTTCACTTAATCAGGGCAATTTGAGAACACCAGATAAATCTAGAACAGAAAATGGACTCTGTACAACATTCCAACAATATCCCTCCCTGAAAATCAGAAATTGCCCATTTGCAGGTGGAAAAGAGATGGCTACTTCTCTTTCCTACTCCCTAGGATATTTCTTTTTCCAGTTAATCTTTTACTGCCAAGCAGGAGGAAGGAGAAGTATCTGTGTAAACAAGAGTTGGGTTTTTGAAGCTCCAGGTGTTTGGGGTAGCCCACCAAACTCTGTGGGAGCTGCAGGTCCCTGGTGTGTCTGGAAAAGCAGCTCCTGGTTGGTTTTTCTGGGGAATGTGTGGTAATGTTATCCATTAAAGTTGATTCTGGTGCCATCATACAGAGGTGTCATAAATAGAAATCTGGCTGCTGGAATTTGGATGCAGCTCCGAACTGAATTTTCCTTCTGCTTTGCTTTGCTCCTTTTCTCCCCTTCATGCCTTTTTTTATAGCTTCTAGTTGAGGTTTTATGGTATTGTTGGGCATTTTTACATGCTCGAATATGTGGAAATTTATAAATAAATAAAGCAATTCTGGAATTGAAAAGCACAATAATATGAGTCACCTGGCTGTGGAGAAGCTATGTAAACAAAAACTTGTTCTGCCTCTTTCTGTCTTGGGTATAATTTCAAAATGTTTAAAAAACATTTTATTTATTTATTTATTTATTTATTTATNTGTCAAGAAGTATTACAGAGGATGGATTCCCAACATCAGCTACAATAAGTGTATTATTACAAATCCTGATCAGCAGAGATGGAAAAAAAAAACCCCAAAAACAAAACCGCAGAGAAACTTTTGTAATAAATTACATCCTTAAAATATGGGCTTTATGGCTCTTCTTCTCTCCTAATAGTGATAGAAAAAAGCAGATTTAAATCTGCTTTACTGATTACTGGAACATACGGGGATTTTAAAAATCCATTTAATACAGTTACTTTTTTAGAGTTTCAGATAGTCATAGGGGATGATAATACCTTTATGATATTTTCAATATGGGAACTTAGCAGAGGAAAGATTTTTTTTTCTCAGATATTGGCTCCAAGGAGTGTGTTGTTGGATAAAGATTTTGCTTCCCAAATTGTAAGACTGAGAGTGAATCATATGAAACTATGGATTATTTTTTTTGTTGTCGTGGGAAGAGGTTCTATAATAAGTCTATCAGTTTTCTGGCATAAATTTGTCAGGGGAATAAATGTGTCTAATACATATTTTTGATGATTGATAATGGTTTTCCAAGTCTGCTAAATAAGGAAGTAAGACATTTTCTTTCTATGTTTAAATGATGGGAAAAATAGACTGGGTGTTATAAAACAGCAAAAATATTATTAGTTCAGAGGGTTTGGAAGTTCTGAAAATTTTAGCTACATTTAGTGGAATTTCTAGTTTTGTGGACAAGGACTACAATGTGCTGAATATCAGTAAATTTTTTTTCTTTTTCTGACTCACACTTGCCACATGCAAATATTCAGTGGTTCAAGCACAAAATCTCCCTAACTCTACTCCCAAACTAAAATCATAAATCCAAGATTCAGGTCCTAGGGGCTTTTTAGCCAGGCTTATTCGGGGCTTGCCAATCCTGTTGTCCACATTGTTGGTTTTGCTGTTTCTCCCCCACATCTTCCAGTGAGGAATGTGAGAGAAGTCCTAAAATGAGTGAATAAGGACAGAAATAAGGAATGGTTTTGTTTTGAAACCCTTTGGTGGGATATCCAGACAGAATTTGACACGAGGCTGATGGAATGACAAATGAAAGGTGGGAATGTGATCACAAAAAAAAAAAAAAAAAAAAAAAAATTAAAATTGGGAAAGACCTCCAAGATCATGAAGCCCAACCTTATACCAGCATCACCGTGTTCACCATCACCATATCCCCAAAGTGCCAAGCACCTGCACCTAAAGATGCAATGTGCATCTTTAAATACCATCAGAATCCTTGCTTTATTTGAGCCCAAATTTATCTTTTGTCTTAGTCCCCTTTCCACCCCTTTTGCCTGAAATTCTTTTTCTGCTGAACTTGCAGTTCTCATAGCCTGCAGTATGTGAAGAAGCTAAATAAATAGAGTTTGCAAGAGCACTGGATGAAAAAAATCTATCTTAATTAGATGCTTATTGAAATCAAGCACAAACTGCATATGAAACATGATTTCAAAACAGAAACAAATATTTTTTGTATCTATAGATACTCAGTAATACACATATCTATTGCCAATATCATGGACAGCTTTTGGGGGAACAAATGGGAAAATGGAGATTGCTGCTGACCTTGGAGCTTTTCTAAAATAAATGTCTCAGATGATTGTAAAAATCTATAGTAGAGTTATTTTGCAGCAGTGCAAAACTTTTTGTTCATTGAAGTTTGTGTGCAAAGAATGATGGTGAGTGGGAAGGGAGAACATCTCCTGCACAGATCCAGGGTTGTGCTGTTTCCAGCCCTTTATTTTTGTCATTGGTGTCCTGTTTTACTTAGCAAGAATATTTTTCTTACTGTCTGATATGATGGGATACACAATATAATATTCAGTGCTGGATTCCAAGACTTGGTGTTTGTACTGTTTGTCATCCATGTTCTTAACTTGTGAAGAGTCTTAGAGGGGGGGAAAAGTCTGAAAACTTAATATTTTGCATTTCAGAAAAATCCATTGCTGATGTGGGAGAAGAGAAACTGAGTTAGCATAAAAAATTATCTGAAAAATGGCAAAATGCTGTAAAGGAAAAATGCGGACGTGAACCTTGAGAAATTTGATGTCCATGGATTTGACAGATGGACCACTTGGTGGATATGGGATTGGCTGAATGGTCACACTCAAAGGGTTGTGGTGACAATGTCCAAGTGGAAACCAAGTGGTGTCCTTGGGTCAGGACTGGGACCAGTGCTGGTGGTGACACGGGCAGTGGCATGGATGCCAATGACACTGAGCTGTGTGGAGGGAAGGGATGGGACACCCAGAGGGACCTGGACAGGCTGGACCTCATGGAGGTCAATAAGGCTGAGTCCAAGTTCCTACAGCTGGGGCAGGGTGACCCCAAGCCCAAACACAGGCTGGGAGGAGACTGGCCAGAGAGCAGCCCTGAGGAGAAGGACTTTGGGGTGCTGGTGGATGAGAAATTCAACATGACCCAATATTATGCACTTGCAACCCAAAAAGCCAAACATACCCTGGGCTGCAGCAGAATGAGCGTGGCCAGCAGGGCAGTGGGGGTGATTCCTCTCTGCTCTGTGCTCATGAGACCCCACCTGGATCACTGCATCCAGCTCTGGACCCCAAAAGCAGAAAGGACCTTTGGAGGAGATCAGAGGAGGCCATGAGGATGATCAGGGTGTGGAAGACAGGCTGAATACTCCAGTCCCACTTCGCTTCCCCCCAGCTGGAGCACTGTCCCTCATCCCAAAATCCATCTTCTTGGAAATGCTTAAATAAAGTTGTGGAACTGCTTCTGGAGTCAAATATCAGACAGAGCCAAGCAGACATAGAATCCTGGGTGGGGAAACTCTCCAAATCCCTCCTGAGGGCTCCTTCCATGGGCTACCTCTGGGTGTTTGGGCTTCCCTTCTCCTCTATTCCATGCTCCCATGCCCAGGAATATACCAGAGAGACAAAGAGCCTCTCATGAATGCAAATTTCAGGACAAGTTATTATTTTTTATTTTCATGGAATTAAAAAAATATATAATAAAAAGAATTGCTGGAATAGCTTGGCTTCCCACAAATCTCCAACTAACCCTTGCACTCAATTATTCTTTGTGACCTTCTGGTGCCCCATGCCATGAATTGTACCTTGAGGTTATGAAATAGGTCTCAGAGTAGTTCTCAGCCACTCCTATACAGCTTTTGTGCTCTGAGCCTTCAGACCTTGTTGATTTGAATTTGAAATTTCTTTCCTGCATTAATGCCTTGATCTGATAGAGCTTTCGCTTTTAAGGCTGAGCTTTAATTTGTTTAATCTGGCATATTCTTAATTATACGAGCTGTAAATTTTATTGTACTGTAAAGGCCTGAAACACACACATAAAGCTGCAGTGCCAAGGTAGGATTGATTAATGGTACCATCCTGCTCTTGGGTGTGACAACAACGTGCACTGGGGAGCATGGGGGCGTCTGGGAAGAAAATTCCAGTGCTGACCCACTGTCCCGGAGAATTTTGTGAGCCTGAGGAGTTAATTTGTGAAACCATGCAGTGAAATTTGTGATTTCTGGCCATGGCTGGGTAAAATGGGGCTTCTCTTGTTCTTCCCAAGAAAGTTTAAGAAACATAAGTGGGACAGGGTGAGGTAAATTAAAAATTAAAAAAAAAAAAAAAAAGAAATGGTTGAAATGTCTTCCTGATGTCTTGCAGGGAGATAAACTTCATCCCCCTTGTCAGTTATGATTACAGGGCTTCCCTTGCCAGGGCTGGGGCTGGGCCACGATTCATCCGCCGGTATCGGCTCCGCGGCTTCTGCCGTGTGAGAACGGGAACAGCAGCGGTGCTGGCAGAGAGGGGAACACGCTGGAGCAACGAGTGAGGACACTCAATTATTTCATTATTCATGCGTGGGATCTCAGGAGACTCACATTGAAATTTCAGCTTCAGAAATACCAGCTTTTTTTTTTTCTCCTGGTGAGCCAAAGAAATTGCTCTGCTGGCTTAGCCAGTGGAAGTAATCCGGCCAGGCTTGGTGTTGGCCACACTTAGGCCAGGAGAAGGCAACCACATGAAAGGATTTTTATTTCAAAGCAGGGCATGGGGCCATGCTTTGCACCCCAAGAGATGTTGTGGTACCATTTCTGAAGCACTGAGGTGGAGCTCTGGGCAGTTACCCGTGTTCTCTGCATTATCCACACAGCCTGGTCTTCCCTTTATCCATAGAATCACTTTGGGATCATTTAGCTTGGAAAATGTCTCTAAGATAGTGAGATTTCACCTAATACTGACAGCTCCACCACTAAACCATGTCCCCAGGAACCACATCTACATATGTTTTAATTTCCTTCATGAATGGTCACTCCATCACTGCTGTGGGCAGCCTGTGCCAGGGCTGGACTATGCTTTCCAGGAAGGAATTTTCTAATCTTCAACCTAAACGTCCCCTGGTGCAAGATGAGGCAGTTTCCTCTCATTCCTGGGAGCAGAGCTCGACCTGTCAGGGAGTTGTGCAGAGCCACAAGGTCCTCCCTGAACCTTCTTTTCTCCAGGCTGAGCCCCTTTCCAGCTCCCTCAGCCCCTCCTGGGGCTCCAGCCCCTTCCCAGCTCCATTCCCTTCCCTGGACATGCTCCAACGACTCATTCCAGGCAGTGGCAGGAATCACCAGTGCCTGAAGTTTCCAAAGGGCTGATCATTGTTAGAGGTCCCTGGGGGGATGCAGAGGAGGGGGAATATCTGTGTAGTTTCCATTTCCCCATCTCTTCCTATATCTTTGTTTTAGGGGGCTGCTGAAAGCAGTGCCAAGTCCCTCTTGCCGTGTGCGTGGCTTTGGTCACACTCTGCCTTTCATCAGGAGCCCTGGGTAGCAGGCCCAGATAGTCAGCAGTCATCTGTTACCCCCAGATAAATCTGGGACAGTTTGTGAAGTGACTGATGCCTTTTGCTAAGTCTTCTAAGTATGATTAATGTGCAGAAATGTCTGGTTGGGCGATAGGTAAATAGGGAAAACAGAGGCACTGTGCCCCAGCCTGTTTGTGCTTGTCCATCCCTGTGCTTTGATCAGGGGGAAAAGTTATAGGAGCTGCTGATAGCCCAAACTACTGCCTAAGAGAAACCAGGCTCACTCAGGGGATATCAGAGCCCCAGATCTGAGAGTTGTACTAAAACCCAAAACTTCCCTCTTAGAGAAAGTAGAACTCCAGACTTGCAGGCTGAAGAGGCTGAAAATTGTGACTCATTCTGTAAAAACTTGTTCAGTTCAAAGCAGGTACTTTTATATCTCCTGCAATGACACAATTTAGGGAATTTAATCTGTGACTTTTTAATGGTGAGAGATGGGAATTCTATAGTAGCTGTGAGCAAAAAAATATGTGGTTTTTTTTTGCTGTAAGGGCTAATTTTTTGTATTGTATGTGGAGGTCTTCTGCATATCCTGCTGATTTTAATGGTGTGGTGTTGGGGGTAGGAGGCCACATTGGGGTATAAGACCCCATCTGGCTGCCTGGACCATTTTTTGGGGAATAGAACTGCATGAATGGAAGTAATTACTCTGCACTCAGCCCAGAGCTCAACACATACCTAGTGACTTGAAGACAACTGATATCTCAATACTCACATTGCCTTGGCATTTCTGAGTACTTTGCTCTTTAAATGTGTGTGGGCAGGTTCAGGTTACCTGTCTCTGAAGGCTCCCTGTGCTCCTCTGGGCTAATTTAGCTCACCAATGGCAAATTAATTACTCTCCAGCCTGCTATTTATTTTCATGTGCACAACAGAGAAGTATCACATAGATGGGCAGATCTACAACTTGCCAGCTGACATTATTGCTAACCTGACAGGTAGGGGCTCAACTCCTGGGTGTCCTGGAGTCCTGTGTGTCCTCAACTCACTTCACAGCCAGCAGCTCTCCAAGGACTTGCTGCTTCCAGGAGCTGCTGACCACAGAGCTGAGCCCATCCCACACCAAAAGCAGTGGAAAAAGTCCTGTGGATGCTTTCCTGAAATACATCTTGCTTCTGTCTAAAGGGTTCAAGTCACCTGTGATCTCGTCCTGCATGTTTGAGCCACCGGGGGACACATCTGGGACTTAAACAAATGGGTCACACACATGTCAGACAGAAACTCCAGCTCAGCAATTCCCCCAAATAATCACAGGATATAAAATTGTTCAGGCCAGTTATGGTTTTCCAGATAACCCTTCAATTTTACCTCCTATGGAAAGGCCAATATACTGCTGGCTTCTGCTGCTAGAGGTTTGTTCCAAAACCAGCCATCATTTTTGTACTTTCATGCATATCTTTAGAAAATGATGAAAATATTTCACTGCAAACCAGAAAGAAAAAAAAGAAAACCAACCAGTGAACTTGTGTACAGTGAGATAAAAATCAGTTTTTCATTACTTATTTATTTATTCATTTATTTAAAAAATCTTTAACCAGAAAAATTCATTAAGATTCAATATCTCATGTACAATGATGGCCTAGGGACGGGAGATGGATTAAAAAATGTAAATAATATTGGGCCTAATGTGTGTACCATTAACACAAATATGAAATTAATGTAAAAGTTTCTGACAGTACAAACTTGGCTTTAACTCTTTAAACATATGTTTAAAATAGTGCAGAATGGTGGTAAGATTTGGCAGATGAGAGATGCAGTAAACAAGTGTGTCTCAAAAGAGACAAAATGTCAGCAAAATAATTGCCTAGCAGTACTTCATATCAATTAATTCATTTGTATTTAATTAAAAGGAGTCATAACAATTGGCTGCTGTATAAAAGCCCCTTAGCTCTGGAGTCTTCTATGCCTTTCCTTAGTTTTCTGGGGCTGGATATTGTTAGCCTTTTTGAATAATTCAACCCAGATCTATTTCCTAAACAGAAAATCTATCTTGGAGTTATTCCCTTTTCTGCAGGGAAGTAGCAATAAACAGTAGCTTTGTGCACCTTATAAATGACAATGAAGGAGACAAGGGCTGGGATTTCAAAAAGCACTTGAAACCAAAAATGTTGGGGGTTCCTAAATCAGGGAGGTGCATCTAAAGATGGATTTTATCCAAGATGACTCTGTTGAATCCATGTGGAGGGTGAGCTGTGCTGGCCTGGCCACTGCTGTAAAGTCCTGGCAGAAGTGCAGCCAGGACATCCAAGCTCCTCTGACCTTTCCTCTGTAGTAGTGAGGGACATTTAATTCTGGATAATAAAATGGTAGCCTTGGATTTATCCAATTTTGCCTGTGTGGAGTCAGAATAAACTCCTGGTTTAAAGTAAATGATGCTGAGTCAGGTGGCCAAATGACTTTGTTCAGAGTATTATCTGTGATTATTTTTATTGTTTGTTGTTTTGTTGTATCATTTCCTAGTTGACTGAGAAAATCTGATAACCTGTGGTGCCTTTGTACTCCTCAGTGTAAATTAACAAATTTTGTTATTAAACAATGAGTAAATAACATACTAAATTCCATCAGGTGTGCCACAAGATTTTTGGTATTTCCAGACCTCTGGAGACATTCAGGACTGTGGTGTAGGATGGCTGACCTGGAGACAAAGTGTGATTTTAAGAAAAAAAGCATGAAGAATATGGAGCCATTCCTATGTAGATATCACCAACTGTGCAAATACACATTTTGGGAGGGTCCCAGCCTTAGAATTTTTACTGGGAAATCATTATGACCAGGAAAATACTTATAATTTGAATGCAAATACCAAGGGGGCAGAAATGTTTGTGCAGCAAGCAGTTATTGTGGGTCAGGCCTTCCAAAGTGTAGGCTAACCTTTCATCACAAACGTTAAAAATAAGATATTTTGAGGGGCACATAGCCATGATTTCTGCTGTTAATTACAGATCTCCCAGTGGTTTGGTTGCTGCTGTCGATTGGCTCATTCCTGCCTTTGGCATCACCCACGGATAAGATTTGCCAAGGGAGTGGCCTTAGAGGCACCTGAACATCACCCAGAGGAGGGTGAGAGTGGCAGGAGTCTGTCCCTGGGGTATCCAGCTCCTTGGGGTGCCTGTGCTGGAGGTACCCCCAGTTTGGAAGGAATTTCCCATGTGGATTTAGGATTGTCGTACGTCCTCCCTGTTTTTGGCCTCCCTGAAGAGGGAAGCTCTCTCTTGTCCTTCCTGGTGGTGGGGAAGGGTTAAGCCCTGTCAGCCCCTCCTCTGCCTGCTGAAGTGCCTTGTTTGCAAAGGATTGATAGAGCACCCTTGAGAGAAAGATTCGCATTTTCACTGTTCCGTGTCAGGGAATGAGGTTGTGTGATTTTTGTGTCATTTTGCACTGCCATATTTCTTCCATTAGGAATTCTAATATTTCACAACCTCTGTCAAGGAAACTGCTACTCCTAATGCAGACGGCCAATGCATTCCAGATGGCCTCATAATCCAGTTCAGGTTTTTCACATACATTATTTCGGTTCCAGCGCGGGCCCAGGCTCAGCTTTGCCAAAGTTGGTTTCATGATTCATTTGCAACTGCAACAAGTTAATCCCAGAGAGAAAAGCTGTGTCCACTTCAGGTGAATTCTTCTTGCCTGCTGGCTCCAGACATTGGCTGGTAAGAGTTCCTTCCAAAAGAGCAATTTATATTCAGCATCCTTGTGCCAAATTCTTCCTCTCTATATCCATGGCCCACGGATCAAGGAGATGTTTCTAAAACAAGAGTTCCTTAATTTATGAACTGTATTAACTCACCAGTGAAATGGGTCCAGATCAATGAATGTATTTTAAAGCATCAAGGAAAATATTTAAAAGGGGAAAGCCCAATGAGCTGTGTACATGGAATATTAAAATTTAAAATAATTCCATGGGTTGAATCGTGATTAGTGCTCAACTTCATTAATTCTCAGCCCAACAGCATAAACAGTAACAAACAAGCAAAGAGTGACTTTATGCAGGTTCGTTGGGGTCAGCCTTGTTCTCCGTTTGTTTCCTTCTATATTTGTTTTGGTTTTCTTTTTACAGATCCTTTACACTGCTCGGCTTTACTCAGTTGTTTGTTTGGGAATTTCCATAAGGCTGTGCTGAATATTAAACACAATTCTCTATTTACATTTTGATACTGAAACGTTTTCCTAGACATTGCCCTAGTTCCACCCATCTGTTGTCCTCTTGTCACAGCCGTGGAGAAGCTGAGCTCGAGGCAGAGCTGTCTCCGTCCCTTTTGGTCTCCCTTTGTCTCTGGCACGTTTGGCTCCATCACACCAGCTGAACTGAAATGATATTTCCTGAGCACTGGCCTCTTTGACACTTACGTGGACTCAGTGTCTTAATTACTGTTAGCGTGAATCATCTAAAGCTGGTGCATAATTTCTCGAGACATTTATAGGAGATCTACAGTAGACATTTACTCGAAATAACGAAAATAAAGAAATCCATAAATCCCATGAAACTTTCCCCTACTTCATTTTAAGTTGTTTATACAAGGAACTTCATGTTGTAATAACACTTTTTGGCCTTTGTTTGATTGGAAATTTCTATTAAACTGTTATGAGAAAATAACTTTATGCTTGGGGTTTTATGTTTCAATTTGATTAACAACAGGCTTTTACAAGGACTTGAGCACTGCTGCCTACACCGAACGCATCCAGCATTATTGCACTGCCTGCTTGGCTGTATGGAGTGGACTTTATCAAGAAAATTATATTTCCTGCCTGTGACATTTTGGAAATGTATTGTATGTCATATCCCTGTCTTAAACGCTGTTAGTGCGAATCATCTGACTCTGGTTTATAATCTTTGGACTGTATTTATAGCAGACCGTTGCTCTGTAGTGTTCTAAATTTCCTGCTTATGATGCAATGGCAAAAGTCATTAAACATTAGCAGTAATAGTATTTTCACTGTAATAAAGTGTTAATTACTTCCACATGTTAATCGAGTTGGGGGGGTAGAGAGATTTTTGCTATTGTTACTGCGCCTAAAATAATTTCCATGTGATAATTTTCCAGGATATCAAAAACTGAATAATTATGCACTAATTAAGAAAGTAGAGCCTGCTCTGGAGTTAAGACTGCATTAATTTTAATGTTTTTACAGTCCTTTAATTGGGGAGAGGGCTGTAAATTGCGAGCTGACGCGGTCCCGCTGTACGCGGGCCTGCCTTTGCAATCTGCCTCCTCTCCACCGCAACCCAAGGTCAACACAAGTTTGCAAAATCCCTCTGCTCTTCGTACGAAATGTATTGGTGCTGAAGCGTGCATCTATCACTCTGACAAGCATTTAACTCTCCAAGAGCACATGCTCTCACTTCTTAAATTATTAATTGCATTAAATACATTTTCATATCGCGGGCTGTTTGCTACAAACTGTTCCCAAGCACGGAGAGGTGCCCTCCCCCCAGGATGAGGCACTTGGCTGTTGTTCCAGCTGGGAAGGGCTTGGTTTTGGGAGCTGCAATTCCAAAAATCGCTGAAAAAGTCACCCTTGCAAAGTCTTTTATTTTTTTAATGTTGATCGGTTGGCTTTGCTTTTCCTCCTCTCTTTTGTTCCGCTCTAATGTCTGTAAGTCCATATTGTTTGGGTTTGTTTATACCTTTGCACTTATCAGCTCGTGCAGTTTTCCAGGGTATTCTCCCTGTCACACCATTATCACAGGCAATGGCATCATCATCCGCTTCATTATCATCTCTGGGTCATTCCAGCCCAGAATGGCTTCGTGTTACAACTAAAAGGAGGAATCTGGCAAATGGATCATATTATCTCCCTCTCTCACTCTGGCATTTGAATGCATTATACACGACGCACTCTTTATATTAACAGGCACCATGACCTTTGTCTGTAACGTGTTTATTTTAGCAGGACTTGCTGGTGCTGCTGGAGTTCTGCTCCTGCCAGTTCCCGGTGCTATTGTGAGCCCTGCATTTATACCTCGCTCGTGCCAAGGCTGCTCCCAGACTGCAGAGGGAATGGAAAGGCCCAGGTGGGAGAGTGGAGCTGGGGAGGCAGCTCCTGTTCCTGCCTGCCTGGGACAGAGGGAGCCCCTGGGGCACCATCCTGTGGGATGCTCCCAGGCCTGCCCTGGGCACTGGTGGGACCCTCCTGCACTCACCGTGCAGGCTCAGACCTGGGGGTGTTGAGGGCTTGTTGATGGCAGAACATAAATGTTCCCTGCATCAGCATTTGCTGTTAACTCTTGAAACATCATGGCTTTATTCCAGTGAGGGCACTAAGGTTACTCCTTGGAGCTCCAGAATACTTCAGGTACTGGGTGAGAAAGGAATTCACATTGTTTTACAGCAAAAACTGCTTTTATGAAGCAAAAATCAGGGGAAAATCTTCCAGGGATGTTTAGGGGGTGGCTCCCCAGATTATGTGGTCAGACACTGGAAAGCATTTTTACCCACTGCAAGGATGAACCTCCAGCAGACTTTGGCATTTCCCTGTGACCCTGAGCTCACATTTGGTGGAGGTTTGAATTTCTGACCTTGCTCTTGTCTTCCCTTTTCTTTATTTCCGTTTAGTACTTAAGGAAAGCATCTCAGGCATTAAGAGAAGAATTGGAATGATTTACTAGCATGTGTCAATGTTTACTTGGTTTGCTTGCACTTTACTCACAGTTTAATTACAGCTGTACTTGAATATACTTGTAAAGCAATAGGAAACTTCACTTCTTTAACTTTTGGAAGTATGAGCACAGGTAGATCTGAGCATGGCTGGGAGTGGGATCCCATCTCCATGTGACCTTTCCTTGAGTTCTCGTTGGATAAACCCTCTCTAGGACTCCTTTTAAAATTTCCCCAATTTTCTGCTTTTGTGCATTTCCTTTTAACAGTATTTTAATGACATTAGTGGTGCCAAGATCAAGGTGTGGCATCCCTTCAAAGGAATGGGTGTAAATTCTTTGAAGATGGGCATAAATGGATCACCTTGAGCCTCCTCTGTGTCATTCCAACAATAAATATCGAGGAGATGGTGGACACTTGCCAGTGCTGCAGGACAAAGTGATTTCCAGACACTTTCAGAGGCATTTCTAAGGTGTGTTTATGCATTTTGATGCATTTCTCTTCATCCTGCATCGTAATGAGGACATACACCAGCCAGGATTTGCTTTGCAGGATGAGTTGGACATCAGGACACAGGAGCAATGGAAAACTTGTGGATGGAATTGCAGCCCCAAGTGCAGATTTTTTAGCTGCTTTTGAAGAATATTTCTAACATCATTTTAATGGCACATTCCTTCGAGGCAACATAAAGGACGTTGTGCTGCAGTTGGTGTTTTTATCACGTCTGTTCAATAGCTCAGGTGGAAGAAATCATATTTTTCAATGCCCAGCATGCCTCTGTCCAGTTGGAAAACTCTGGAACATCTCTGCAGAGATCACTCTACCTGCTGTTAAAGAGGGAAAGACCATAGGAAAGTTAACAAAGACAAATTGTAGAAAGGCCAAGAGAAACATTTTTCACCCAACTTACTTTTTTTTCTAACCTCACTTTCTTCTGCTCCAGTTTCTCTATCACCATTGCATTAATTAGAAATTTAGGTAAATGACATAAGTGCCCTAATTTTTTATTTCTGCCAGGAGAACAATTAGGCCATCAGAAGTAACAAATGGTCTGGGCTCATGTTGCTTGTTGAAAATTTCAAGCTGCATTATTTCTGACATGAAAAAAACCCCAACAAATAATAGTTGTTTTGGCCAATTTTTACCATAAGCAATGTCAGCTTTAGCAGAATCACTGTACCATTGGCTGTTTTTTTTTTCCCTATTGTCATGGCTCATTAAAGTGTGCTGACTCTTGTGGATTCCCATTTCCTTTAGGTAAATAGTTATTTACATGAACTGCGACATTTTTCTTTGGTGACAATTTCTAATTGTTCAGGCAACCAAGGGTGATATATTAACCACTCTGAAGAAAGCTTCATCTATGAAATAAATTACTCGGAATTAACTATCCTTTCAAAAGAGGCAAAATTTCCAAATGGACAAATTAGACCCTTCTTAGCCACATATGGTAAGTGTTTTAAGCATTTCCCCACTGGTAGTTACTCTGGAGAACAATTCTTCATGATGGAGTGGAAGAGTTCTTAACTCATTTGGGGTCCTTCGCATGCCAGCGCTTGCCAGCGGCGGCTCTGACGGAATCGTTCCGGGGCTGAGCTCCGTGAGGATTTGGGAACTTTTTGCTCCCACATTTTTAACTCTTGCTGTGCTACGTTGGAGGCCAGGGACAGAGAAGCCCCCATCCTGGTGCGTGTCTTAGTTAGTCTTCTTCTTAAGGGAAAATTTGGTTTCCAGCTTTTGTCTTTCTAAAGGGATTGAGAGCAGCCCTGGGGAGAAGGATTTGGGGGTGCTGGTGGGTGAGAGGTTGGATATGAAACCCCCCAAGAACTGGGGCTGATGCCCCAGCATGGGCAGCAGGAGAGGGGGGGATTCTGCCCCTCCATTACACCTGGATGGGATCTCACCTGCAGCACTGCAGCCAGCTCTGGGGTTCCCAGCACAGGAAGGATGTGGATCTGGTGGGATGAGTCCAGAGGAGGCCATGGGGATGCTCTGAAGGCTGGAGATCCTCTGGAGCCAGGCTGGGAGAGCTGGGACTGGAGAGAAGAAGGATCCAGGGAGAGCTCAGAGCCCCTTGCAGAGCCTAAAGGGGCTCCAGGAGAGCGGGAGAGGGACTGGGGACAAGGGATGGAGGGACAGGACACAGGGAATGGCTCCCACTGCCAGAGGGCAGGGCTGGATGGGATCTTGGGCAGGAATTGTTCCCTGGGAGGGTGGTGAGAAGCTGGGATGGAATTCCCAGATTTTCTGTGGCTGCCCCTGGATCCCTGGCAGTGTCCAAGGCCAGGTTGGACATTGGGGCTGGGAGCACCTGGGACAGTGGGAGGTGTCCCTGCCAGGAGCAGGATGGGCTTTAAGGTCCCTTCCAACCCAAACCATTGTGGGATTCTGTGTCTCTGTGAAACACATTTCATGTACATCAGGACACAGCAATTTTTCCTCTAATCACAAATTCCAGGAGGACCTACAGGCCTCCAGTGTGGAATCCTTACCTACAACTTCTGTTTACAGACCTGGTTCTGCTTTTACTTATGCAACAAAATTCAGAGAAATCCCATCCAAGGCATCAGGAGTGAAACAGATCACCTGAGTGGATTTAGGTTTATTCCAAAGATTGGTACTTTAAAAAATATCCCTAGTCTTTTATGCAGAGTAGAATTGTATAATCACAGAACCATTAAGGTCAGGAAAGACTTCCAAGATCATCAAGTCCAAACTTCTACTAGACATGGATGGGATGCCATCTCCTCCAGGCCACTAATTTAAAAAGCACTTAAATTAATTTTAAAATGCACATATATTGTTCTTTTGGACACCTAGACATCTTTAAACATTTGAAATCCCTTACAAACTCATGTCCTCTGGACTTCTGAGTGCCTAAGTCCCATTTCAATGTTACTCCAGGCAAAGCCACTTAGACACTTTTGGAAATGTTACTGACATAACTCTTTCCCCAGTGTCTGAGTTGTGCCAAATATTGCAAGATAGAAACCTAAGAAAACATGTTTTTCTAATTTAAGTCATAACTTGACCACATTTCAATGTCCACATTTTGTATTTAGAAACTAAGAACTTCTTGCAAGGAAGCATCCAATCAGTTTAAATTATGCTTAGTTTGTTTTTATGGTTTCCCATGACTTTTTTGGGCCAGTGTAGTTTCCCGTTTCCCACACATTTGAAGCCAGTATGTCAATACTTTGGAATGTATTAGGCTGTTTAGCATAATTTGAGCACACTTTTGAAA
The DNA here is from genome assembly GCA_013397075.1 of Rhabdornis inornatus. NCBI lineage: Eukaryota > Metazoa > Chordata > Aves > Passeriformes > Rhabdornithidae > Rhabdornis > Rhabdornis inornatus. Next base: position 484,226 of record VWZS01006759.1, read on the forward strand.
TGGTTTCTCCTACAAAAGATCTGGATATTGTACATTCATTCGACAAAAATAGCAAATTAAAAGAAGATTGTGTTTTCTGTTTGTATGGAAAAATTTAATTAGGAGTTATTTTGGTCCTAATATTTACTCTGCAAGAGTAATTAAAATAGAGAGATCAGTAAAATAGGTGTAGCTCTAAACACATGTTCTTGCTTTGTTTAATTATGTTGATTAGGTTTAAACCCCAATTTGGCATCACCTCCCTTGTCTTAATATGTTGTTGATGAAACCATGTGGAGACCTGACCTTAATATAATCGTGACAAACCTCATTTGATTACCTTTAGCTAATTAAAACATACATTATATGTACCATAATATTATTGTTATTCATCTTGCACCTCTCTCCCTGTACATCGTTATGCTGAAAGTAAATCTTGTTGTGAGATCTCTGTCTCTGAAGGACCTCGTGCCTTTGGCATAATTGGGAGAGGTGTTTATTTCATGGGCCAGTTATAATAACAGTAATTATCATATAAAAACTCAGTGAATTTTTAAACTGAGCCTTAGTGCTAAGTTTACTGTGGCTCTGTGTTGGTGCAGCCTGGGGTGAGCACTGGACAGCTGTGGCACTTCCCCTGTCCCACTTCCCACCCTTCTTTCCCATTCCTTCTCCCATTTTGGGCCTTCTTTCCCCAGTCCTGGTTGCGGTTTTCAATCCCATTTTCTGGCTGTCCTGTCCAAAATTAACACCCAAGATTTGGCCCCAGGGTTTGGAGACCCTTTCTTTAAGGTGCTGAATCCTTTCCCAGAATGGTTTCTTTGGGGGAGAGCTGGAATCTGGTTTTGGTGGGTGTTTATGCATCACAAAGCTAATTATGACTTAGGAATGCCTTTGGGATTTTCCCTGCCGTCCACCATCACAGGTGTTCTCTTTCCCAACAAAGTCATTCTGTAGAAGAGCAACTAATGGTCACACTGAGCAAATTTAATTATATCTGGGGCTCTGAGCAACCTGGTCTAGTGGAAAGTGTCCCTGATCATGGCAGGGGTTGGAGCTGGGTGGCCTTTAAGGTCTCTTACAACCCAAACCGGTCTGGGATTCTGTTTGACTAAAATATTTCTGTAGAATCTGTTGCCCTGGACATCATCATAGCCTTTAATGTCACACGGGTCTTCAGTGCCAACATCCCCAGTTTGTACCTGCAAGAAAGTACAACACAAATAAAGGAAGAAAAAAAGAATTGAAGATTTTGCAGTGGAATTTCATGAATATTTCAGAAGATATCAAATAAGATGCTCTCCATGGGCATGTAAATAATAAAGACATTTGAACCTTAGCCATGACAGTCCTAGGCTGGTGCCTGTCCCACTGGAACATTCTTCTAAGAGGGTTTGAAGAAATCAGAGCTGCTGCAAATATAGAACTGATGCTGAAAATTGCCTTCCAAAATGTATCCAGAATTATTCTGGCTTTCAGCAGAAGTGTGATACAGGAACAGAGTTGTTTTACAAGCTAGGCTTGCCTGGGAATGACTTGGATTCCTCCTGACTTGATTTTCCTTCAAAGCATGTTCCCTCATCTTCCAAACACTGCCTAGGAGAGGCTTTCTTTAAAAGAAATAAACTTGGCCTAAATAACAATAAAAATATAAAGAAAAAATTCGAAGTTATGGCCATTTCACCAGTCCTGAGTGCCTTAAAGGCAGGACAAGGAGGGTGGAGAGCAATCCAGGTATGTCCATGCCAGGAGCAGCCACTCCAGTGCCAGCTGCCAATAAGGCACAGGGACAGGGCACACAGCAAGGCTTCAAAACCTTTGTGCCCATCCACTGGGCACAAGGAATGGAATTCCTCCTGCCTGGAATGAGGGCTGGGGTGACAATGTGACAATGTAGGGTCAGAGGATGGTGGCCCCAGCACCCGTGTTCCTGCTCTTGGCTGCAGACTCCAGCTCCTCACCCTCACAAAAGTGGGGACAGGGCTGAGTGACTCCCCACCTCCTGGAGAATCTCTTGGCTCTTGCCACTGTTCCCTTTTTTCTGAATCCACTGGAAAAATACCAATATTTCACCACTAGTGGGTTGAGGAGGTTAAGCTTTAATGTTTCCCTCATCCCACCAGTGCACCTCACGGAAAAAAAAAATAAATAAATAATGGTTTCAAAAATGTACAAAATCCAATTTAAAATGACATTGGGGTTTTATTTAAAGTCATGGAAGCTGGTTAATTCCAAAATGCTCTCATTAACTCACATCATTTAACAAGTTTCTATTCATTTAGCTCTCTCTCTCCAGAGCCTCTCAGCTGCTCTACCTCAACACATTGACAGCCTTCTGTGCTCCTGCTTCCCAGGGGGACTTAAGGTGACTTTAAAGTACCTTTCCCTTTTCCTGGAGTCAGGGTGCACAAAGGAGCTGCCTCTGGAAGCCTGTCTGGATCAGGGCAGGTTCCCCAGGCTGCCCATGGATGTCCTCCCGAATTCTGCATCCTCCCAGCCCCATTCCCAGATATTCCCACAGTGTCCTCAGCTCCTGCCTGGGGGAATTCCCAGGGCTGGGCTGTAATTACAGAGCCATCACGGGCCCTGCAATGAGCACAGAGGGGTTGGAGTGTGTGTGAGGATGTCACCCCACTGGTTCATGATGGGCTCTGAGCCCTGCTCCTCTGTGCCTGCTTTGCTGTCCTTTATATTTCAGTCCCAGCTCTCTGGCAGGCTGATTATCTTCCCACTTTCAGGATATTTAGGGTTTTTGGGGTTTTTGTTCTTTTTTGTCTTCACCAATGGCATCAGCTTGTTCCATGTTCCCTCTAAAATTAATCCCTAAAACTCATTTGATATGCTTTTGCTTTTGTTTTTGTTTTTCAAGGCAGAAAGGGGAAATAAAGAATCCCTTCTATTTTCTATTTTCTATTTTCTATTTTCTATTTTCTATTTTCTATTTTCTATTTTCTATTTTCTATTTTCTATTTTCTATTTTCTATTTTTCTTCTTCTCTTCTCTTCTCTTCTCTTCTCTTCTCTTCTCTTCTCTTCTCTTCCCTCTTTTTTTTTAATTCCTTTCACTTTTTCTTTTCATGTTTATGTTGTGGATGATGCCCAGCTGTGGCTGCCCCATCCCTGGGAGTGTCCAAGACCAGGTTGGAAAAGGCTTGGAGCAGTGGGAGGTGTCCCTGCCATGGCAGGAGTGGCACTGGATGGGATTTGAGATCCCTTCCAACCCAAACCATTGTGGAAATTCACGATTCTCTGATCCCACAGCTGACCCTGGCTCCTGTGCCTGGCACCAGGTGATCCCACCTTGGCTGGACCTGGCCAGCCCCCAAGGCCCCATCTGGCTTTGGCTTTGCTTCCCATAAAACTTCTCAGTTTGGAAGTGAAGGACAGGAGAAAAGGCGATTTTTGGCGAAAGAGCAGCAAGGAAATCTCACAATAGTGCAAGGGCAAGGCTGCTCCCTGCCCTGGAAGCTGCACTGCTCCTGAGGGATGCAGTTCTCTGCATTTCCTGGGCAACTTTTTGCCTGTCTCCAAAAAGCTGGATCGAGGCTTATTTCTTCCATTAAAGGAATTCCAGGTGATCCTGAGCAGCCACCACCACCCAGTTCCAGCCACCACCACGCCTGACTTCCCTCCAGCCCTGACCTGGAGGTGACAAGCTCAACATTCCTTCACCAGCTGCTATTTAGCTCTCATTTGAACTAATTAAAAGCCTTTTGAGTTGTTTTTTTAAATTTTATTTTGCCAGTAATTTGATGCTTTATGTGAGTTTAACATTGAGCACTTAGGTTGGGTGAGAGTATTCATTCCTGAGTACTTATTTAATCAGTAATTGCATTTTACAGAAAAAAATATCCCCCACTCATTCTAAAGAAAAATAATTAAAAACATCAGTTTACACGTGATCAGGTGGGGATTAAAAACTATATTTAATCATGCAATGGATTTTTATTATTTTTATTCTTGTGTTATAGCCAGTGTACAGTGGTTTTATCTCCTCTTTGTACTTGCAATAACATATTATTTGACCATGAATCACTTTAATGGATTGAAACATAAGCATGTGAATTGAAAAATAGATACATTAGTCAAATCAATAAATAAATATGAAAATATATTTCTACTATGAAAAACCATCTTGGCTACTGTGTCCTCCAACTTGGACAGAGAAAGCTGAAATATATAGCTGTAAAATATGGCTTGCCGTGTCAACTAGCCAGTGCCTGCAGCCTAAAAGGAATTTTGAGCACTGGGTAAGTAGTATTTCATCAACAAAATCATAAAATAAAGACATTAAAATGAAGGAATGATTGAGTGCTGCAGGACGTTTGTAAAATCACCCTTCAGTCTGGGGCTGGAGTAGTTTAGTATTAGACATTGCATACTTTTCATATAAATTTGCTTACAAATAGCATGTCTTAACAAGCAATATTGCCAGACTGCCCCTGTAGCAAATATTTTTTCACTCTGTTGCTAAACAAACTCTCCTCGTGTGTTCTGTGGCGTGGATACAGTCGGTATAAATAATACATCCTTAATATTAGGGAAAAAATACAGTACCAACCTTCACACAGAGTATTCAAGCCTGTAATGAACTAAAATTTTGAGCTACTAAAAACCTTTTTTCACATTTTTTCCAGTAGGAAAGTCCATCCTTGTTGCTTGTTTGGTTCTGCTCTGGGGCAAATCCAAGGTTTCATTTATTGCAAGGAATTTTGCTTGGATTTACACCACTTTGATAGCAGAATTTGGCCTTTTGCATTTACATTTGTGTGACCTCTGTTCCAAGGGGCTGCGTGTCCATATCCAACTTGGGAAGCTGATGAACAACATTTATGGCTGTGGATCAGTGCAAGCAGTTCAATAAAAGGGGAATGTTAATTGCTCATCTTACATGGTCTAGAAATAAGCAGAGCTTGGTGCCTTTTTTAGCTGACATGGAGTTCAGAAAAGAGAAGCTTTCAATTTCCTTTCAAGTTGCTAATTAGCTATATGAGAGAATGACAAAAATACAGACTTTTCCAAAGTTTATTTGCATTTTTCTACCTTGACATATTATGCAAATATTAAGTTGTCATTTGCATATGACAAGAATATCTGATCTTATTTTGCTTCAAGTCCCTTCAAATGCTGATATAAAGTTAAAACGTGAATCAATGTATGTTTTATGTGGTTTATGGGCTGCATTGTCACTTTTTGACTGATACATTTTGCATGTGAACTCGACTTTGTAGGCAGCCATCCCAGATATCCTTGCTGGAATGGCTTTGATATGGAATTGGAGTGATGAATATCCTCAGCATCATCAGGAATCTGAACCTGAGCTTTAACAACAAACCAAGCAGTGATTTTGAGCTAAAGAGCAACAGTTTTGTTGTTGCTGTTGTTGTTGTTGTTGTTGGGTTATCCATAGCAATGCAAAATATTCATCAAAACAGCAGTGAGAATGCATCAGAGTAAGGTGAAATACCATTAAAATTAACACTTTCTATTTCTGGGTCAAGGCAGGACCTGTCTGCAATCAATTTGCCCTGATGCTGCTACATCTTGAGACCTTTGGAGGTTCTTTGTGGTGCAGCAGGTCCCTGGGGAAGGGCTGGACATCCATCTCTGCGAGGGAGGAAGGGCTGGGAGAACCTCCCAGGCTCGGGCCCCAAACACAAATGTCTCCTGAATCTCTGCAAACAATCCCACTCGAAATTATTGTGCAGCTTTATTGTATTTTCAGCAATGTGCTTTGCTGGCAATAGAGAGACAACTTCAGAGGTAATACCCTGGAATCTCTTCCTGTTATAGATGGCTGTAGCTCATATATATAATGTGATTATTTCTTTCATTAAAGGAACTAAGTAATGTTATTAGATTTGGCTTTTTTTAGTGCATCAAATGCTTTATTTTACCGAGGTTGGAATTATTCTTTTCCAGAAATCCAGAGGTCATTTATTACACAAAGCACCTTGCGTTTACAGAAAAGAGACACAGCAGCTTTAGCTGTATTTCTTGTGTCTGCTTCCTCATTGCCTGAGTGTGAAAACTTTATTGCTCATTATCTACTGGGCTGTGATGAAGTGACAGATGATTTATTGGGAGCCAAAAACTGTGTTTCAATGGTGAACATTTTTATCCTTTTGTGTTGCAGCCTGCCAACCCCTCTAACTGCTGAGGCAACAAATAAAGAAAACTCACTGCTGGAGGGCCCTGTGACTATCACTCATAAATGTCCACATTTCAGATCCCACTCTGGTTCTAATTTGATTCAATTCCCTTTTGTTGCTTAAAAATTCAATTTGTTTAATTGAGCTGTTTGACAGTAAAATCTGAATTCCATGCATTTTAACCATTCATATTAAATTTCCCTCCACATAGTACTTTTAGTAATGTGCTTTAAAAGAGGTCACTTTAATTTAAATTTGGTGACCTTACAAGCTTATAAAAAGATCTATATGCTATCCTTCTCAAACTGAAATGAAATTGAATAAATGTAAGATAATGTTACAGTAGATATTTCTGACTGAGGTTTTGGGGTCCTGCAGAGATGAAACCTGCACCAGGAAGCCTCTGTGCCCTTCCCAGCCTGTTTTCCACAAAAAACAACAATGATGGTGCAAGGAACATCCCATGGCAGGTCAAACCAACCATTAAAATTCATCTACAGCTTAGTACTGGAGTTGGGGTAGTTATATTGTCTTGAGTCTCTGTTTTATAAGTTCTCTGCCCCTGGCTTGGGTTATCTCTATTTATTTTTAGATAGGCTTGCACAGTTTTTTGACATTTCCATAGCGGAATATCTTTTCCTTTAGGATTAATAAGAAATATTGGAACCAGTGCAAGACTTTTAAGATTTAGTAAACTTTAATCTGTAAAATTTAATAGCAATCTCCAAGTCATTATGAGTATATAGGATGCAGTCTGGCTTTACAAACACTTTTAAGCAATGAGTTATGTTCCAAGAATGGCTTTGCTGTGTATCATTACGTCCAGGTAAATGCCAGGATGATGACATAATTGGTAGTTGGGAGTAAAATACAACCTCTGTAAAATGTTACTAAGGTAAACGTAGCGGGGTTGTAATTCATTATACATAAACATGACTAGGAGTTATTTATCATTTTATGAAATACAGAAACAACCTGAGCTCGCCGTGTTCCGCCGGTTCTTCACGACTTTATGGCGATTGTTACGGGCTCGTCGCCGCTCGCTCCTTTATTTCCCTTTAATGATTCACCAACATTTCCCCCCAAACCCACGCCAGGTTCCTTTCCAGAGCCCTCCCCGCCGCTACTCCTGGTACACCAAGTCCTAAAAACTGGCCTCATTAGGAATGATATCCTGCCACTTGCAGACACTGACAAATTTACAGCTCTGGATTAGAGGTCATATGGGCATTTCAGCCATTAAACCAAGCCCATTCCACAATACCTGCGACCGTCAGGAAATACATTTTTGCACACAGATGCCCGTTCCGTTATTTTCTGCTAAAGACATACAGTAATAGTTTGAAAGCAACAAAAGCCTATTTTGTACCTGTTCAGCTTGCAAGTGTGTTAGCCCTAGGCTACTGTTTAACTTTTAACCCTCTTGTTCACACAGCGTACATGCATAAAACTACAATGTACCACATAATGAAGCAGAGCTGGCAACATTTGTTTTAGACTGTTTGCTATAGGACACGCTTCTCTCCGGTTTGAAAATCAGTTTGGAAAACAAAACAGAAGGAAAAAGAGAAGGTGCCTGGCTAGGAATTGAGGGATTATGCCGGGGTTTTGCCCACGTTTAATAGCAGCCCTGCTATGCTTCCTGTGTATTAACAGGGCTTTCAAGTAAAAAAGAAATAATTCAGCACCAAATGATTTTTGAAGAAGAATTTCTTTTGCAATTCTTTCCTGGTGTCTGATTTTAAAACATTTTATCAAGCTTCCACTATATGTGCCAAACACTCTCTTGTCAGGTGTAGGATGAACTACAGTATAACTGTGAGATATTTCTTTCCCTCATAACAATCTCGAGCCATAGCCCGTGATGAATTATTTGTACCATCACAAGGAAATTCCCCTCTTCTGCACTTAAACCCAGCAAAATTACACACCAATTGTGGCAGAGCAAACATCTGATGTGACAGCTGTATAGCACACGGAGATCCATTGGTCCATTGGTTAATCAGCAGATTTTAATGGTGCTGGGGAATATGTGGTGCCCTGAATTAGAAATGGGGATGTGTTCTTCACTAATAAGACAAATTTTCTACCTGTGGATGAAGGATTCCTCCCGGTTAAAGGCTTCAAATATTTGAAATTAAAAAGAAAAAAAAAAGGGAAGGAAAAAAAAAAAAGAATGTGGAAAATCTGCCATAATTCAGAACACAAAAAGGAAATCCTGTGGATGAGTCAATTATATGGTTCCTAATGATGGTTCAGCCTGGAGGCCTTGAGTGAGGAGGGGAGGAAATAAGGGAAGATTAACTTGGTTAACCTTCTTCCATTTCCCTGTGCCAGGCAAGTACTTCACTTACTGCATTCCCTCCTCTTTAACCCACACTGTTATTCCCCACTGTAGTTGGGGACAGCTTGAATCTCACAAATTTCATGAGTATTTGCTCTTTGCTTTTTACACCAATAATTAAAATGGTAAAAAGGGCCCAATGCTGTGTTGGAAAGTGGGATTTAAGGGGTTGGGTTGTTTCTACCTGTCACCATTAATGTGTCTCATCAGATGCTCAGGAAAATTAAGATCACAGTTTACCTGGGCAGCTCATTATTAGGAATATATCCTAGAAATTAGAAATACCCCCAAGATTAAAAGCAAAATCTCAGAGGTCCCTGAAGACAGCGGTATCTTTAGTGAGATAAAGGCCTGGCCAAGTGCAATAATGATAATGATAAATAACCATCATTTATTTTTATACATGCCCATATCATTTAGGACCTCATAGTGCTCCACAATAAAATCAAAGAAACATTAACTTGAAGTAAACAAATGACAAAACCAACATCAGCAGATGGGCAAATCAACAACAAAAATAAACAAATCAGCAGGTCATAGGCTTCATTGCAGGGATGAACAAATGAGTTTGGAGCAGAAATTTGGGTGGAAAATGCAGGAAGGACCAAATGAAGAATGAAAGGCTGCTCGTCCTCCAACCCCCTGGTGAGCACAGCACCCCCAGACACCTTTGGGTGATGTCTCACTGCCATTAGTGGCTTCCTGTATTCTCAGTTTCCAATTAAATCTCACGTCTGCCTTTTCTTTTTTCCCCCACTCCTGAAGTCCCCAAACACCTCGTGGTCTCCAGGCACAGCTGGATGGGAATGTTGGACTGAGATGGGCAGTGGTGAAGTGCAAAAATCCAGATCTGAATATGTTTTTATTATCTGACTTGAAGAAAATATACAAGAAGAAGGAAAAACTTATGACTTTGCTTAGAACCTCGGTGTGGTGAGCATGGCCTGCACATCCTCATGTGCCAGGATCTGTGAAATTCTCCTGTAACCAATTCCCAATAAATTCATGATCCATAAGTGAGCTGTGATCAGCATAAGCATTTTTTGCCAAGGAAGAAGAATCTTGCTGGAAATATTATTATTATTTATTATTATTATTATTATTATTATTATTTACTGTTATTACTGACGATTATTTATAGTAGAGTTGAACCTAAATCTTTATTACACTGAAAATCAAATAAATGCTCACTGGAAAATTCTCTTCTGTGAAATTGTGGAAAAAAAATCTTTATAATCCATTTAATATCAGGAATTAATTGTGATTCATTCTTCTGAGTGGATGGGAGCAACCCCTACAGCTAAAGAAGAGGCACTGTACAGATCTGGATGTCCAGAGTCACCAAACCCGTTGACCTGTGATAGCAGATGATTTTCAGCCAAACATAACCTTTTTCTTTCGTTTTTGTTTCAAATCTGTGAGGCTGTGGAGGCAGGGAGGTTCCTTCACCTAAACCTTGTTTAGTCTGGAGCACTGAGAATTGGAATTCTCACAGGAATGCTCCTGGGAGCACTGGGATTTGCCATCTTCCCTGGGCTCATTTGTGTTTAAGAACAACTCACTCTTGGCATGTGATGATCATCTGCTGATTTTTAGCCAGACTGCAAATAAGGATTTTGTTTTCTTTTAAAAATAAATCTGCAGCGTCTCTAAGGACACATTTTAGGTGAGATTTGGGATTGGGATATGCAAGGCCAGTACTTCAAACTCATCCTGGATGGAGACACACCTAAAACATGAATTATGTGATTAGAAGAAATTTGAAAACTTGGTTAAAAATTAACTCTGTGCACCAGAAATGCATAATTTAAATTACCATCTTCAAATACTGCTGCAGTTCCTTCCTTGCTGAAGATTTGTTCTTGCAATCCTTGTTTTAACAAGTTTTTATGTATAGGGAAAAGAAACAGGTGAGAAAAGTCCCTGTATTCCGACTTGCCTTTGGGTGTTATTCGTACCTTGGCAGTGAGGACTTGTCCCTGAGCTCGTGGCAGGAACTTTCCTTTGCCACTTTGGACATCGTGAGACCAAGAAACGCTGCTGACAGACACATTCCAGGTCACAGAACAAGATTTCCTGGTCCATAATGTTCCAAACAAACTTCAGGGCCAGAAATGCAATTCCTGACACTGACAGGGCACAAGATTCTGCAAAACATGGGATGCTGTGAGGGCTCTGTGTGGAGACACCATTGATGCCATGGAATGATTTCTGCAGGGCTGTGCCAGTGCAGGGACACCTTCACTGTCCCAACCCCAGTGTCCAGCCTGGCTTTGGGCACTGCCAGGGATCCAGGGGCAGCCACAGCAAATCTGGGCACCCTGTGCCAGGGCCTGCCCACCCTCACAACCAAGAATTCCTCCCCAATATTCAAATTAAACCTGCCCTGTGGAAATACTTTATTCCACTGGATTACCCTGAGCACAGTGAGCTGGTATTAGATGGACCCTCACTAGATATAAACAAGACAAACACTGTGCACAAGAAGGGAACAGCTGAGAACTGGGAATTTAGCTTGGGAAAAGCAGGACCCTGCCTGGAGGATGCTGTTCCAGCAGCCCCATCCGTGCAGCAGGTCCTGGAAGTACTTCTGTCACAAAAGTTTATTTTTACAGTGTGTAACTTGGCAAAAATGATTCAATCCACACTCAGGCTTGGCATTGCAGATCTCAATCAGTATGGAAATGTTTGGTAGGTTTAAAAAGATAAAAGATAAAGGAATAAAAGATAGTTTTCTCCTTGCCTTTTGGTGCTCCTTGTCCTTCTCTCCCTGAGTTTTTAATTTGCAGGGAGTTCTGTACAGGCAGCCCTTCTTCACTGTTTAAACCTAATTGAAACTTGGGTGTCCAATATTAAAACTTTGCTCAGTATTAAAACAAAAACCAGGAGCAAAATTTAGCTTTAGCTCTAAATACAAGTTCTTGCACTTTCTGTGAGTTTGGGGTGGTCACACCTGAGGTTTTGGGTTGAATCCAACTCAATTAAAAGTGTTATGTTTTATTTTTAAATTGGGAAGCTGCTATACATGTTTAATCCTTTTAGTATGTCCAGATTTAAAAAATTATAAATTCCTCCCCATTGCTTGATTTTAAAATAGGTTTTTCCTAAAAAACCATGCAGGATATTAGGCTGTTATTTTCAAAAAGAACCATGAGAACTGTGTGAGTGTTATTTTGCCTGTAAAACGTGATTGCACTGGAACAGTTTGGATGTGTAAACCCACACACGTGTCCCATGGTCCCTGTGAGCAGGTGACAATGCACAGCCCCCTGATACCCACCCCACTGAATTTTAGCTTTCTGAATATCAATTTGCCAGCAGAGCAAACCTGTGAGCTCTGAAATCTCCTTTAGTCCCTTGTGAAGGCTTAGGCAGGTGCTTGGTCACCCTGGAGAAGTTGTGGTTGTGCCATAGAACCCCTGAAGGGTTGAGATTGGAAAATCCCTCTCAGACCATGGAGTCCAACCATTCCCAGCACTGCCAAGGCCACCACTGCCCCATGTCCCCAAGTGCCACCTCCACACGGCTTTTAAATCCCTCCAGGGGTGAGGACTCCACCGCTGCCCAGGGCAGCCTGTTCAAATGCTTTAAAACCTTTTCCACAAAGAAAATTTTCCCTCCAAGTGTGAGGGCTGGTGGTGGCAGTGAACACCCATCTGCAAGGACACATGAGCTGCAAAGACCTGTCCCTGCCTGTCCCTGGTAGCAGAGCTTCTCAGAAATGCCTTTTGTGCTGGCCTGGCCTCCAAAAAGGAGCAAAACCCTTTGTTTTCACTCTTTGCTTCACCCTTTTCTCATTTGTGCCATCTAAACACAGGATGGTTTTGGAGACCTGGGGAGAAGAAAATCCCAGCTCATCCTAAGGGTGAAGTTATTGCAGCAGGAACAGCTGCCAGTTAAAACCATCTGAGGTCCTCAAAAAAGGTCATGAAAGGATTGAAACGGCATAAATGGGGTGGCAAAATATTTCCCATGTGCCTGCACAGCTCAGATGTTCATGGAATCACAGAAGAGCCTGAGTGGGAAGGGATCCACAAGGATGATCCAGTCCAGCTCCTGGCCCTGCACAGACATCCCAAAAACCCCACTGAGAGCATTGTCCAAGGGCTCCTGGAGCTCTGGGGCTGTGCTCATTCCCTGGGGAGCCTGGGCAGTGCCAGCACCCCCTGGGGATGAACCTTTCCCGGATCTCCATCCTAAACTCCCCCTGGCACATGCTGACCACATTCCTGACACTGCTCCTATCATTTAAGCGTTTTTGGGTGCCTAAAATCTTAAAATCATTTTATTGTAAGGGTAGCCTGCATGAGTCCGTGGTCTCATTCCCAGGAAGCACTGTGGGACTGCAGTTTTTATCGAGGCATTATCATCTCTACTTGCTCGTGGACAGAAACACCGAGGTAAAGGAGGTGAAGGCAGCCCCACAGGCGGGGTTAATCCCATCCCCTTGACCAGGATTGCTGCCATGCCCACATGGAAATGCACGTTTGGGTCTCTGGAGGACCAGAGTGGAAGGATCCGACTGTCCCCGGGATCACCTGGGAGCCTCCGCCGCTGCTCCTCTCCCTTCCCACTCCTCTCCCTTCCCGCAGCCGCCTTTATGTCCCCGGCATAAATCCTCTTTACTCGGGCTTTGTGTCTGGGGGCCGGCAGCGCGTTTGTTCCCAGACGAGGAGCGCTGCCGAGGCTGAGGGAAACCACGGGAGGGGGAATACATGCATATCTAGATATTTATCCAGGTATAAATACAT
>VWZS01006759.1:497501-545001 GCA_013397075.1 Rhabdornis inornatus
CCCCCCCCAACCGCGAGCAGACACTGAGGGAGGTTTTAACTCCAAATTCTCAAGCTTTAATAGATTTAAATCAGCCTCTTAACGCTATTTCAACATATTTTGTGTGTGTGTGTGTGCGTGTTTAGTAACAACAGTCATCTTAAATTGTAGTGGCACATGGCCAGAGGGAAGAGAGGTGTTAATGAGACTCACTAGAAATGGAAGGAGCTGGGGAGTGACAGTTCCGCGGAGCACTGTTGGCATCGGATCGAAGAGACAGGTGGTGGCACAGGGCTGACCGATCACCTCAGATAATGATGAAAGAGGAGTGACAGGGGTGAAAGATTCAAGGACCACTGAAGAATGGCGAGGGGGAAGGCAGGGGCCATCAGCCAGCCCCGACAGCGCCGGCCCGCTCCCCACGCGCCGTGAAATATGAGAGGGGCTGATAAGGGGGAAGCAGAGTATTATCGATATCAGATGTGGAAATGAGTGGACTTAGTAACCTATCTACCATTTGGAGTAAGTATTTACGGTTTCCATGACCAGAATCAATCAGGTTTGAAATTCATTCTTATTTGGAGGAGGAAATGTGCACTTAACCTTTACATTCGGGGTCTCCTGATGAATATTGACCTAGAAAAACATCCCAAAGGTGTTGGGTCCGGCGAAAAGTTATTTAATAATTTCGTAAATGATTGCTGTACCGCGGGGACTAAATATTTAGATCGGAAATCCTAACTTTGGATGGGTGCTGGGCCAGGGTGCAGATTATTGCTACACTGAGAGCCCTCCAACCTCTCATCAAGCAGCCATAAATCAGGGGGATGGAGGAGTTCAGACAGAGCAAATTCTGGTGACAGCCACGTGATGGACTCACGGGGGAGAAAATGAAAATTCATTCCCTGACAACCTGCTACAGGCTGCAGGTATGGCAAGGGGGAGAAGCTAAATAGATCTGTATCAGCTGCGAGGATGGCAGACCCCCAGCACATGGAAATGCTCCGGGAGGGGAGGTGAAACCCCGAGCTGCACACAAAATGTTAAAGGCTCAGAGCGGCTGAATCACCTGAGCAAAGATTATATAAAAATGTAAATTGCCTGCTCCTGACCCAATCGCGTTTAAAAATGAAGGGACAAAGAGTGACAGGAAAGGTGCTATTATTACAGATTCAGGGTGATGCACAGTCACTGCTCAGATTCCTCTTCGGCAGTGGCTGGGAGGCAGCTCAGGCACCGGGAATAATTTCCCTGCAACTGCCCTCTCCTATTTATACACCTGCTCCGAAGGCTTTGGGGATGAAGGGAAACGATCCGGTGGATTTGAACGGGCTTGCGAGCGGGATCCATGCAAATCTGCTCCATGCGGGGATTCCAATCCCCGATTGTTTTAATCTAAGCGAATTTACCCAAGATTTTCAGTGTGCAGCTAAATATTAAATTCATTTTAAGAAAGATTATTTTACAAAGCTGTCCTCGCTTATGTGAGAGTAATGAACTCAGGGATGAGCAGGAATGGCTCTGAAAGGCACAGGCTGCTTGGCTTTACAAAAGATCTCACTAATGGCCTAGATCAAGTATTGCTATCCCTAAAATTAAATGCCAGTGTTTAAAACTCCATTTGTACAAGAAGAACTTGCTATTAATAATTTTTAAGGCCCTTGATTAAATAACTACAAATGCATTATTATTGGGTTCGTAATTACTTTAAAAGTGTTCAGGTTTTGGTCATTTTCCCTGCATTATTATGGCACAGAGGCAAAATTTCACTCATATATTTGACTTAAATGACAGTCTTTTGGGATTTGCAACAGAAATTATAACTTCTGCTGCAATTTACATGTTAAGTTCTGTAACCCCGTGATAGTTCAACCATTTGTAAAAGAACAGTAGGTGGCCTAGTGGTCTAATATTCAATGAATAATTTTAACTTACATCAAGCACGAGGTCCAGTTTAATGTTTCATTACATTAAAATTGCACTGGGTGACATAAACTTTGTAATTAAAACAGCATAACTTTTCCAAAATGCTGCAGATGACTCTCCTGCAAAACCAGTGTGTTTGATCAAGCTGTGAACCCAGTCTGGTGTTGTGTGTGCAAGGTTCTACCTGTTGAAAACGAGATGAGTTTATTGTCACTGCCTGTCCACAGTGCTGGGGAATTTAATTCCTTGATATTTTGCATCCACTGTTGTGCGGGGCTTAGTGGATGAATAAAGCAAGCCATGGGAAATGGAGAAAATGAGGTGTTGTGGCTGCTGTCGGGTGTCTGGGTGTCTGGGGCTGTGTGTTCCAGCTGCGGTGGCCCGGCCGTGCTCCGGGTGGCCCGGCTGGCACAGCTGGCAAGGGCTGGGCTCGCCCCCTCCGGAGCCCCGGGGCTTTGGAGATGCGCCGCATCCCTGGGAGCAACCCCCAGGGCACATCAATCTCCACTTCCAATTGCTTCCTAATGGCCCGGGAGCTTTCCAAAGGGAGCCGCACCACGGCCCGGCTTTGCATTAGCTTTTATTTGTCTTTCTGGATATTACCATTAGTCATCATTAGTTATGAGGCAATGGCAGGTATCAATTAGAAGATGAAGTATGACCCGAGTCACACGCCGGGGATGGAGCTGCTGCGGGATCGGCTCCTGGCAGCCCTGGGGTGTTGGGGCTCCGTGCTCCCCCTTCTGCTGGGGGTTTTTGGGGTGTGCTGGGCTGGAGCAGCCGACTTTGGCTTTTGTTTCCTTTCTCTTCCTTCTGTTTGTTCACTCGAGTGAGCTGAATCGATGAACTCATCCTTGCTGAGCTGGAACACCTTGGGGTTTAATAGACTAAACTCACAAGCTTCTTGTGCTCTTTCACCCCAGATTAATTTCCTTTCCCGTTTAAAATTAAAATACTTAATTGGCTCACAGGTATAAGCAAGAGCAGAAGAAGAGCCTTTAATATCTCAGGATTGTTCCAGTTGTTGCTTCCCAAATTGTGGGCTCTGAGATGATGCTCAGAGAGCACTTTGAAGGGCAGGTAGGTAATGGGAGTTGCATTGCACAGTGCACTCATTGTCATAATAGCAAAAGCAGAGTAATTGTGAGGGGTTCAGGAGAGCTGATCTCTCCCAGTTCTGGTGTCAGATGCAGTTTGATAAATGCAGCATTAATTGATGCATTATGTAGCATTTGTTAAGGTACATCACCCAGCCAGCTTTTATTGTTCTTTGAGATAAAGTGTTATATTAACCCCAGATTTCCTGTTGATTTTTGTTTTTTTCTTTTTTTTTTTTTCCTGAGAGATCTAATGATAGGATGGCACGAGATGGAAGGAAAAACTAAAAATGGCTTTTAAGGTTATGGACCCAACACCTAAAGATGAAGATGAGACACAGATGCCAACAGAAAAGAAAAAAAAAAGAAGCTGATTTTTGAAAACGCCACAACACTCACCTCTACCGCACCTACCTCAGTTTCCAGGCACCCAAACACCTTCCCAAACCCATCCTATTTTGCTGGCCCTGGGTTTGCAGAGATGCTGGACCCCCAGTGTGGTTCCCTGGCTGGCTGTGGGGCTGTCCCCTCTCTGCCTCCTGCTTGGAGCCGCGCCGCAAACGCGCTGCGTGATCTAAAAATAAAACCCCGGATTCAAACATGATGTATCTCCTTTGATTTCCATGCAGATACACGAGGAATGAATGTATCTATTATGTTGGGGTCTGCTGGAATGTTAATTTTGAAAGTCATTTCTCTCAATCTATAATTATATCTTCTTTGTCAGAAAGTAGGAATTTCTTAGAGCGAGAGGGATTAATCTCAGTCACTGTTTTCAAACAGTTTGAGTTGGGTAGTTTCTGTAAGACTATCATTTCTTTTCTTTTAAGCCAGTTAAATTTTGCCTGAGGCTAACATTTTATACCCAGAGTAAATCTTACTAAAATTAAGAAACAGAACATACAGCTGCCCTTATTCCTGGCCCACAGATGTTACCAAAATCTGATTAAAAAACCCTCAATCTTCTGCTTCACCTTTTCATTAGAGCAATAATCATTTTTGCCAAATACCTGGCAGAAAAGGGTGGAAAAAAAGTGAAAAATATGAGGGCTTGATGATCAGCATCTTTGAAAAGACTCGTTGAACCTAGTGGGAGAAATGAGGACTTGGGGTAATCCATGTGCTGAAATATTTTTGCTTCTTTTTCTAGAAAATGTGCAATTTGGTCAGGCAGAAAAAATTGAACAGAGCCTTCCAAGCAATAAATCACTGGATTGCTGGTGACATTCATACAATGCGGATATAGTGTTAACTGTATGAGTCAGACAGCCCTTACTGCACTCAGCCTGTTCCTAGGAGGTGACCTTGCCACGGTGTAGTAATCAATCATTCTGGCACAGGACACACTGTTTTTGTTTAATATTACACTATTGGAATATATAGTAAACAAAGTGCAAAGGAAATTTCGAAAGCAAGCACTATATAAGGTGTGCTGTAATATTTTGCAGCCTGAGGAGTGCCACCAGCATCCCTGGCCCCGTTTGTGCCTCAGGATTACCAACTTTAGGGCTGTTAGCAGCACCAAAGCATATGTGACTACACTCAAATACTTCAACTGTCTGCACAGCTCGAGAGGAACAATTCAATGGAAATATGAAGTTAGGATTACAAAAAAGATTTACTACCAGAGACGCTGCAGTCTACACATTTCTTATTTTGGCACTTTTATACAGTGTATACATCACGATTTTCCCAGCCAAATGACAGAGGAGCAACATCCCCAACTGCCTGAAAAAAATTAAGCAAACAAATCTTAATTAACTAGTAAAAATTCTTTTAGTGTACGATAAGCGAAGTGTTGCTGCTCATAGCCAAGAGGTTATATTGGATTTCCATGCATGAGTTATACCATGAGCCAGTTAATTCATGAAGTTTGCTGTCAGTGCATAGGGTAAAGGAAGACAAAAGCAAAGTCTTTGGAATGAAGGAACCCTAAGTGAAATATATTTGGTTCTTACTGTTTTCACACATAGTCGAGATGAAAGATAATGCAGTGGTAATTGAGTATATAAAACTACCTTGTCAGAGAGGCAGCATTAATGTCGAGTTTGTTCTGATTTTTCCAAGTGCAAACCACTCTGTACGTGCTGCAAAGAGCTGAGGAATCAAATCTGTTATGGCTGAGATTTTGTTAGGGATAAATGTGGACATACATAGTTTTCTCAATACTGCAGCCTACTTTTATTTCCTTATGGTCCTGGAGGCACTGGTGAGATATGTGACATTGAGAAGTGACCTGGGCCACCATTTGGGGTGACCACATGTCCCCATGTGCTCTCAGGAGCACAAAAAGCCGAGCGGGGAGCAGAGGCAAGCAGCGAGCACGCAGCGCCTTGGCCCTGGCTTGCCGAGGGAAGCAGTTGTGGTGACACTTCCCAAGGTGATCTGTAGGTTTTCTTCAAAAGGGTTGGATGCTCTTTCAACTTTAAACAGTTGAGAGAGGCTGCTCTAAAGTGTCCATCACGGGGAGATGAATGGAGCTTTCATTGCAGTGTGTCCTGCCAAAGCAGGGTCGGGGCTGTCGGCAGCGGGGCTGCACCAGCACCCACCCCTCTACAGCCATCCTGGCTGAGCACAGGCACTCCCCACCACAATCTTCATATTTTCCTATTTTTCCATTGGATTTGGGAGGTGGAAACCACTTTTCTAATGCTTGATTTTTAAGCAGCTCCAAGGGGAGTGTGGGGAGTCGCTGCCAGCAGAACCAAAACCCTTGGAAGTGCTGACCCCATGCCATAAAGAACCACGGATGAGAACCAGCCATGAAAAGCCTGTGAGCTGTTGGACTTTGAGCTTCAGAAGCAGCTCCAGCACCTGCAGGTCTGGTAGGCTCCATATCCTCACTTCTTGCCCCCAAATACCTCTAGAGTGATCCTGGGTTGTGCAGCCTGGGAATTATCAACACCACACATGCACAGGAGGTCAGAGTTTCACACAGTTATGGTTATTTCATACCTGGGCAAAAATAAAGTTGAAACCTGATATTTCAGTGTGCACCATGGATTTATGTTGTATTTACTTGAGCACTGGAGCCAAATCCATTTCTCCCCAGACCGTCTCACCATGGGCAGGTTGCAGCTGCTTGCAATGAATTTGGTGACCAGCCCTATCAGTTGACCCACAGAACATGAATGTGCCTTTATTATAGGTCTATGTATTTCATACCCTAATTATTTATTGTCTATCTGAAGGAGTCAGAGGATCTTGGTGTCACAAGCTGCTGGCTGTTTTCATGGAAAAATGAGTGTTGCGCCAAGGAGATAAATGTGGGATGCATGAAGCGGGCTCAAATTCTGAATTCTGCCTTTTCATCCAGTGTTCATATTTCAGAATTTCAGCCAAGAAGGGGAAGAAAGGGGAAAGAAGTATCTAAGTTCTCTCTCAATTTGTCCATGAGCTCATAGGTTTCTTTAGTTTCAATGCGTGTGCAACAGAAAGTAAGGAAACTCTGCCTTCCAGTAAAACCTCAAGTCAGGGTAGGTTTACATGGGTGTACCTGAAAGGAGAGCTTGGCAAAGTATTAGGGAAAGCAGCAAATTAAATACATTTCCCAGGACATTTAATTTTGCAATAAAGTCCTTGGCAACAACATTTTTGTTTATCTGCCATCAATGCTAAAAATGGAGCATGTGTTATTTTCCTGGAAGAAACTCTCACAGAAAGAGACGTCAGTTATATTAAAAAATGCATTTTGAAACTTCCAGTAGATGAGTTTCAAATAGGTGTAACAGCTCCTCACAGTAAATATTAAATTACTGCAAAGATACTAAGGGTTAGATACTGGCTGCTAGTGTTGATTTTATCTTAGTTTTTTAATCATTCTACAAATAAATGTATCCAGTCAGGACAGGAATGTTCCATGTTCTGTGAGTGTTAGCTATACATTATTGGCCTTTGCATGAATAATGAGAAATTATTATCAGAAGTTTATTTAAAATAATAAACTTCTGCTTAAACTTAGAACTTGAAACCCACTTTCTGGGTTAATCAAAACAAGGAAGCCCAAGAACACACCATGGCAGGTTAACCTGGATTCTGTGTACAAACACCATAAACCCCTGCACAGGTTCTCTCCCAGAATCCATTACATACCTATTTCAATGCCCCAAATCCTCTGGGAATGATCATTTTTGCTCCAGTACCGCTACCGTGTCCCAGTTCCTGTAGCAGTAATGGGTGTCAGGCACTGTTTGGACTAGAAGGGATTAAGCCCATCACTCCCTTGCTGTGTGTTAATTTATTGCCTCAGACATTTTCATATCTGATCCATTTTCGCTCAGTAAAGTTGGGTGTCTCGGTGGTTATGGCTTTGGTTGGGGATGGAGCAGCCACAGATCCAGGCAATCTGCAGAGGTGTGACACAGCAGCCACGCCACCAGCTCCTCGGGAAACAGGGAGATTGAGATGCCATCCGGGATCCCAGTGCTAGACATCTCCCCGTAACAGCGCGATTTCCCCGAGAAAATAAAGGGTCAGCGCCGTGCACAAACGACATAGAAAATGCTGTGTTGTGGGTGGTTTTTTTTTTGTCTGCCCTGGTTTTATTTAGTGATTATGTAGAACCTGCCGGAAAGGTGTTTATTTCTGTTTGTAAATTGAATGCGCTGGGTGTTTTGCTCCAGCTTTGCCCCAGGCTCTGTTGGATGTGATGATGGAGCTGGAAGCCGAGGCAGACACCGGCGGAGCGCAGGCGGAGGGAATCTGGCTGGAAAACAAAGCCCTGTTTTGTCATTTCGTGCCTCTTAAAAGTCTGACTCCATGCAGGCAAAATGCGAGTTAATATACATTAAACAGGACGAGTGGAGTGAAAAATAAACATGCAAAAATAAATAGCAACTCACTGGAAGCTCTGGGGCCGTTCCCAGTGTGAGGGTGCAATGGGGCCACCAACCACGGAATTGTCCCCAGAAAAACCCACCCCCACCCTGCCACCCCTCTGTCCTCAAGTCAGGCATCCAGGACAGTTTTCCCAAACCCCATTTCTTCCCCATTTATGATAAGAGGGTGATGGGCAATCTCACCCTGTCATGTGTGTGTTGCACACTGACACCTCTGTGGGTTTAATTTCACACATATCCATTGCACATACACAAATAAATTCTCCCATACCATTTTATTGAATTTCTAGTAAGTTGGCAGACTAAAGTGATTTTTAACACTTCTCGATTGGATTTATGATTCCTGTGTCATCCACCCTGCTTCTGACATTAGGAAATGTTCAACATGAGGGAATCATTCACTGGTTCTTTTAACTACACTATAAAACATTTTAGTCTCCTTTCTCTCAGAAATCCATAAATGGCTAATTTAATCACAGCCTTACAGCAGGAACCCTCAGTTTCTTCTGCTAATTATGTGGCTGAGTTTTGGTGCTTAAATCACTGTGAGATGTTGGGGACAGGCAGGGAATGGGGCTCGGTCACCAAAGGCCAGATCATGGCTTGGTTTCCAAAGTGTTGAGGGTCACCTGGGCTTGGCTCCTTGTGGTGGGGCACTTGAATGGCTTCTCCAAATGGTGTTTCCAGGAGATCAGAGAATCAGAGAATTCCAGGCTGGAAGAGAGCTCAAGAATCGCCCAGTCTAACCTGTCCTGGGAAAGCATGGCTTAGATAAGATTGCCTAGCTCCCTGCCCAGCTGAATCTTAGAGGCAGACAAGCCTGGCCCAGAGAATCACTCCAAGATCATCGACTCCGAGTGTTTCCACAGCACTGCCAAGCCCACCATGTCCCCACACACCTTTTTGAACACTTCCAGGGACAGTAATCCCACCTTGGACATCCTGTTCCAAGCTTGACCACGCACCAACCTTATTCTTCCCTTGTCAAGTACAAATCAGAGCTCCAGCCGTTGTC
The DNA here is from genome assembly GCA_013397075.1 of Rhabdornis inornatus. Lineage (NCBI taxonomy): Eukaryota > Metazoa > Chordata > Aves > Passeriformes > Rhabdornithidae > Rhabdornis > Rhabdornis inornatus. The sequence continues at coordinate 506,357 of VWZS01006759.1, forward strand.
CCTGTCATTCCAGAACTGGGTGGTTTGAAGGCTGGATCAAGCTGAACCTTTTTGAGGGTTCCTTTTGAAGTTGGGTGCTCCTCTTGTGGCAGGGACAGGCTGGATTCAGAGTCACTTGTGAATTAGGCTGTGACTCAAACGTCTCTGTGACCTCACATTGAAAGAAATCCCAAAATTCCAAAAGGAACTAGGTGAGGTTCTTGGAATTCAGAGAACTACTGGGCCTTCTAGTTGCTCTACATACAGGTTATTGGATTGGAGTTACTATTATTTACAGGTTATTGGATTTATTCCATACACAAGGAAAAAAAAAGAAATTGATATCAGTATAAAAGTTATTACCAAGAGGAAAAGAATTTTGAACTGCTTAAGCAGTTTTATGTATATAGAGAAAGGCCTAAACCTTTGCACTCTGTCTATGGTTTTATTTGAACTCATTTAATGTGGTAATTGCCAAGATCCACTGTCCTTGCAATATTTTTTCATGTTTTGTGGTTTATGCAGTGAGTAATTTATTATACAAATACAACTTCTATGTTCTGTCCAAACCCAGGAAATAAAATCAAGTATCTTTCAAAACTGAGATATTTAACTTTGCCTTAATCATCTTTAACTCTTTCCAGCAAAAATATAAGAAAGGAACAAAATGTGATATTGTAGGTTACAATAGAGAGGCGAAAATAGAGAAAATATCTTGGAGTTGGGCCTGTAATCCTGAAGAGCACTGAGTTTTTTGGCCCCCTCAAACTTATTAACCTGCCTGTGCAGGTATTGTGGGCTCACGCCCTCTTCTCATTCTTCTCTGGGACATCCCAAAGCCTGGTGACCTCTGGAGCGTGCCCTGCCTGAATAACACTCTGTTGATGATGATTTTAAACGTATTTTCCACTTTATAAAGGAAGCAACATCTGAAAGAGCAGCTCTCCCAGGCACGTTCTCAGCCCACCTCTGCACCCTTTGTTCCCTTTGCCCTGTCACCTCTCATATTTGTTGCTCTGTTCCCTTCCATCCTCAGCCTCATTCTCTTCTTCCCCCCTGCTCTGCCCATTCCTTCTGGGAGCATTTCCTGCACTGGTTCCCATTTTCATCCTGGTGTCTCTTCCACACATCCCAGCACTTTTGGTGCTGTACTGACATGTCACCTAATGGAGAACCCCAATTTGCCCGTGTCACTTCATACTCCAGCTATATTCCACCCCAAAACTCCTCTTAATCCTTAATAATCAATACCAGCATGCCAACCATATGCACCATTAACTACAATTTACATTTGATAAAATACTGTTTTTCTTCATCAGGAGACTGCTCCCATCATTTGGGGAAACACTTGGGGGTGGAAAGTCACTGTCCATCTTGTTTCTCCTGGAGTCCAAAGCCCAGATTGTGTCCTCTTGCCTGGGCTTGGATGCCAAGCAGGACTGATTTTCATAGTGAGTGACCAGAAGTCATTTTTCAATCAATTTACTGATTCACCTGGGGGTGAGACTCTGAGAAAGCAGCAGTCATGGCCAACTTCAAGAAGCAGTGGGTGTTTGGGGGAGCAAAGGTTAAGTGAGGATGGAGAAAACACAGTGGGATTAACACAAGTTAATAAAACACGCTAAGATGTGCTATTCCTTAACTGGTTTTAATTCTCAGGGGTTAAAAGAAAGCATGGCTGTGTAATGGTGTGGAAATGCAAGCAACTGTCGGAGCCAGGTGCTCAAGTATTTCCAGACATCATTTCCTATTTCAAACTCAAAGACTTTTGGAAGAGACACACCAACAATATTCTGCAAGAGCAAGGTGTAAGCCCAAGACTGGTGTGTAGTTACAGTTTACTAAAGTCTGATTGCAAATATGTGGATTTTGGTGCATTTTCCCTTTAGAAAAGTGAGCGACAGCAAACTTGCTCTTCCACTCCTGTGTTAATATTCTGAAATGTTCCCAGCAGCTGGGCCCAACTTGCTACATTTATTTGTAGAATGATTAAACAGCTAAGATAAAATCCACATAGCAGTCAGCATCTAACAGTAAGTATCTTTGTAGTAATTTCATTTTGGACGCACGGTTCATGCCAAGGCTGATTTTACTGAAGGGGGTGGACACTGTGGTAGCTGCAGAGACCCCACAGCACTGGTGACTTCAAGGCATTGTCCCAGCCCCAGGTCCTGGTTTAGATCTCATGGATCCCTCCATCAGCACAGAGCAGCAAAAAATCTTCCAGATCATAGAATAGAATCCCAGAATGGTTTGGGCTGGAAAGGAGCCTAAATGCCACCCAGTGCCACCCCTGCCATGGCAGGGACACCTCCCACTGTCCCAGGCTGCTCCAAGCCCAATGTCCAACCTGGCCTTGGGCACTGCCAGGGATCCAGGGGCAGCCACAGCAAATCTGGGCACCCTGTGCCAGGGCTGCCCACCCTCCCAGGGAGGAATTTATCCCTAATATCTGACCAAATCTCTGGTCTCTTGGTTCAAACTAATTTCCCCTTATCCTAACTCTGTCTGCCCGTGTAAAAATTCACTCTCTCTCCCTATTGTGAGCCCCCTTTAAGTACTGAAATATCACAATGAGGCTTATCTGGAGCCTTCTCTTGTCCAAATTCCTGTTGTAAGAGCGGGGAGTGTGGAGGGTGCAGAGTCCCAGAGTGTCCACAGCCTTCAAGAGCAGGGAAAGGACATCCTTGATCCTTCATTTGGGGAACAATTTTCCTCTAGTAGCTGGAAATTTTTAATAAGGAGGTTTTATATCACCGTGGAAGGTGCACTTAAGGGAATGTGACACAGTGTGACAGCACCGAGATGCTGCAAAGATTTTGGACAGAATTACAAATTCTGCTGGTGTGGCAGCAGCTGGGCACAGCAGAGCATAAATTAACATATAACTAATAACTATACTGGCATTATAGCGAGTATCTCATGGTGATAAGCTCCATGATTCTCTTCAACCCACTGAAGTTGAAGGAAGAGCAAAGGCCTTTTCAAGCTTACTTTATCTTCTTGCTTCTTAAGTGAGACTAATCAAGTTTATATCCTTTTAGCTTATTATTAGCCAGCAGAGCTTCTGGCACTCTTTACAGCTTTTTTGACATGAAAGTTAGTTACACCTACTGTACTTAGTATGACTTCACTTTTCTTGTGATAAATCCTGAAAATTAATATACTGTATCCTCCAGATTACAAAATGAAAGTGTCCTAGACATTGTGAATACTCTGGCTGTGGAATGCTGCCAGTAAAAGAAAAAAACTGATGTCTTAATGATCTCTGTTAATAAAAAGAAGAAACTGAGTAGTAAATTTCCTTGGTTAACCTGTCAGGCTTTTTTTTCTCTTTCTTATTCTAAACTTGAACTGACACATATTAAGCAAAAGAATCCTTGAGAATAAAATGCCTTGGATGTAAAGAAATAGCAATGAGAATCCTAGAGTGAAGCGAGCCCTGCTTTCCTTGTGCTCCCACTGCCTCTCATAGGAAGTTGGGCTGCAGGAGGAATGCAAGCCTGGGCCCTGAGCGCTGAACATAGGTTAAATTCTTTCTTAAATTAAATGAAGGATAATAATGAAATCTTTTGTTACATTATTTGCTGACTGGGCCTCCTGATTCGGTAAATTAAGAGAAAGCCAAGCCCTGAAACAAGCGCCCATTCTTGTTCCAGGGGTAGCACTGGTGGCACTGGTGCCTTATTGAACACAGATCTGCTTAATTACAGTTCCCACTGTTTGTTAAGATAACGAGTGCCAGCTGTTTGATAGCAAGAGGCAGGGCTGGCCATCTCTGTCACTTCCATGCAGGCCCTGGATCAGAGCTGCGTGTCCCTGCAGCCGTACAGGGAGCAGGAGAAGCGGGAAGAGCTCTCGCAATGCGTTCCGCAAATTTGGGCAGAGCATTTGCCGCCGCACGCGGAGCTCTGCCAGCTATATCTAAAGCCACTCACCATTGGGAATATAAAGTCAAAGCAGAAAAATTGAGCATTTAATGGTCTACCATTATTGCTGAAATCACAATGACAGGCCGTGATCTTCAAGTACAATTTTGATCCTTATGTAGTAACTGAAATTACAGCATTTCATACTCTGACTATATTATAGGGAATAAAACATCTGTCTAAATATTGGAGATATAAAACCCTCAAAATAAAGATATTTGAGAATATCTTGCACAGAGCACCTTTCCACCTGCTTGCTTAGTATAATGCAGTCATTATGGCAATAAATGTTTCTAATAAAGTATGAAAATGGATTGTTTGCTTTGCTGCTTGTATGAACTCTCATTTCTCTTTTTATTATATTGAATCTGACATTTGCTTACCCTTTATCAGTAGAATATTTAATCAACTCCAATCTGTAAGAAGCAAGAGGAATTTCTATTTTATTTAAAACCTGTCCCACATGAAAAAGGACTGGGAAAATAGGTCATGCAGCGTATGGGAGGTGTGGGAAGTGTTAGAGTTGCAATGGTGAATATTTATCCAGTCTACCAAAGAGATGGATCTAAACTTGTGCAGTAACAGGCGAGTCTGCTCCTATTGTTTAAAGTCCTGCTGAAATGATTTAATGGCTTAATGTTTCTAATTTTTATCCGCAGTACAGGATCTAGAGAATTAAGCCTCTGTCAGCTTTATTTATTTTCTCTGTCAGAGTATTTTCTTGCACTTTTTGCTACATAACTCTTCAGAAATGCTATATCCATATCGATTGTAATTTCCTTGGGCTCTTGGCCAAAATACTCAACGTAAACAGTCTGTGTTTCCTCTCCATCTGTATTTTGGCTAATCCTCTGGTTTAGACAATCTACTGACAAGTGCTGGTTATCTGGAGGTGCACGGGTTTCAAACCAGCACGCTATGATTTATGGTTCTTGTTTTACAGAAAGTATCACAAGCTCACAGAAGTGAAAGCTTCCAAATAAGCACCTAACTTTTGTAAACGCAGCTAACAACATGTCTGCAAATATACAGCAAACACAGTGAGTGATGTCTTATTATGCAGGCCACAGTTTGACTTGGTCTGGTTTTATTTATGAATACGTCCTGCATCTGTTTCAAATTTCAGACCCACTCAGCTTCTCCAATGCTCTCCCAAACAAGCTTGTGCTGAAGGTTGTTAATTATCCTAATAAAATATTTGTATCAATTTGACTAAAGATCCGCAATGCTTCTGCCACGAGCAGACGTTTTTTAATAACTGAATTAAGAGAAATAATTGCAGCTAGCACTGGAATGGTCAGAGATGTCCAGATTGTATAAAAAAAAACAAAGGAGGGGAGGGGGAGTGGGCAGAATACAGAGAACTGTACAAGAGCAAAGGGACATATGATTAAATTAAAGGGCACTGCTTTGTGAACAAACAAAAGGAAATCCTTCTTCATACAATGCATAGTCAATCTGCCGAATTCACAACCACAGGGGGTCATTGAAACAAATGCTGTGGCGGGGCTTCAGAGCAGACCGGATAATTTTAAGTCTCTTATTAAAATACGTAGCCCTGGAAGCTCAGATAATGATAAGGGTAATCAAACCCCGAGCTGCAGCCTGTGGGATGGTGTTGGAGGCATGGGAAAGGAGCCTGGCTGCCCCCAGCCAGCGGGATGGGGCCTTTTGGGGGCTCACCTCCCTTTGAAGAGGCGAGCGCTGCCCACCAGCCAGGCGCGGGCTCCATCACTGATCTCTGGGGCCACCACTCCTCCCTCCTCAGGAGAAATAAAACATGAGACCCCAGCGTGAATTTCTAAGCATTCCCCTCTTCCTGCCAGTTCCTCGGCTCTGAGTGATCTTTGAGGGACGGGGCTCCCCTGGCTTGTCCTAGTTGTGTGATTAAAGGGTTGATGCTGTAGGGACCACCCTGAGCATCACTCTGGGTGTGAAAGGGGCAGGGTTTGCCCACTGCTCTGTGGAGAAACTTGGTCCAGCACAGCAGGTATTTAACCCTCTGCCACAGAGTAAAACTTTAAATATATTTTTCTGCCATGAAATCTTTCTAGTTGCTCTTGGTGAGCCCATGTTGAACCACAAGACCTTGTCCCTTGCTTTAGCTGAGCACTGGGAATTTCACTGTCTGTATTTCACACATGTGTTACAATATCTGTTACCCAGGGATGTCTTTCTAGAGATCCTACAGGAAAATAGGATGTATTGTAGGCTCCTCAGTGAATACATCCTGCAACATCCGAAGTGCTATTGGCCATATAACATCAGTATCCATGTAAAAAACACAATAGATAAAATTATTTTAAAGAAATGTAAATAGGAATGTGTTTTAAAATATTAAATTTTTAAAAAGCATAAAAGCAGCAGACCAGTGAGCTGATCTAGAGGATCTGAGGAGCTTTGAGCTGAGGGGAGATATTGCCAAAGGGGTGCCCAGCCTGTTCCCGTGGGAGTGGCTCCAGCTGTGCTTCAAGCCACCACTCAGGGGTCCCTGGGTGCTCCTGGAGAAGCAGGGGACTCACCCCCCTGCCAGGTGGTCGCAGTGACGCAATGGAAGCCAAGGTGACAGGTGGCATTTCTCTGTGGCCCTCGTTATCAGCCGGCGTGGAGCAGCCCCGGCTCCAGCAGGGCCCTGCCAGCGCCCTTCGTGGAGCTCTGATTTATGATTTCACTCCTGGGCAGCGGAAAAAAAGTGACAACCTCGCCTCTCAGCATTGTCAGGGTAATGCTTTTCCCAGGCTGTTCACGTGGCAGGGAGGGAGGGAGCCTGAACATCTGCATCCCTTGGCCAAGGACCACGAGGAGATGTTTAATTGGCATTTAGAGTTAAGCTCCGTGGCAGGATGGGGAAGCCAGGCTCTGCTTCATCCCATGGAGACTTCACCCAAAGATTCCCTTCAGTATTGGAGTCCTCTTCCCAAAATCCATGGGCACAGCGTGGTTTCTCAGCTCGGCTGTTTCTCACTGAGAGCTCTGTCTATCATTTGTTTTTTGATGGAATTCTTTGAGTTAGAACCTGATTTTAGGATGCTAAAACTAATGAAATGAGCACACTCCCCTTGCCAGCTATCTTAGATGTTGCCCTAAACTTTGTTTCTTGGATTGCTGTTGCTAACACATAATAAAACTCTGTCATCTGCAAAAAATTTGCCACTCTCCAAAGTTTTCTTTTCCAGTTGAAATAAGCCCGGGCTGGTGTGCTGCTCCCAGGGACAAGCCACTGTCACCAGCATGTGGGAGACCACTGCCAGGATTAACTGTACTGATTTTCTAGGACAGCATGTTTATAAAAATTTAATAAGGAACTAAAGGAATAAATTTGGTCAGTCCCAATAAGTCAAGGACTGGATTACTCACTGGGAAGTCCTTGCAACCTGGCCCAACCTTCAAGATAAGACATTTTGTCTCATTTCCACCTGGAATTATTTCCTTCTAGATTTGTGACAATGGCGAGATCTTGTTGTTTTTTTTTTTCCTACTTTAATCCTTGGGGAAAAATGGGTAAAATTGCAGGACTTGCTTTCAAAAAGGAGCAGTGAACTGCAGCTGCACCCTGACCAAAGCGGCGGCCTCTGCTTGCCAGCTCCTTCTTTTCCTTGGGAAGAAATTGTCAGTGTGCTGGTGAAAACCTGCAGAAGAATTAATGAGATTGTTCAGAAAATAAACCAGCTTTTATTTTTCTACATAAAATTTTGTGTTGAGCTTGACAGGCTAAAATGACTCTGGGAGAGAAGCAGGGCCCGGGCGATGCTCTCCTGCTTCCCAGCGTGAGGGCAGAAAGCTGGGCTGCATTTTGTGTTTGTTAAATGCCATTTGTGTTCTGATCACACCCCTAAATCACCAAGATGAAACATGATTCTCCTGGCTGCATTTCTTGATCTCAAGGAAACGCCAGATAATTGTATAATCTCTTTGTACACCTGTCGAAGGACCAGTGTTTCCAAAGGGTGCCTAAAAATCTGTGCATGTCCTCATCTCCTCCCATCTCCATGCGCACATTCCTGCTGGATTATTGCACGTGCTGCTCATCCTGCATGGGCTGCTGTTGGATATAGGCACAAAGGACACAATTTGCATACATCAGCAGACAGGCAGCTCCAGTTTTTCCTCCAGGATCACAGCAGCTGGAGATGAACAAGACCTACTCTGTTCCCAACACCTCACCTTCCCAGAAGGAGTGTTCCCTGGGCAATAATTACCACTGGTTTGTCTCTGTCCCAAGCAGTGGCTCCTCCATCATGTCCCTATAGAGACTCTTCCACTCGTGAGGCCACTTTTGAAAATTTGGCCTCACCTGAGCATTAGAGCTGAGAAACTCACAATGACTCAAAGAGCTGAAAAATTCACAATGACACAAAGAGCTGGAACATCTGGAGAGAAGTGATTTACAAGAGCCTGGAGTGACAGGGCTTGGAGCAGCCTGGGATTGTGGAAGGTGCCCCTGGCCATGGCAGGGGTGGCGCTGGATGGGATTTAAGGTCCCTTCCAACCTGAACATCTCCACAATTCTATGATTTGCTGAATTAATTATTGAATCATTGACTGAATTCAGCAGGAGAAGAGCCAGGGATTGCCCAGCTCTGCTGAACCTGGTGCATTACTGGATCATTGGGAATGGTTCTATTGAAGGAAGCCATGTGCTGTCTGCTCTGGTTGTGTAAAGAAGAGAAACCTGAGAGTTAAATTTATTTTCCTGGACCTAAACAAGTGAAGAAGACTGGATTTTAAAACACTGTTCAGCTGTGATTACTGTCTGTTCCTGGAGGTGGGAAATTGCCTGTGGACAGACTGGGAAGCTTTTGTGGGAAGGACATGGATGACACAATTTCTTTTTTTTCCCCCCATCAATCCCTGAATTCTCTTACAGGGTCAAAGGGAAACTGCCAGTGAAAAAAAAAGAAGAAAAATTCAGATAGAAAATAATTGCAACCCTTTTCCAGTTTTAAGTCATCTTGAAGAAGTAATTTAACTATACCGTGCTGTCTGCCATTTGTAAATTGTTAATTAACGAGAGACCAAATAATAATTACTGCTGGAGCCATTCAATTAAAAGATGTTGCCTTCCAAACTTTGTTCACACGGTCTGTATTACCAACATCATGTCTAGAAATATGCCACAAATGCTGGCAAAAGAGCAAACCCCAAGTTTTTCCCCATCATAATAGAGCAGCAATTTTTATTATTTTGATTGTTAAAAGCTTGTGGTCTCCTACTTCAAGTGGCTCAGGAAAATGTCTCTTTGTGGTTTTGCTAAGAGAATATTTTTGAGAATAAGAGATTGAAAAAGCAGCAAACAAACATTCCTTACAAGAAAATGCTGCCCTTCCATGTAACGTGCCCAGGAAAGGTTCCCGCCTGGACTTGCTGTGAGACAGAAGAGAAAATGGAGAACAAATGCCTGTGCCTGGTCTGGATAACCTAAAGTTAACTCCACATGTCAAACTGATTGCCTGACACAAGGCAGGCATATTCTGTGATGACAAACAAATAGCACCTCCATCCTGCAGACATCCCCTAATTATAAAAGAGAAATTATTTCCCATTTTCATTGCCAGCAAATGTATGTTACTCTGGTGCACCATAATTTCTGTCTAAGTACTGTATCAAAGTTTGCTGAATGTGAAGCACAAAGTATGTTAGACATTAAACTGTAATTACAGAAGGGAGTGGATTTCTAGAGTATTATGTTTTTTGGTAATATTTTATTTTATTGGTTTTCAAATATACTTAGACTGCCAGACTAAGCAGGCAGAATAACAGCAACACAGAATTCCAGAATAACATATGACTTTAATAAAATAAAGCAGGATGGTTTCCTTTACTTGTATGGCTGGAAAGAATGGAAAGCATTACTGTGCCCTCAGCCACGGTGCCATCCAGACCTGTGCCCGGGCACAGATGTCACTTGGGCAACTTGCCCCTATCCCCATATTTCACCCCAAATCCCTGGTTTGGGGTCTCTGTCAGGCAGCAATCAGCTCCAGTGATTGGCACAGGAGAGCTTTGATCTTAGTGTTGAGCTCTTCTGCCATGGAAATATAGATAATAACCCTTGATATAAAAGGAGGTGATGGCAAGGGAAGGTGAGTATGGATACAGGAAACACAGAAGGGATTATTCAATCCATATGGGGCTTTTTGTTGCTTTACACTTTCACCTCGCCCCCTGAATTTTCCAGGAATGTCACAAGTGGCGAGCCCAAAAGGTAGGCAGAGGTTCCAGGGTGGGATCAGGAGCGGGATCAGTGATGGATTAGCAGAGGAGTCGTGTCCATGGGATCATTCCTGCTGTCACACTCCCGGATTTCCATTACAGCACCATCACTCACAGTTGTGCCCTCTGTGGTTCCTGTAATGATCTACACTCGCTCTGTGTCCACCTTCCTGCACGTCAGGCTCCGGAGGACAGCCAGGAATGTGGTGCTGGATACGTGACCAGCTTTTCCAGGGGTAATTTTCTACATGGCTGAGAATGTGCACGTGGGGTCCTTGGGGCTGAGGCACAGCCCTGCCTTGGAGTGCTCGACCAGATGCATTCCTGACGTGGCTCCTGGGGAGGGCATTCCCTCCTGGAGGAGATATTAACACTGTTTCATTAGGATTCCTCTTGCTCTGATTTGCCATTCTGATTTTTTGATGGAAGGATGGGCATCCTCCAAAAGAGCTGGAACTGCCAGGGGAAAGTGCAAGGGTTGTTAGAGCTCAGATGGGAATCCCAGACTGGGTTGGGCTGGGTTGGTTTTTAAGGGACCTTAAACCCCATCCAGTTCCATCCCCTGCCACGGGCAGGGACACTTCAACTATCCCAGGTTGCTCCAAGCTGTGCCTTCCCTTGACTTTGTGGGCAAACCCTGACCATGAGGTGACACAACCTCTGTCCAAACCCCCTCTGAGGTACCAAGTTCCCTCTGATCCCAGCTGGGCAGGGCAGGATCTGCTCCTGGGGCCAGCCTGAGCTGAGCATCCTCACCCCCGTGCTGGGGGCCCTGCTGCACTGACCCCATTCCGGGTGATGCAGCCTGTCAATACTCTTGGTTTATTAATTAGTCTGGAGGAAGAGAGGCACTTCCCACACAAATGGGAGTCCTGGCCAGGAAGAGCTGGGAGCAATCCTTTTGCCCACGAGTTGCCTAATGCAGCTACTGAAACCCTGCCAAAGGTTTGCTTTCAGAGCATTCCTGTGGGCAATATTTTTATAATATCTTACATCCCAAATGAGCTTTCTATGTTTCCTAGAAGCCTCATTTTTTTTGGAAAGAGCAAATACCCCCAAACTTTACACGTTTCCCGCTCCCTTCAGGTTATTTTCCATTTGCTACCTGATCCCTGATGCACGGAGCCAGCCTGAGGAGAGCTGATTTTGGAAGGGAGAGTTGTGGCAGCACGAGGCAGGTTGTCCATCTACTGCTGTCATATCCTGGCACTCCTGACCCAGGGAAGCTGGCACGCCGACCTGCCCAGGCACCGTGCCACCACGGCAGATGGGCACGAGCCTGGCCAGCGAGGAGGCCGTGTAGGAGCATTTAGTCTGGAAGCAAAGGGCACAATTCCTGGACAGACATTTTAAGCCTAGACTTATTTAGGGAATATTTCTCTGAATGCACAAGTTTTTTTTTTTTTGTTTATTTTTTTTTTAAATTTATTTTTTCTCTGTGTGTGTGTGGTTTTTGATTTGTTTTGTTTTTGTTTGTTTGTTTATTTATTTTGTTGTTGTTGTTGTTGTTTGTTTTTTTTTGGAAGGGAGGTTTCAAAGGAGTAACACCAAATTATTACATAATATTATTATAGAACAAGGAGGGAATATTTGAAAATTTCTATTTCCTCACGGCATCCTGCCAAGGAATCCCACAGGGATTGCTTAGCAGGGATTTTCCTGGATGTCTATGGAAGCTGTAGGTACCCAGGTACAGCTGCCATGACAAAACCCATTTTATTTTCAGGCACAGAACCACTTTTGGTTTTTTTGCACTCTTATTTTTAGTTCATTGCTGAATATTATGCAAATGGAGGAGATTGAACTTGGAAGTCTTTATTTTTAAACTGCGAGTATTTCTTTTAAGCTGTAACTCTTTATTTTAAACTCTAAGCCTTAATTTTAGACTGTAATTCTTTATTTTGACTGCACTGTCTTGAGACCTGTGTTTTTGGGTGCAGAAGTAATCCATTCAGATAAAAGGATATATGCAAAAATAAATCCATATATCCTGGATGTCCGTTTCCCTCTCTGTGTTGGGAATTGATTCCCGTTCAGGAAATTTGATTCAATATATCGAGAAGCCCTGAGAAGCTGGTGGGGTGGAGGGGGTGTTAAGCTGGATTCCAGGCTGGAATATGCCCATATCCAGATTGATTCCAGCTGACTCCAGCAAGTGGATGAGGAATGCAGTCACCTCTGGCTCTCCAATACACAGAATTTAACACCTCTGCCCTTCGAATGGCCCATCAGAGGCTCCCAGGACGGCCAGTTCCCAGAGTTCAGTGTCTCTCCCATCAGGCAAGATGGATCCAGGCCCTTTTCCTTCTGTGCCCTGGACCAGGACCAACTAAAATTACACGAGTGTTGGCAGATGTATGTCTAATCTGTTCTTCAAAATTGCCAGTGAGTTTCACAATCTCCCCTGGTAATTTGCTCCAGTGCCTAATTATCCTTTCAGATAGAAAAACTCCCTTCCTGCGAGCTAAAACCTGTTACTTCTTGTCCAGCACTTCTGGACATGGAAAAAAGTGCTTGTCACCTTATTTAAAATAAAGATTTACATATATTTGCTTTCATGTGCATGGCTATAAATATATTTAAAATTGAAATGGTATTGAGGGTCTCTTTCCTCTTTCTAGACTAAGGGAACTCATCACAGCTTTTCTCAAATGTTTATAATTTCCTATTATTTTCCTCTGCACTTTTCCCCAGCACATCTTATTTTTAAAGGCTAATGCCAGGAAACAGCCACTTTATTTTCGTTAAGGCTCTAACGATGCTCTGCAGAGATCCCAGAAAGTTCTTTGCCTGTTTGTAACACCACTTCCACTGTTGTATTTGTGTGGATTGGATTTTTCTTCCTATACATAGTGCCTCACACTCATCTTTATTAAATGTCACCATTAGGATGCTGCTCCAAAATAATTTGGAATTTTAATACTCGCGATCTTTCCCACTTTGGTGTCATCCAAAGTCTGCTCTCTCTTCTGTCATCCAAGTTGTTAATGAAATATTGAATAGCATTGGATTCAGGACAGATCCAGCTGGGACCCTGCATGGAATGTTCTCCAGCACTGACAAAGAAAGGAATTTCTGGGTTTCATTTAGAGCCTTGGATGATCTAATCCATTGGATTAGACAGCAGCTACAAGAAACAATGAAAAAATCAAAAAAATATCCTCAAACTGTTTTATATAAGTGCTCATTTTTGGAGTAATACATAGGATACTTTTCCATTTCGCATCATCTCAACATATCTGTGCTATATTTTATATCCTTGGTTTTCTTTTTGAAGGAACAGAATCCCAACTGCCTTCTAGAAATAGTCCAGCAAAGTTTTGAAGTTCAGCTCAGAATTAGGGAAATTGAGAAACAGAATAGTTAAATGCAACTTTTTTGGGTGGTATTTGGCAGATATATAATTTTTTTTTCCAGTGACAGCCTAAAAGGCATCAACACATCTTTAGTGTGACAGCTCTGCTTTTGCAATGGAGAGAAGGTAAAATCAACACAAAAAAAGGCAAGAAATCAACTTTTTGTATAAAATTCCGCTGTTTTCTAGGCTAAACCAGGGATTTTTTAGTGATGAAATCTTCTAAACTCACAAATTTCTACTTTCCCTAATGCTGGGTACATTGCTTAGGGGAAGCTGTTTGGATTTGGTTGAAACATCCTTATCTCAAGTATGGAAATTGTCTGTGAAGAAACAGGACCCCCCTGGCCCAGGCCAACCTGAACAAATGTGCATTAAATCAGAAAAATGACAAGGTATCATTAGGCTTTGAGAAGCACTTTAAAGGCTGTGGAGGTTAAAGAATAATTTCAGTCTTGATGGCTTTTTTATATATTTCATTTCCCTCTCCCTTCAATCCATGCAAGAAACACTCTGGAATGATTTATCAGCCAAGTTCAGGCTTCAGCCATGTTTAACAGGTTTAATAGATCCAAAGTGTTCAATCATTCCTGGTTACCTGTTCTCCTGCGTGCCACAGGTCAAAGAGCCTCACCTGGTTGTTTCTGCACCTTGATCCCACTCACCTCAGCCTTGCTCAAACCATCAGCAAGTAGGCACATGGAATAGGGTCTGACTGATTCACAGAATCCTAGAATCCCAGAATTATTTAGGTTGGAAAAGCCCTCCCAGCCCATCAAGTCCAACCTGTGATTGATTCCTGCCTTGTCCCCAGCTCAGAGCACTCAGTGCCACCTCCAGGAATTCCCTGGATACTCCAGGGATGGGCACTCCAACCCTCCCTGGGTTACCCTAATGATCCAAGAAAAATAATTGGATTGGTGAATTTATTCTCTAACAACTCCTTTTCTCTTCAGTTTGGAGAAATGCCTGATTTTCAGAGTTTGGGAAATCAAAAACTCAGGAAGATCTGGAACAAGTGAATAATGGACAGTACAACAAAGGGAGGATTAATTAGTGTGAACGATTAAATACAATTCTGGATCAGAACCTCGTAGGACCCATCAGAGTCCAAGAAGAAAACTGCCTCAGGGGAATCCCGACATCATTGCACCTGCCAGGGGTGCAGGGGTTGTGACCTCCTGCTCTGTGTTCTCTGCACTCCAGATAACTCCATGCCTTGACATTTTACCACATTTCCCCTTTTGCTATAAAAAAAAATGAATCGATGGGACTTTATTTGTCTTTCCATTTAATTTGAAATTAATCAACTCCATCTGAGGTTATGTTCTGGTTCCATGAAGTCTTTAACCATCTATCAAGGACAAATTTGTATTTGTGACACTTCTGGTTGTGTCACCATCTATTTAGTAATGACCTCTTTCAATGAGGACATTTTTAGCAGGAGTATTTCCTTTGGAGCCAGGAATGGAAAGGTTCCCACAAAAATTGCTCCCATTAATGACTCTCTATCAGATTCAATTATTGAATCCTCATCTAAATCTGACTCCAGTGCCTGCAGCAAGGCCCTTACTTACTCCAGTATTTAGAGAATTGTAAAATCATAGAATCCCAGAATGGTTTGGGTTGGAAAGGACCTTAAAGCTCATTCAGTGCCACCCCTGCCATGGCAGGGACACCTCCCACTGTCCCAGGCTGCTCCAAGCCCAATGTCCAACCTGGCCTTGGGCACTGTCAGGGATGGAGAACCCACAACCTCTCTGGACAACAATTAGTTCCTTCTTCCTTAATTCTTCTGGTTTGCACAAAGTCCACGAGAAATTTTTTTATCCTCTGTATTGCTTTTCCATCTCTTTATCCACGTTCTCCTTCCTCACTCCTTTTCCTTGTTGGTTGATATTCCATGTGATTGTGATGCCAGCCTCCTCTGATCTCCTCTCTGCTGCTGTAAACCTCTTCAGAGCTGCAGCAGCCTGTGTCCCAGAAGACAAGCCCTTTTTGGGACTTTCATGGAGCTTATTCATGGAGAAAAGGCCTTTTCATATTGTCCCACTCCACAGTGTGCTTGTATTTGACTTGCAGATTAAACCTGGATAGGAGAAATAAAACAGATTATTAAAAAATAACATATTCAACCTCTCCTGGCAGATCAGTTGTTCAAGTTCCATATGTGCAAAAGCGATTCTCTGCTCTATTTTTTTATTAAATTGCAGGAGTAGGATCCTAAAGCTGTCAATATTGACTCAGGAACCGTAGTTGAAATTCAAAATTTTACAAATGATTTTTTTTTTTGGTGATCCAGGCTCATTTATTTACCTTCCCAGCTAGAAAAGACTCATCTAGGTAAGTAGCCAAGAACAGGAGGGTACAAATGGAGAACTGGAACCAGACTTTGGCTGAGGTTGTATTGACTTTGGCAAAAACAAGAGATGAAAAATTATACCTCAGATAAAAATAAATTATAATCTGCAAGCGTTTGAATTAGAGGAGTTCTCCATGTAAACTTAATAAATGAATGTTAATTCAGTTACCAATTTGTAGCTATGAAACATAACTGGTGATGTTATTCCTTGGAACTTGTTTTGGAAAAGATTGCATAACCCATGAAGCAATTCTTCACAAAGTGCATAAAAGTGTCATTTTATGTATAATTTATGCATCCAATGTTAGTTATGGCCTTTTTAATAGTACTTAATGCTGCTGTATGACATCATTCTTTCATTTACCAATATAAAAAATAAAAATACCAATCCAAGGCCATTTTGAATATTAAAATAAATGGGCATCAGCTTGTATTTTTTCAGTTTAAGTTGTGCAAGTCAATAATTATCACTGGTGTGGAAAGGATTTTTACAAGGACCAATTGTCATACAAAGTCTACGTATTTATTATTTAGTTAGTTAGCTTAATTACAATTTACTCGCTGTGTCTGTGTTAACTAATACACTGTTAATGTGCCTTGAGCAATTAATTTTGCCTGCAGCGTTGAACTGGCTCTCTGTGCTTGCCCCTTTATTAGTGGCAATTATTAAATCCAATTTTCCTTGTCCTTACTCCATTTCCTCCACTGCCTACAGGGCATCCCAACATGAGGGTTGGGGCTCTGTGCTCCTGTTCTCAGTCCCTCCATCCCATCCCATGCCCTGGGAAGGAGCAGGGTAGAGGGGTCAGGGTGACCACAGGAAAATCACAGGGACATCTTCCCTTGCCTGCATGGAGGAGGGATTGAGTCCATGTCCAACATGCAGCTGCAAAAAGTCTTGATTTGGAAGGAATTGAACTTTTTTTTAACAGGACATTGGATCCAGGGGCATTGGACACCTCATATGGAGGTATCCAATATGGAAAGTATGGAGGTATCAAATATGGAAGGTTTTAACTTTCTTTAGATGCTCAGATTTCTTGAGGTCACTGTGATTGATGGAGCACAGATTTATAGGATGGTTTAGGTTGGAAGGGACCTTCAGGGATATCCAGTTCCAGCCTCCTGCCATGGGACACTTTCCACTGGACCAGGCTGGTCCAAGCCCTGTCCAGCCTGCCCTTGGACACCGGGAAGGTGAGCAGAGAGAGTTACTCAGTGTGAGATCCTTGCTATAAACCTTGTGCCTGTTGTAAGTCAATTTATCTACTAATTAAAATATTGGCCCGAAAATGTCTTTTGCTATGAACTCCCCTTGCATGGTCAACGAGCAAAAGGATTTTTATTAATTCTTTTCTCGCTGAACAACCTTCTCACTGGATGTCTTTTTTTGAGGGCAGCAGTGCTGTCCCATGCTTTGCAGGTCACATTCCCTAATTTGTTGTGCTGGCTCGTGCTCCCAGGCCCAAAATGCAGTTTGCAATATTCCTCACAGGGAGCTGGCCCAGCACTGCAATTACCTCCTGCCTGCTCGGCCAGCTGCAGGATCTGCACTTGGCACAGCCAGCAGAACCTGGGCTCCAGCTAAATAAGTGGAAACTGCCCATTGTGCCAGGGCTCTTCTCAGTCTCTCACATTCTTTTTAACTCTTTCTTTCCAAATATTTCAAGCATTGCCCCGTCTCAGGGCAGTTTTTTTTGGTTTACTGAAAAGATGAAGAATTAACCCATTTAATTGCTGATCTTGATGCATTGCTGATCTTGATCTGTGATTTTATCTATCAGGAAAAATTCTGTGGTCCCTTAGAGGAGGCACAATAACTTTTTAACCACAAATATTTTAAGTGATTTGAAACCAAAGTGATTGGAAACCAAAGTGATTCTGGGGCCCCTAAATGTCCAACAGGACATAGTAAAGTTTAAATAACATCACAGATTCAAATATTAAAAATTCTTAAATTGTGAGTTGAATTGTGAAATGTGGGTTCTGTGAGCAGGGCAAGCACTGGCGGATGGGCATAAATGAGGTATGGCAGTGCTTGGAAGCCTTTCCCAGGATTTTCTGTCACCTTTCTAAGAAAACTCCTGTCTCAAAAGATCTTGAAACAGAGAGAAGTGAAACCAGCAGGAGTTTTCTTTTGGATTTAACCAGATGGGACGAGTCTCCCTTCATTTTCCAAGGCATCTCTGTCCCCCCTGTGAGCAAAACTTTTGTGTACGTGGTCCAAAAGTCCATCACCATGAGCAGATTGAAGAGAGCCAGGGGTTTGGGATTTGGGATATTGGGAACCTTGGACTAATGAAAGACCACCTTGTTCCATCTCCTCTTTAAATCCAGCCTCCTTGCTGCAACTGCTTTGCATATGAAAAGCATCCAACCAACAGCTCTCAGAATGCAGAAATACAGAATTCTTCATGAAAACCTTTGAAGGAACAGGAAAGTCCGTGTCCCACTTCTCACACAAATTATTTTGGATGACACCCAAGAGTAAACAATGTTGTTGTGTTGATACTGTTCTTTCCACAGATTAAATTTCTCAGCCAAAAGAAAGGGGAGTTCTAAAAGATTTTTCTGATTTGGAACACATAATTTTCCATGTGTGTACTTCACATTCATCAAGTCTGCATTATTAAGACAAGATTTGACTTAAATTAAAGCCAAGAGTATTCAAAACATTACAATTTCTAGTTATGAAATCTAGTTTAAAAATTGCCACACTTTTATAGTTTGATCACAAGTATATTTAATATTGTTGGTGACAAAGAAACTCCAGAACACTTCTGGATAAGAAAGTGAAAATTGTGCTTTCTGTTGTTTTTCCTGGAGATGCTGCTCTCAGATGGGGAAAGGTACAGCACTAACAACATATTTGCAATTACCTGCAAGACTTAACCAAGGAAGTAGTCAGTTTATAGTTACCTTCAATATGTAAACTACAAATTATTAGTGCATGAAAATGGCATCGAAGTTCTGTTGCTGGGGTCTAGTAATTTTGGATATTTTCCATGCTATTACTGCCTGCTCCATATACCTTTACTGGTTCTTTTTGAAATTAAGTTAATGGCACTCTACAGAAATGGACTGCCTACTGAGAGTGAAAGCTTGCTTGCAAGGATGGACTAACTTCCTACTGGGAAGCACTGATTTGGCACAAACAAAGAAATGCTTTAGCATTAATTTACTCCGGTATCAAAATATTTAGAATAAATTATTTAAAATATTTAAGGACCGAAGGGTCAATATTTGCTTTTAATAAATAGGACCCGTGTACAAATATTTGATGCTGAAATTTCCTCTGGTATCTCCCGGCTATATTATGGAGATAATGCATTCTCCACTTGTCAGGAGTGGTTTTTTTTCCCCTCCAGGCATCCAGGGACACATTCTTGAATTGGGGCTTACACTTGTGTGCACCCACATTTGCTCACCTATTCTCCTGTGGATTGAGCTCTGTTCACATTAGCACAGGTAATATCACTGCAGGATTTCCTCTGCTTCCACCAGAAAAAGGTGAGGGGAAGCTGATTGCAGATGGTTCCTTGTCACTGCCTTCCCAGGTGAAAGCATTTTTTTTAAAAAAAACAATTATTTGACTTGTTAAATTGCCCCATTCCTTGAGCATTCTCTCTCTGGCATGAGGCTGCAGAAGCCAATCCTCTCCTGCTCTCTGTTCTCCTGCAGCCTTGAATGCCTTTCCTTATCCACCTGCTCTGTCCCAAATCCCACTAGTGGGTCACTCCCTTCGGTGTGGTAGCACAGGGTGGGAGTTTTCTACTCACCCGTGAATCTGAGTCTCATCTTCCTCTCTCTGCTCAGGGCTGGGATCAGGATGGCAGCAAAGCCACGGCCTGGCTCCTGAGCAGTTGGGAGAGTGAGTGAAAGTCTCTGCTCTTGCAATACACTCATCCCAATATCACCCAGAACATTCTGATTTTATAGTTCTGTTTTCATTGCTAGAAATAGGAAACTTTGCAGAGAGTGACTGTTTCACTGATGAGCAACCTCTAAAATCTATTTTGTAAATTTTTTGAGTATTTATTGTCCTTTCCTTTTTCCTTTCCTTTCCTTTCCTTTCCTTTCCTTTCCTTTCCTTTCCTTTCCTTTCCTTTCCTTTCCTTTCCTTTCCTTTCCTTTCCTTTCCTCTCCTCTGATCAGAAATTCATCTATCCAGGTTAAATTTCTCCCATTATCCATTAAAATCAGCAATTTCTGTCCCCTGCTCTTGGCAGCTGGTGCAGGAGGGCACAGACTGGAGCAGGCAGCAGGTTCTCTTTCTTTTGCCTCCCCAAGTTAAGCACATTAGGCACGGATTGAATTTCCAGCCCATTCCCTGGAACATCACAAGGCCCAGGGAAGGCAGAGCTGTTGGCAGTAAATCGCAACACAAAACACAAACTCGTTTGTCGCTGCTGCTGTAACTTCTCGGTGCTTTGAATGCTGATTTCCACCCATCAAGTACATTTTAATTAAGCAGCAGTACCTTTTATTCCCAGTGATGTCCTAAACTTTTGTAAATCAGGGATTTACTTCATTGCAAAATCATTTCAAGTGACAAAAACCTGTCTTTTTGCTGTCACCTGCAACGCAAGGATAAGAAGAAATACAATTTTTTCTCTCAAAAATAGTTCTTTATCTTACAAAATGGGTTTTTTTTCTCAGAAAATTGTTGTTGCTGAAGGTCTTGGCCATAAAGAAAGATGTTGCCACAGCCCATCATCATCTCCTAAGCTCGTATAGGCTGCCTGCATTTCACATTAATAATATTCCTTTAATTCATTTAAATAGTTTGGGGTTTGTAATAATGATGAGTTTGATGCAGCCTTGACCAGTGCTGGAAATTCGGAGGGGCCTCGTGGCCAGAGCATCCCGGGCCAATGGAGTGTTGCTGGATGAGGACTAAGCCCAATTTAGCCATTAATGAGCCAGAGTGGGAAGCAATTTCCAAGTGCCCATAAATCAGTCATTTGGTTTCCTCTCATATGAGGCTCCAGAGCTGTTCCATGCCAAATTTCAGCCTTTAAGCCTCAACAACATTAATAAAAAAGGCATTTTTGTGTCTCCCCCTTTACTGAACTGAACAATTACACTCTTTTTCACCTTCCCTCTTTCTGCACAGGCAGTTGAAGATTTTTTTTTTTATTGCATTTTCCTCCCCTAATTTCTTCTAGGAATCCAGCTCCAAGCTGAGGGCTGAGTGTCATCTGAGCAGACCCAGGTAGAGCAGGCTGGCAAGCAGTTGAAAATGAGGAGTTACACCCGGAGTCTTTAATTAGGAAGGCCCCCTCCCTGGCTTTTATAATAATTAATAAATCCTGATCCTTTGCCCAACAGCCAGTGGGTAGGAATGGGTCACTGAACCTTGAATTTGTGATGGCAAAGAACCAAAGGGAACCGAAGCTGCTGCCTGTGAGTGCTGAGAGGTTTTGCTGGTTGGTGGAAAAATTTGACATTTTTTGGCTTTTATCTTAATCAAAGCAGTTTGGTGACTCTCAGACTGGTTTAGCCACTACATTCTGGGAAAGGGAATGTGTTCCCAACCCCTCTGCTCTGGATTTTCCTTTGGCCTGTGTCATGGGGATATTATCTGTGACACTAAGACACTCAGAGGAACATATGGAAAATGTGGGTGACCTGAAAAAAAATGAAAATATTATCATGCAAATTTTAAAAAAGGGGAAAAGGGAAGGGAAGGGAAGGGAAGGGAAGGGAAGGGAAGGGAAGGGAAGGAAAGGAAAGGAAAGGAAAGGAAAGGAAAGGTTAAAAGAAAGGGGGGAAAAAGGGAAAAAAAGGACTAGAAACCAGCAACCACTGTAATTTCCTAAAAACTGCTCTAAATAACTCTACAAATCCCACATGGAGGTGAGCACAGCACCAGGCAGTTGGAGGCAGCTCAGTCTTGCCATGGACAGGCAGGAGCTGGCACTGCTGGACAACAGGAACATCACAAAACCCTCCTGCTTTATCACCCCTTCCATGGATTAAGGCTCGAGGCACTCCAGCCCTGCCACTCCAGAAATGCATGCAGTGACTCGGGGATTTTGCTCATATTGTGCTTCTCATTAGTAAATCTGAATACAAATAGGTTTTAGCCTAAATAACTCTTGTGCTGTCCACGTCGCCTCCCCAACCCGTTGCATTAGGAAAAGTTAATTTTATATGACTAAATATAATCAGAAACACAACATGAGGCCTGTCAAGTTGACATGGTATGATGGGTACCTTAACACTTCCCAGCAGGTGACGTTGTTTGCACACTGCTTAAACTTGTTCATCAATGACTTCTTGCATGATAACCAGAATATTAGCAGTACAATGAAGGTGGCACCGGGCTCCTGACATGTACAAATGCATTTCATCGAGGGGAAACACTTCCAAAGGAAGGGCTGCAGCTCATTTTTGGAGTTTCTTCCTCTTCTTTTT
This sequence comes from Rhabdornis inornatus, assembly GCA_013397075.1. Lineage (NCBI taxonomy): Eukaryota > Metazoa > Chordata > Aves > Passeriformes > Rhabdornithidae > Rhabdornis > Rhabdornis inornatus. The sequence continues at coordinate 528,615 of VWZS01006759.1, forward strand.
CCCCTCTTTATTTTCTGTACTGCACCAAGATCCAGCCCCTATTGCTCCTTCTGTGCCAGTGGAATGTAAAACCAACCCTAAAAGTCAATAAAGGAGGTTACAGATGAAGCCCAGGTCCAAATGAGTCTAACCACCAGTAGTGATTAAAGAGCAGAAAAAGGTGTTGAAAACCTCAAGTTACACAGCTGTAAGAACTGTGTTTAGGCAGATAATTTCTTAATTGTCAATTATTTCCAGCCAATCTCTTCCTTGTCCTATCAGCACTGGAGGTGAGGTACCACCAGTGGCACAGCACAAGGTCTTTTAGCAAAATATAATGAAGTTAAAATTCAGGTAGGAAGGTTTCCTTCACTGTATTAAAAATTACCTTTTTAACATCACGTATATATATTTTTCTGTAATTTATCCCCCCCTCCCCCCTTTTTTTCTTTTTTTTGGGTTGTGGTTGATCCTGTAAAATCTGTGATTTGATTTATTTTTAGTCTGTTACTGTAGTTTTGGGGCTACTTAGCCAGAGGCTGATGATCTTGGAGGTCTTTTCCAGCCTTAATGATTCTGTGATTCTGAAGCCCTGTTTGTGAATTATGGGGATTTCAGGCAGTTTTGTGGATTCCTGTGAGTGATCCAGCACTTCCTGAACTATTTAATCTAATTTATGCAAGTGTTTCAGTCTTAATCAATATTTACTGCATAAACCTAAATGGTTATGGTTTGCTTGCTTTTCTCAACCCGAAATTTCCAAACCTGCTGTTTTGGGGGATTTGGATTCTGCAGGAAGTAGAAGGACTTTCCTTGAGGGTAGGGAATCCATCCAGGGCCATTCCTGAGCTGCTTTACTTCAACCTGTGCTCCAACTTCCCTCTTGCACCATCACTCTGCCCTTGAAAGGAAGACAAGATAATTTCCTGCACAAAATCCTGAAGATTCTTTCCCTGTCCAAGCTCCCCAGAGGCAGAGGAATGGTCTGGGATGAGGAGCTGAACCTGGATCCAGTTCAAACAGACTCAGGGGGAACTTTGGATGTAAAACTCCCCATTGCTGCATTCCCACCCTTCACCAAACCCTGCTTTCCCCCATTAAAATCCAGCACCTCTCTGCTTTAAACCAAAGCCATGCCATGTATTTTAATTGAGGCTCTGGTCTCCAGCTCCCAATACTTATAATCAGATTCCAGTTTTCCAGCTAAAGCTGTTTATTGATGTCCTACTTTTTTCACCATGGTAGCATGTCAATAAATTGGAGAATAGTTCTGTAGGTTAGATTTCCCCAAGCTTTCTGGGGAAATCCTCTGACAATTTGCTGTATAAAGTCAGTTAATTGCTTTATATAGCAGAGCAATAGCGAGTATTTAGACGTATCATATGACAGACATTCCAAAAATATGGGAAAGACATATTTGTCAATAAAATGAAGGCTGGAAAAGCAAATTATTTTATTATGTGAAAGTTCTGGGTTTAAGCTGAGTTCTCTTGATTGTCCCAATAACTGACATTCCTTAACCAGCTGTCTGAAAGGAACACTTGCTGTTTATTTTTCTGAACCTTCTCAGGACCTCTCCGTAACCAACCAGAAAGGAAATCTCCAGGTACCAAAGAAAATTTAATACAAAAAAAAAAGAAAAGTTCAAATTATATTTTCTTTTAAGTCGGATAGGGCCATAATAGAAAAAGATCATCAAAAACAATGAAAAGAAATAATTGTTAATTTCTACAGTACCTTGAAACAGAAGCCCCTGAGAATAAATAGAATAAGAATACTATTAAAATTTCCTCTTTTATTATATCTTCTCTGCCAGAGTAATTGTTGCTGTGTCCAATATATGCAGAGGACAATTTACTAGCTGTTTTCTATTAGTTTTTAGCATTAACATATACAGAAATAAAATGAATAGCTAGCTTTTCTTTGGTTAATTAAATGACTGACAAGTCACAGATGTTGCAGCACCGACTCTTCCATATGATTAAAAAAAAATCCACCCTGGCAAACAAAAGAACAGCAGCCCAGCAGTGTAAATGGTCTCTTTATTAAGTGAATATTGATGCTACATTATGATTTTTTTATGAATGTGAATAAGGTAGAAGACTTGTTCCTTCTCCAAGTTTTATATTAAGATTTGAAAAGAAAACCTGTTTCCTACATAATTCCCACAAAGGAGTTCAGGAGATGGTTTGCTGGAGAAGTGACCTAATTTACAGGAGGTTCTGCTTCCACAACATCTCTCACCAAAGTGCATTTTTATTAGCAAGATACATATCTTTAATTTTTTTTTTTCTCCAGCATAATTTTAATGGAATCTCGGTAGCTAAAAGCTGGTATTGAAAATAAATATTCCATTTCTATTCAGGACTTTGTTTCACTATAAAAACTTGAAGAGATTTTATAGAAATATTCATAGGATAAGTATATTAAACTGCAGCTCCCTCCCTTCCTACCTTGTCCCTGCTTTATCTTTATTAATCATAGAACTCCTCTCAGGTTTGAACAGAGTTTCTCTCATCTGTGGTGCTGTCCCATGTTCCTAAGTCCTGGAGCCAGTATTTAATATCCAAATAACTGGAAATTAAAAATGGGCAGTTCTCATGAGCAGTCCTGGATTTTCTGTATTGTCCAGTGCCTCCAATGTGCTCTTGTGCTTCTGCACTTTTGGCTTTAACAGGTATTAATTTCTGATTTATTTTGCATAGCCTGATAGTTTGGGTGATTGGGGGTTTTTTTGTTTAGCTCCTTCATCTAAATAAGTATGAGGAGAGTTGGGAACAGAGTATTTTCCAACTTTAACACTTGGAATTATGTTTATTATTAATTAAAAATATTTGGTGGGAGCAGAGATGGTGTAAAAATGCTTCAAAAATGTAAGTAAAACGTATTATTATGTACATTTATTTATTTAATTTTTTATTATGTAAAACATATTATGTTGAGTAAATTGTGATAGCCCCGTGACAGCACTCAGGAGCCACAGCATCCTTGTGGAATTCCCACCTCCCCACGGATGAGTGATGATGCCACAGCTCCTACGAGGGGACAAAACCCAGGAGCCACAGGGAAGGGTCACCAGCACTGCGTGCAAGTTTGGGACAGGAAGTGAAGTAGAATAATTTAGCTAATTAAGCCAGGAAAGAATTTAAAAGGACAGAACGTAATTACTGATGATGGATTTAAGCCAGAACGTTGAGACTGGAAACAATATGCTTGTGTAAAGTGCCATATTTAATTAACAGGGGCAGCTTAGGTATAATATTTACATATTTGTAAAACACTCCAGGAGCACAGAGCCTCTTTTCCATCAAGTGAGACCTCTGGTGCGGTATTGAATTACAAGAAAAATTGAATTTACAAGAAAATCTCCCCACTTACCAAGTTAAGCATTTTGCAGAGCTTGGACGTCATTTGAGATTCTGAATTTTGCTACTGAGCAGGCCTTGCTCTCATAACCTGAGGAGACCGAGCCAGGGCACTGCTTCAAGCTGAACTTCCTGGCAGCATCTTTAATAAAAGGAGAAAATGGATACAAATAATACTTGCCTCTTTTTGCAGCCCTTCCTTCCTTCCTTCCTNTCTCCAGTCTTTAATAGCATCAGGAAAGTTTTCATATTTCCTCTTCCAGGCTACAGCCAGAAGGGCTGAGCCTAAAGTGACAGGAATTTCATCCTGGAATATCAACAATTGGGAGCATCCCTACCTGACCAAACCCATCATATCACCCCATAAATTGATTGGAAAATTTGGCTTCGTGAATTTGGCGAGCTCTGCCCAATGCCAAACTCCAGCTAAGGGTTGGGGTTTCTTTCAGTTGAGGAGATTCCCGTGAAAAATTCCCATGTCCTGAAGGAAATCCTTCACCCCCTCCTGGCTGACTGCATTAATTACCAGGGTGATGAATGGTGTTCAACCTATGTAAATAAATGTGTGCCCAGGCTCCAGCCCCAGCAAAGTGCAGCTATGCTTTAGTGGACGGAGGCATCATATTTCATGGAGTAAAAGTTGTGAGGGAAGAGGAGTGATATTTATGGAGTGCAAAGCACTGTGGGATTTTGTGGGAAACCACATATATTCAGCTTGTCAGAAAACATCTTAATATTTACTCTTACAATCCCTAGGCTACTGCTTTCTAAACCTAAAGCTTTCATTAGCCCATTTAGCAGATATAAAACATTTGGGAGTCTGCTGAAAGAGTTACTTGCAGGAGTGGCATTTTTCACAGCAAAACGATGATACCTTTGCATAACCTCATTATGCAGCTCCTGCAAGGGAGCTGCTTTATCCCACCAAATTAATTCCTAGTTCCACACTTCTCTTCCCAGCCTTTGATTACTCCACACCATCCCCTCAATTCTGTTATTTTCCACACAGAAGGATCCCATTTTTGGGGATGTGCCTCCCCACTGAAACCACGAGCATGGAGAGTGTTGGCACCTGGTAATTCCAATGGGATGGCTCCTTGAATTTCATGGAATTAGCAGTGGACAAGGTGGTGGTGGTGCCCACGTTCCTCCCTTCCCCATCTGCTGCCCCACAGATGTTTTTCCCAGCTGCTCCTGATGCCCTCAGCAGCTTCCTCTCTTTATGGCTCATGAGCCACAGGAAGAGGAAAAAAAAAGCAAAAAACCTTTTATTCCTTCCTGTCAGTTTGGGGCTGCGACAATTTTATGATGAGAAGTTTTATAAATTGAAAATAAAGAAGTATTCCTTAAAACCTAAATAAGGATGATATTTGTTTCGGTCAAAATAAATATTTTTCACTCCCGTTGCATGCACAATATGTTCCATTAAGAAAGGTTAATTCTATATTAAATATAATCAAAAACACAACATGGGGCCTGTCATGCTGACATGGTGCAATAGGTACTTTAATACTGCTCAGCAGGAACCCTTGTTATATTTTTTATATGTTAGTAGATGTCTACTTAGAATTGATCAAACCTTTCCTTCTGAAACATATATGCCAACACCTCCACAACACACTATAAACCAGACTCTCAGAAAACAATAATGATGCTTATCAGTCACTCGCCTTGAGTTTGCTTGTGAAAAACCTCTAGCTAGTGTGCTATTGGAGCTCTTAAAACATAGATCTTTTTGCTGCACTGATAATTCACTCACAGCTTGAGATTGATGACTATGTGAAGTCCATAAAAGATGTTACCACTATATTTTCTTCTTATGATTTATTTTATCATGTTGTCAAGGTTTGCAGAAAACAAGAAACAAATCAATGAATGTCATGCTTAAATATTAAAGAAGGCTGTAATACACAATTTTATTCAGATGCCTTATTCAATCTTGCAGCTCTGAAAAGGGTAGCAGCAGCAAAGCTTTTATTTGAATTACTTTTGGAAAAATTAATTTAGTGTGAATGTTGAATTGTGAATGGCAAAAGAGTTGCTAACCTTATTTGTTTAAAGAGGAATGGGGAGTAACTTGGCTTTTTTTGACCAAAGGTTTTGAGAACCTGGGGAAATTCCCTGGCTTTTCAACTCCAGAAACTTTGGAATGGAATTGCTTAATGAGATCATGCTTTCTAAATTAATGAAATGCTGCCTGAGCAAAGGGGGGACGTGGAGGAGGTTTTGAGCTGGGTCTTGGTATCAGCAATCCCTGAGTGCTGCAAAGCTGCTTGAAAAAAAGGCTTTTTCTCCTTCATTCCTACAAATCTGAGATCACAGCACACACCTCGGGCCAGGGGAGGGTGGGGGGCAGAGAGGGAAGGAGGCTGTGGCTGCTCCTGAGCTGCCTCTCCCCTTCCTGCTGCCCTTCCTGGGCTTCATTATGGCCTGGACATAAAGCAGCAATTAAGCCCAGCTTGATTTTTTAAAATTTTTTATTTTATTTTATTTATTTATTTTTTCTGTTTGGTTTGTTGGTTTGCTTCTTTTTAATTTTTTTTAATTTTTTTTTTAATTCACTGTTCATTCTTGGGAATAGAAGAAACTCCATCAGAATATTTTGTTGTTTTTTTTTTTTTATTCTCCTTTGAATATAGTGATTTTAAAACAATGAAAACACCTAAGCAATCTGTTCACTTCAAAACCATGAAAACCTCCCCTTTTGGAGGTTTCTACTCTATTTCCCGATTCTAGGAAGAGATTTGATCATCATTTTATTCTCTCTGTTCTCTCTACTTATCCTACAGGAGCAGACAGGACAGATCTGAATGGGCAGCACTTCCTGCCATGAGGGAGCAAAGTTGCATTTTTATGTCCTTCTTGCACCATTTTATTGCATTCTCGTTCTGGAGCTGTACCAAAGATGGGAGATAAAAAGGAGAAAAAAAGCAGAGATGCTTTTTAGTCCTACATCTCCAGGGACCAAGGGAATTGTTCACATCTTGGATGTGCAGAGCCCAGCCCTCAGCTTCCAAGGGTGAGATAAGCAGGGAATCCTTGCAGGGATGTTCCCCAGCACCTGGCAGGGGCTGTCACTTTAGTTTGTTATGACATTTGAATTCATAAAATTCATCCTTTAACAGTAATAATTGTGTTTGCTGCTGTTCCTGACTGCTGAGTTCACACTTCTCCCAGCTAGAGGTGTTTTCCCAGAGAAGCTGTGGCTGCCCCATCCCTGGAAGTGCTCAAGGTCTTTAATGTGACCACTGAGATGGTCTCTAAGTGACAGGAAAAGCTGTTTGTGGCTGATTTTAGCCAAGTGAGGAATGCTGTAAGTACAGCTTGGAGACACCTCGCCTGTGGCAAACCAGAAATCCTCTTGGAGCATCCCTGCTCCATTCCTGACCACCAAGGGGGGATTCAGGAGGCTGGAGATCACCTTGGTCAGAGTTTCAGTGTGGTCAGTGATGGGACCTTCAATACTCTCAAGACACACAGAGGAAACGTTAATGAATAATAAGTTTTTAATAAATAACGTGTTTTTAATAAATACTCCTAGGTGATTTAGGGTGGGTGATCACCCTCACTCATAAAGGGGCTCCATGCAATCCTTGCAGCCCTCACCCATGGGTTATTTCTGAAGCCTGGACAGCAATGACAGCACTGAGGGTCCCTGCAATATTTTTGTGAATTATTTTCTTGCAGATCAGCCAGTCAGAGGCAGGTGGAGAACACAAACCCTGCAGGGAAGGGGCAGAACCTTGCACTGCTCAGGCTGTCCCATACTGACCTCCTCTCCAGCTTGGCTGCTCTTTGGAAGCAGCAGGATGAAACCACTCAGTGACCCTTGCATTGCTGCCTGAGGCTGTTTTTAATAAAGTTTTATTTGCCCACGATGTGTTTCTCACACTTGGAGATAACAGAATCACAGAATCACAGCGTCCTTAAGGTTGGAAAAGTCCTAAAAGATCACCGTGTTCCCCAGCACTGCCAAGCCCAGCTCTACCCCTTGTCCCCAGGTGCCACATCCACACATTTTGGAACATATTTCTGAGACAGAGATCTGCAGAACATTTTTTAAAATGCACAGCTCAAGATCACACAGGCTGCTGCCCTCCCCAACAAGTCCCACTCAAAAACCCCATGAATTACAACCAGGTTTTGGTTAAACTCTTCCCTTTGCTCTGTGTCAAATCTCAGCTCTAAAGAACACTTAAAATATTTTAAGGAACATTTCTGTCTGCATCTCTGCACTACTTTATAGTGCACACATCTTGTTTTTTCCTCCAGAGATGGAATTGATATTGAGTGAGCAGATTAGGCAAGACCCTTTTTGTCCACCCCAAACAGATCTGGCAGTGAGAGAGATAAGTTATTTTTTAGTTAATTAAAGTTGATCCTTTAATTCAGTTTAAGACTCTAAGTATAGAGGATAAGAAAGGATATTTTATTTGCAACTTTCCAAGTGTATCTGAGTGTATTTATGACAGAATATTAAAAATAAAGTGTGTTCAATTATGTGCTTTTCGAGTATATTATTTGAATTAATCCTAGAACAATTTATGAAGGAAAAATATTGTAACAAAGGATACAACTTTAGCAGTTCATCTCCTGTACACTTTGCTGTTTTTACAACACAGAGAGAAAATGTAAAGTTTTTATGGAGAGAAAACTTAAAGCTGATGAGTTTTGACTCTCCAGCAGGGTGTAAAATCACAGCCAGATCAAACCAACATAACCAGGAGCAGGATCATCAAAGGTACCAAATTCTGTCCCCAAGGGAGGCACCAAGACACCCCGTGCTGAACTCAGGAAATCCCAGACTGCCAGGATGGGTTGGGTTGGAAGGACCTTAAATCCCACCCAGTGCCACCCCTGCCATGGCAGGGACACCTCCCACTGTCCCAGGCTGCTCCAGCCTGGCCTGGGACACTTCCAGGGCCACCAGTGCTTTGAGGAATCTGTTCCAGTGCCTCAGCCAGAGCGTTCATAGAATTGAGAGCAATGGAAAATTATTTTTCCTTTTTTCCCTCCCCCATTTATTTGTTTTGGCAATGGCTCTGGATGCAATTTACCCACGTGCAGATGGCAAACACAAACCCCATGGCCTGAAATCCCCTGTCAGTGTTTTCCTGGAGGTGGGACTGTAGGATGGCCCCAGCTCTGTGGCAACCTGAGTGTCCCTCCTTCAAGACTTCAGCTTCTGCTGCTTCCCCCTCTGCCAAGATCTGACTGGAAGTGCTGATTTTTCCCAGACCTGAGGAGCTGCTTCAGCTTTTTGTTTTGTTTTGTTTTGTTTTCTTTGACATGTGTTTTTTTAAATTGTGGTGCATCTCAGCTATTCAGACAGGGCTGGATGAAAGAAAAAAAAAATGTTATTTTGCATTTTTCAAAAGATTTTTGAGACAAATTTTTGACTTTTATTCGCACTGGGAAAGCTGATTTGCACAACAGCAACCCACAGGCTGTGCTCATAAAAATAAAATCAACCCAAATATATTGCTGTTAGTGGAATTTAATTCTAAGCTATGATTTTGTGGGTTGAGCTGTGTTATCACTGAAGAGAGGGTTGTTTCTTTTAACATTTCCCTCCTTAAAACTTCAAATAATGTGAACTCTAGATGGCTTTTTATTATCACTCACACATTTGGAGACCCCTTGAAGATGCAGTTAACAAAAGAGAGGAAGATCCCTGGAAAAGTTTCCATTTGTGTTGGAAATTGTTACTTGAACTTTTCAGGAGGTCACCTGCATTCCCCAGCCCCTCTGGAAAATCCGGGCAAGCTTCCTCACAGTGTTTCTGTAGGAAATGTTGTGGTAAAGATCAAGCAGCAGAGTGCTGTAACTTGCTAAAAATGCCTTGGGCTGCAGCTGTTTCGTTGCACACACACATTTATTAAAAATTTACCTGGAATATTCCTCCTTGTGCTGCTTCTCCTTCAAAAAGCTGGACTGCAGCTTGTGCCTGGCCTTAAAATATACCTGAAAATACAAACTGTGTGTTTTGGGATATAAAAATACTCCCATTTAATGGAATAGCTGATGGATTGCATCACTGCTCGGATGGGGTTTGGCCTGGGCAGTACCAGGTGCTGAAGCAGGTGTTAACAAAGTGCTTATGGGGACAAGTTTAAGGCAAAATATTGATTGTGCTGATGGCAAAGACAAATTCCCTTTGACATCATCGGGCCCAGGATTTCCTCCAGCATTTGGGAGGAGATGCTGTGCCCAGATACAGAGGCATGGGTTGGACTGAAAGAGAGAAGCTTCCCCTCATGCATTGAACTGTTTAACACTCACATTTTGCTATTAAAAAATCACAGAATCACTGAGGTGGGAAAGATCACTGAGTGCAAGCTGTGCCCATCCCCACCTTGTCCAGAGCACTCAGTGCCACCTCCAGGAATTCCTGGGACACTCCAGGGATGGGGATCCAACCCTCCCTGGGCACTTCCAATCCCTGCCCACCCTTTCCATGGGGAAATTATTCCCAAATATCCACCCTGAGCTCCCCTGGCCCAGCCTGAGGCCGTTCCCTCTCCTCCTGTCCCTGTTCCCTGTTCCCAGATCCCAAATCCCCCCGGCTGTCCCCTCCTGTCAGGGAGTTGTGCAGAGCCACAAGGTCCCCCCTGAGCCTCCTTTTCTCCAGGCTGAGCCCCTTCCCAGCTCCCTCAGGAATTCTCCAGCCCCTTCCCAGCTCTGTTCCCTTCCATGGTCACCCTCCAGCCCCTCCATGTCCTTGTCCTGAGGGGCCAGAACTGGGCACAGGACTGGGGGTGTCACAGCCATGCCCAGCACACAGGAGTCAAATCAAGCCAGATCTTGAGGTGGTAGCCAATTTCCCTCACAAATATCTGCCTGATCTGATCCTTTATGTCCATAATCACCCACAGAAGATCTTACTTTAGTTCCTATACTGGTGTGTGGGTGCTGGTTTAATGGAGTTGCACCCACTCACTGAAGAATTGAAAAAGGCTCCAGACCAGTGTGTGTGTGTGTCTGTGCAGATAGAATTTTTAAAAACACCCTTATTTACACAACAAATACAAAGTTTATGTTTTGGCTTTCTTCTGGGACAATCTGTAAGAGAAAAACCAGAGCTGGGGATTAAAGAGAGTGTGCAAGTAATGTGTAAACCATGAAATTCAATTAGTTCCTCCCAGGAAGCCAAATTTTGGTGAATACTGTAGAGAAAAGGTAGGGATAAAATGCCTAAGCCAAAGCTGTACTTAATAAGCTTCAGTAATTAGTTATAAATGGCTCATTAAACCTGGAGACACATCTCTCTTTGCCCATGTTTATGCATCCTAGCAAAAATAGAGGATAGGGTTAAATAATAACTTGGAAGAGTTTCCATCCTAAGTTTTCTACCACAAATTTTTTGGGACAGGAGCACATCCAGTCCTGGTGCTTGTGCTGCTTCTCAGGTATCCCAATAAGTGTGGTGGAGATGGTCTGGGAAGGGGTTATGCAAATGTGTTTTTAAAAAGTGTGTTTAAAAGGAGTATTGGGGAAATAGAGACCAGATTTACTGATCAGGTCACGTCTAATGAGCTGCACAGGAAATTAGAAGCATTGTCCTATTATTGATGGGTCCCTTTTTTTAACCCCACATCCTCTCATTTTTTTGCTGTATCCAGGAACAATTTGATGTTTGGATTGTACAGTGACTCTTCAGAATTGGGAAGGTGAAAGGTAAATGGTGCTGCAGTGTGTGATGGATTAATTGGCAAATGTTCCTGTAATTGTTTCTGGCAGCTCTACACCCACCTCGCTTTTCTTGTCTCCCTGAAGTCAAAGGCACTGGAGAAAACACCAACATCCCAAAACAGAGCTGCAGCTCCTGCCCCACAATTCATCTTAAAATCAAAGCTGCTTTGCTGTCAGAACAGGAACTGGAGCAACAAATACAGACCAAAGGCAATTCCTCTCCCTGCTCCCTCCCCTCCAGAACTCACAGAAATCCCCCCTAATCCATATTGTGAACAGTAGGCACCTTTGACCTGTAAGCCCTTTTTTTCCAAGGAAAGTGTTTTCCTGGCCGCATATTCCGAGTCTCCTCTTTCTATTCACTTTTTCTAAATATTCATTACTTTTGAAAAATTGACCCAAACCTGAAACATTTCCAACTGGAGCCTTTTACAGGGGGAGTGGGTCAAACTGGAGTTCCTTGATCCATTGTTACTTAATTTCTGGGTCAGGTTCCAGAAAGAACCCTTCTTCCTCTTTTCTTTCAGATGGAAAACACTCAAGAATTGATTTTCTGCTGGGAAACCTGCATGAGATGGTTGGAATTTCAGGAGAAACACAACATTTCCACTTTCCCAGATGGTGGAGCTCCCTCTTTTGGGGCCACAGCCTTGAAAGCATTGGGGTGAGGCAGAGTTGACTCCTTTTTTAATTCCTTATCAACACAACTTTGTATATTTATTAATTTCTCTTCCTGGTTTATTTTGAAGCTATTGACAAGCAAGTCACTGTGCCACAGGAGGAACTGGACATGCTCAAGGGGACTACAAGAGGTGGTGGATGGCACATCTGGCACATCTGGCACATCTGACTCTTCCTCCTGATCTCTTCCCAGAGCATCCTTGGCCAGGTTCAGGGCTGCTCCAGACTGTGAGTGCTGAGAGTGAAAACTGTGATGGAAGTGATTGCAGAAGTGTTTAGGATTTCTCTGGGACGGTGGATCCTCTCCAGACCCTTCCTCTCTCCTGCCTGCTGTTAACTCCAAGTCCTGGAGTCAGCACAGGGCTGGGTTTGGAGTGTTTATCCCTGAAAAACACCCTCTGAAGCCTTTCTCTGTAGCTTGGACGTGACACTTAACCTTGCTGCCTCCGACTCCCCGTCAAGGAGGGGATAATAACACTTGCTTATCTACTCCAGAGCGGGCTTTGAGGATTAATTAATTAATATTTGTACAGTGCTTTGAACATAAGTGCTTGGTATTATCATTCTTACTTCACTGCTCCAGGCTCTTTTTCTCCTTTGGCCTGATGTGCCTTCCTGCTATTCTGAAAGCTCCTCTCCTTGTCTCAGCCCTGCTGGGTCGTGCCCTTGCCCTGCTCCTCATGTGGCCTTTGGGGTCCACAGAACACCTGCAGAAGGACAAGAGCCAGCCCTGGCTCCCTCCCTACTCCTGTTCCCTCCAGGAGAAGCACAGCCCAGCTTTTGCAGGGAGCCTGTGTGGCTGAGGTGATGGAAATGGTCACACAAATCCTCCCTTCTCTCCATCAATAATGTTTCTTTATGGAAGGAGCAGACAGGTGAGGTGGGCACTGGAGAGGCAGCTGGCAAGGTGTGCACATTGCTCCCTGTATTTCCTTTGGTCTTTTCTTAAAAAGGAACAAAGAGAAAGAAAGGAAGAAAAAAAAGGAAAAGGTGCAGGAAGAACAGGAGGAAAAGGAAAGCTTGAAGCCTTGTTTTCAGGCTTCTTGGAAGAAATTCTCACTCAGCTCAATCATGAACATAGAGAATGCAGAAAACATTTGCCATAAAGCCATTTAAACTGGTAATCTTTATGTCTTTATGCTCTTCACCCCAAACACCAATCCCACATGGATGGCTGTGTCCAGGTGTCCATTCTTCCTCTAGGAGATGGGTCTTGCCCCCAGAGCAAAGGCTGAGCTCTGCTGGTGGCACCAGAGCAGCAATTCCTCAGGCTGCCCCAATGACTGGATGTTTTTCTGCATCCCTTTGGCCTTGGCTCTGCCCCTGTTGGGGACCTGCCTGCTCCACACTCATCCCATGTCTCAGATGTGGAAGGGGGGCAGTGGCCACTCTTGTCCCCAGGCTGGACTGACACCCATGGAACTGGCACTGCTGCCCCCCTGGGACCCCCTTTAGTGCAGCAGTCCCTGACTTCTTAATTTACGCTGCCCAGAGAACAACCTTGTCCTAAAATCTGAGGGAAAAAAATCTTCAGGATAATTTTAAGTGGCAAGATATTCTTGAAATTCACTAAGACACTGCTCAAAACCATCAGTGGGTGAATATTTCACCTCTTTTCCCTCTCTCCACTTGCCTCTAATGGATTGGGCAGGAGCTGTCTTTTCCTACATCTGTTTCCAGAGCTCCAATTTCTCCTTTCTCCCAGTTACTGCAAGAGAAAAGCGCCTGCATTGTCTGAGTGTCTTTAATGTGCAATTCCACCAGCCTAATGGGCACCTGATGGTACAGATAGATTTGATTCCAGATTTGGATCTGCTGACATAAACCTTAATGCTTTTTATTGTGTGCCACTTTGGGAAATCCTGATTAACAGCAACAAAGAGATAATTATGCAAGATGAAGACAATGTAGTTGTTTTAAAAATAATGTATATCATACAATTAATGCTACTTTGTCCTATATCAAAGTCACACTACCTGCATTAATCATACACCCTCAGAGTTTCTAAACATTAATAGCAAGAAATAAAAAGAAGAACTCCTAATTCCGAGGAGAGTCACAAGAATGGGGGGTTGGGATTCTTTGCAGGAGAAATAAGGGATGCAGGTTTTCCACCTAGTAATTACAAAATGTAGAACATAGGATGATGTCTTCCAGAAAAAGGGGCTGAAGCTGGTGCAGAAACCCCAATTAATAATTAATTCAATGTTGCCCTCCTACATTAAAGCTGAATGTTTGTAATTGAGGATGATAGTTGCAATAAGAAGGGGGATTTTGCCTCTTTCTGACAGCAGAAGTCCTAAGAGCTTAAAACCTGGTGGAGTAGCAATAGAAGTGGGTGGATGGATGGATGGATGGATGGATGGATGGATGGATGGACGGATGGACACACAGGTCAGATTTTAGCAATTCTTCAGAGGAAGTCATTCTAAAATAAACATTTTAGAATTAATTTAGCAAGGAGCGTTGTCCTCTGGGTTTTCCTGACTTTCAGCCTCATCAGGGGCAAAAAGGGACCAAGAATTTTACCTCAAATCCTGGTTTAAGGATGGTGCCCCACATTTCTGGCTTGGATGGGATGAAAGGGCCTGATTTGGTCTCCTCTGCCCCACAGCATCATCTGCCACCACTGTTTGTGCCAAGCAAAGCTCTCAGACAAAATCCTGCATTCTCTTTTCTGGTCTGGATCCTCCTTCAGTGTGAAGGTTGGTGGGAGCTGGTTGAGCTGGGCTGGACAAGGTCCTTTCCCTGCTCTCCTGCTCAGCCACCAGGATTTGCTGCTCAATGTGGGCCTTGGGAAATGTGTCCCCCATGGTCCTGGGCTCCAGCAGAGCTGGGTACAAGCAAATTGTGGCCCAATAATCCTCCCCTGGCATCCCCTGGTGGATTCTGAACCTTGTGTGTCAACATCCCAGACAAAACACTGAACCCATCCTTGCAATTTTGGCAGTAAAACAGTTCCTATACAGAGATGAGAGCAGCAACATCACAGCATTAACCTTTTTCTCTTTATTGACAAAATTAACCAAAATTTTGTTGTCATACCCCAGCTTTGAATGTAGCACACCAGGTTTTCCAAAAGCTCTTTTATTCCCATCTTTTTTTCCCCCAAACACTCCTCCAAAATGCCAACTGTTTTGTGTCACTGGTGGCTTTGGAGCTGGGGGAATTCCGGGAAGGTTTGGGTGTGCTGGTTCCATTACCTTCTGCAGGGTGGCTGGGATGATACCATATGTGCCTGTGCAATTAGACATTTTGATTTCCAAAGGATTTAGTTACCATTTGCTGAAGCATTGAGTAATTACCACAGCAAAATTGCCCAATCTGTCACTACGTCAGCCAAGTGTGGTTCTGGACAGCTTTATGGGCACCTTCACCAGAGCAGAGCCTTTGCTGTGCCTCATTTGGTGAAACTCCTCTCCTTCCACAGGAGAAATTCCTCCTAGCCAAGGAAATTCCAAATCACAGTGGAAATACCTGCTGTTACACACCTGCCCCGTGGAGGAAATCTTGCCTCAGAGGGAAAGTGCTGTTTCAGGGAATGTATTTCATTAAACATGGTGGGGTTTTAAGGATGTGAAGTGTTGTTCTGGGAAGCAGGTTTGGGGTCAGACACTCAGCACTTCTGGTTTCCATAATTCCCTGAATTTAGCAATGGCACTTCTGCCACGGGCAGGGGGAGATTTCAGTGTTCCCCACCATATTTGATGGGAGCAGAAGGATTTCCAAGCTGAGAATGTGTTTAGGCAGAATTGTTCTTTCTCTCTTTTTATTTTTTTTTAGTAGCTCAGGGAAAGGTTTCTATTCAGAAACAGAAAATTAAGGTTACTTTGAATAGAGAAAAGGCAGAGGCATCGTTTACTCCCCTCCCTCCTTCTCCCCACCAAATTAAACACTCAGGAATCTTGAGAAAATTGGGTCACTAATATGGAAATTTTAAAGTATTGATAATACCAACATGACAAGTTGTCACTTTGCAGTATGTTCTTAAACACGCCTAAACCTTAATAACCAGGTTATTCTAGAATAATCAGGGTAACAGAATGGGAATGAATGGCAGTTCCTGTAATTATTCTAGAAAGAGGACCAAAGCAAACAGAAATTCTCTCTAATTTTATATATTCCCAATAGGTGCACATAGTACATCATTATCACTATAGAAACTACTTAGTAGTTTCTCCAAAAATCAGCTACGCTTCACGGTCTTGTGGGCCAATGTCTGAGCTGCACATGAGCTGAAACCCTCTAATTCAAACAGAGGTAAGCTCAGAGCAAGCTGCACTAGGCTGCAGCACACAAAACAAATTTCCTAAGCCAAACATATTAAATCCAATATATTTTTCATTGATTTAATAGCCTGAAACTTTGGATACAACCGACACTTTCTGGATATTAATGGGCATTAGTGTTGTGAAGGAAGAGTGGGAGCTGGAAATGAGAGTCTGTAGGCACTGGGGAAGGAAGGGGCTACAGAGGGCTTTGCTCTATATGAAAGTTCGGTGCTGCAGGATGAAATGTGTGATTAAATAAGGTGAGCTACAAAATTCTTCAGTGACTTTGGCCCCGTTTTCAGCTAAAAGTGTTATTGCTGTCCTGATGCTTCGCAGGATAATCAGGTGATCGTGTTGGAAAACAAAAACAATGGCATCTCTGCTAATAAAAAATCAAAA
>VWZS01006759.1:550001-554725 GCA_013397075.1 Rhabdornis inornatus
ATAGTGTTATGTTCAACTCTTTGCAGCACGTGGAAAATTGTCCTTGAGTTTGAATTCCCAATGAAATCCCAAAATGGACTGAGTGCTATGGTATCATTCAATACCAGGGAGACTGGAGGAAGGAAGGAGGGAAGGGATGGGTTTATCCCACCACCAGAAAAGCCCTTTTTATTTTACTTCTGTGTGAATTTAACAGCAGGTTAAAAACAAAAAAAAAAAATAAAAAAAACAGCCTTAAATTGTCAAAGCTGTTGAACGAGCTTCTGTATTGATTCAGCCCTTGGAAATGCCTGGGAGTGTTGCAGATCCCAAGGAGCACAGCAGGAGGGATGATTGCACGGAGCAAACCCTCTTGTCCTGCAGCTGAGTGGGAGATGAGCACAGGGAGGAAGGTGGGGGCTGTGCCACCCTTTCCTGAGCTTATGGCTGAATGAAAACTCTGGATTTAATGCTGAAATGGGAATAATCCCCAAAGTTTTCCGAAGGGAAAGGTGCAAAAAGCCAAGCAGCCAGGCTTGGATTGTTTTTTTAAAAGTACCATACTCCTGTTCCTGCACTTGGTGAAGGTGTCCAGGGCAGAGCTTGGCTGCCTCGTTTTCCATGAGCCCACTCCATGGCCACAAACCCATCCTGTGAAAGGGAAGCTCCAGTGATGCCACCAGCACTTCTCCAGCTCGTTCCTCAGAGCAGAGAGGAGCAGGGAATGCCAGAGAGGACAGGGCAGGGGGAGCCCCCTCGGGGGCTGATTTTGGGCTGTGCAGAGCTGCTCACACGAGGTGAGCCCTGGCCAGCTCTGCCTTCTCTTGGGAGAACATAAACATAAAGCAAAATCCCTTTTTGAGCCAGGGAGAAGCTTGGATGGGGGTGGGAATTCTTAATTCTGGCTCCTCAAAGGACCCTGACTGACCTTCCAGTAAATCAGTGATGCTGGGAGGGTTTGGGAAGAGCAGGATGGATGGTGGGGCTTGGCCAAGAGCTGGCACAGAGTGAGGCTGAGGGCACTTGTTGCCAGCATCCCAAAAAAACAGCAGTGGGTCGTCATCCAAAGCCACTCCATTTCCTCCTCCACTGCTTTAATTATTAAAGACAAGTAAGAACCTGCTCTCACATAAAGAACAAAAAAGGAAAACAAGGTACTTAGGAACTGGCAGGCAGGCTCAGCAATAAGTCATGGCACCAGCCCCTGGAATGTCCCTGCTTGTATAAATAGGATCATTCACGGGAATCTCCAGGATAAACCCCTTACATTCAGTAAAGAGGAAGAGTATTGTCTACTGTGACACAAGAAAAATGACATTAAAGAAAAATAATTAAACAGAACAGCCACGGTACAGATAATTTATCTACGAGTTCTCATGCCACAGCCTTCAGCCATCCTGATGGACAGCCTGGAGATGGGAATATCTACAGCTCGTGGGTTTCATGGGATTTCATTATTTTTATGTTTTGGGGTTTTTTTTGGGTTAAGACTTCAGCCACCAACATAACTCCTGAAGAAAATCAAACCAGCAGCCAGGGCATTGTTCAGGAAATCAGCTCAGCAGGTTGATGGATGAAATTTCAGGAATCTCCATGACTTGGCTTCATCTGGGAAATAATGATAGTGCTTCCCAAAACTGCTCCTCACACCGGTGTGAGGCTCCTTGGCTGTGCCCAAGGCTGTCCCATGTGTGTCACACACCATGACAAAACTCTGGGCCATCACCAGGACTTTATTGGCAGTGCCAAGATATAAAAATAACTCCTTGGCCCTGCCACGGAGCCAGGAACCCACCAAACCCAGCACCCAGCATGGAAAAATAAAAAGAATTAAAAAAAAAAAAAATAGGGAAAATCAGAGAATTTAGGAAAAGGTGGGGGCTGTAGGAAGCTGTGTCCACAATGGAGATCCCTGTGGTCCCATATCCCATGGCAGCGCTTGACAATTGGTATCAGGCCATGAGGATGTGCCAGAAAAGAAAAATAATATCAGAAATAAAATACTTTTTTTAAAAGGGGAAAAAAATCTTAGAGAAAATAAATATTAGGGAAAAAAATCTAAGGAAAAGAATATTTTAGGAAAAAAATCAAAGCTGCTCACCATGTACAGCTGCTGAAACATCTGTGCTGAACATGATGACACAAGCTGGGATTGTGGCAGTTGGGGAGGGGGAGGCAGGAAGGGAGGGGAAGGCACAGCCTGAGGACAGTCCCCAAACCAGGGGACAGGGTCAGGCAGGAGCCCCCAGGCTGCAGCCAAGGGGGTGCCCTCACATTTTGGGCACCTCAGCAAAACCCCCAGATGTGTTTGGGGTCACCTCAGAGGGACAGAGACCCTCAGGCCATCCCCTTACCCAGCTCAGGGTGATTAAATCAATCAAAGGTTTGGAGGGTGACACCTTTGCTTGGGAAATTTATCACTTTTAATTTTTTTTTAAATTGTTATTTTTTTTTGCAATATCCCAGAAAAAGAAGCAAGACAGGGCAGACCCTAAAACCTGCTAAAACTGGAGCTTGACAGGTGGGTTTGGCAAAATCCTCCTGCACAGGTGAGGATTTTTTGGACCCGCTGATGTGGGTAGAAAATTTTAAATCTCTGGCCTGGAATGGGTGCAGGCAGAAAAAAAAAAAAAAAGGAAAAATTCAACAGCAACAAGGAAAAAAAAAAAAAAAAAAAAAAAAAAAAAAAAAAAAACAAAAAAGAAAAAAAAAAAAACAATCCTTTGCTCCTGCATTGTGATTAAAAAAAAAAAAAAAGAATAAGAAACTAAATAGAATAGAACAGAAATCTGCCTTAATCAAAACAACATTATGCCAAAACCCCTTTCGAGGGAAGGGAAATATCCACAGCAGCACAGCCCTGCTTAAAAATAGAACAGGCTTTGCCTTGTGAGGAACAAAAATACAGAACAACACTTCTGCCAGCCTGCCTTTGAAGGATGTCTGTCATATGCCTGCGCTTATTTTACGCCCCTTCCCTTTTTTAAAAGAGGAACAATGCCATCTTCCCGAAAGGAAATAGGTAATAAAAACTCCAGCAGGATTTCCTATTCATAATTTTTCCCATTCATATCCTAATGGGTGAAGGAAAAAAAAAAAAAGAAAAACCCTCAACCAGCTTTAACAACTTAAACGGCACTTATTAAATAGATATTTTTACATGCCTGGTTTTTCCTAAATGTGGGATATAGTTTTACAGTTCAATTAAGTTTTTTTTTTTCCCTTTTCCAGATCTCCTTCTCAGAGCTGGCAGAATTCTGTGCGAGCTGATGTAAAGCATCTGATGACAAAATATCAAATATATTTCTAAAACACCCCGTTGAGATTTTATCTGTGCCATTACATTTTTAATTAATAGAATTTCTCCCCCCCCCCTTTCTTTTTTTTTTTCAGTTGTTGTTTTACAAATGTTGTGTTTTACTGCCAGTATGATCTCACTGCTTTACAGTATCGATAAATGAAGGCACACCTGCACTATAAAATCTGCTTTATATGAAGCAGGCCATTCATGTTTTTATAGCCCATTTTTCACCCATTGTTCTTGGGTCATGTCATAGGTGTGCTGTAATGTGTGCTGGAGGTGGGCGGCTCGGAGATCCCTTCAACAAAATGGTCTAATTTTGCCAACTTTAGTGCCAGAATCTGGCCTGAAAAATGCAGAATTAATATCCCCATGGACACTCGGCATGATGTCACTTCCCTGCAAATGTCCAAGACAAACAGCTATTTCCAGATCACTTGCACTTATAACATGAATTCTCCCTCCTTTCTTATCCCCAAATTACTATTCCTGTGTTTTCTAGCAATTTTTATGTTAACTTGCTTCATGCCTGAACTTTCCTGACTCTGCGAAAGCCTCGCAGGGTTTTATTGTGTTGCTTCAGAGATGACAAGGTTCGTTCCCAGCCTAAAGATGTTTTTTTGGAGCCTGCAGACCATTTTTTGTAGGAAGCTTTTGCAAACCAGCCTGACCCGTGTTCGGGTTTCGCTCACTTTGTGCGCGCACACAAAGGGAATTGCTACACAACGCAGCCACCTCGCTTAATTCACAAAACACGGGGTCTGAGGGGGTGTTTGGGAATGCTTTTTGCTTTTCCTTTCTTTCCCAGGGATGGGCTCTCCAGCACCCCCCAGCTCTGCTCACACACCTCGTTCCTGACTGGCAGCATCCTCCCGCTGCTGTCCCTGTGAAGAGGAGCTGGCTGGGAGGATGATGCTGGTGGGATGAAGGTCACCCTCCCCTGGAACCCTGGATCCTGGAGCTCAGCTCAGCTCTGGGGTTTCCATGGGATGTGAAGTTTTCCCGCTGCGAGGGATGCGTGGCTTAGGAGGGAATATTAATAATTTCCTCGCAGCCGCCCTTCCCCAGGCTGGAATGCAGCAGCTTAATTCCTCAATTCCTTTTATTAAATCCCCCCCCGGCCCCCTTTTCTCCACATTCACCCCACATAGCACTGGTGGTTGTGCTTCAGACCGTGCCTTTCAAGTGACAACTTTATGGCAGAGCCGAGAAACTTTTATTGGGATAACAAATAGAGCAGCGAAGGCAACGCCAGCACAAGTTGGAGGAACAGCAGCAAAGTTTCCAGGGGGTTGAGGGGGGAGCATGGAAATGTCCCCCCCGGGAGCTGGAGGGTGCCTGCATCCCCTGGGATGGACGCTGATGTCTGATTTCCGTGCCAATGGGACTCCTGGAATTTAACATCTTGTTCTCTGCGGGTGATTCCCGTGGAAGGAAGGAAGGG
>VWZS01006759.1:559747-565563 GCA_013397075.1 Rhabdornis inornatus
ACACAGCGAGTAAGGAGCTGTGAGTAGCCACACCAGGGGCTGCGTGTGAGCTGACACACAAAGCAGCTCAGCACTGAAATAATGAGCAAAGTTCCTCTGCTGCAAATATTTGGGCACATTTTGCTACAAAACATCCATCGTTCCGTAGGCTGCAATTAAAAAAAAAAAANGGTAAAATGAAAAAGAAAATAAAAGAAAAAAAAGGGAAAGTAAGAAAAGGCAAAAAAGAAAAGAAAAGGAAAAAAAANGATGCAGGAGCCGGGCTGCTCTGATCCCAGCAGCGCTCCGTCCCATCCTGGGCTGCGCGCTCCCAGCCCTTCCTGCAGCAGCATCATTGTCACCCGCGCTTCTCGGAGCGGAGCCCCGCTCCCTTAATGAGCTGCTGGCAGGCACGGTGGTGTTTACTCCTGGAGTATCTCCTGTGAATAGCGGGGGCACTTTCCCCGCTACTGCTGCTTCAACAGCGTTTAGCCCAAATCGCTGAAATAGTTAAACCTGCGGGATGCAGCTCGCAGTTTCTCCCCCTCTAAATGCTCCCACATTTCTTCCGAAGGGTTATTAGTGTTTATTTTATTAAGGCGAGGTAGGGAAGGACTTACACAGCGAGTAAGGAGCTGTGAGTAGCCACACCAGGGGCTGCGTGTGAGCTGACACACAAAGCAGCTCAGCACTGAAATAATGAGCAAAGTTCCTCTGCTGCAAATATTTGGGCACATTTTGCTACAAAACATCCATCGTTCCGTAGGCTGCAATTAAAAAAAAAAATAAATTAAAAATCACCTTTCAGGAGATCCTAGAAAGCTCTGGATTCCCACTTTTTCCTGCTGCTCTGCTATGAGGCTTTTCCCTTCCGTCCTATTCCATTCTGTGGCTCTAACGCAGGGCTGAGGAATCAGCTCACCTTCCTCCTGTGTGTCCGTGCAGCCAAAAATCTGCAGCAGGAAAAGATTTCAGGAAGGCTTTCCAAAGCAAGAGGAAAAAAAAAAAACAACAAACCCAGCGTAAGAGCTGCAAAACCTCCGTGCCTGCTCGGAAATAAAGGGAGAGGCATGCGGAGATATTAATAGAAAAATGGGAAATATTTTTTAAGAGGGATGTTGAGCACATTCACTCCATGCCCGGAGCTGGGGACATGACAATTAATACATCTGACGTTTACAATGCAGATGTGAATAAGAGATGGAAAAAGAGGGGGAAATGCCGTTGTTTTGGGGAAATAAAGAACATTTTGATCCAGAAAACACCCCAACTTTGCTCAAGCGACCAGGCAAGTATAAAGGGGACTGCTGGTAGCATGTACCATTTAATTCTTGCAGCACTGAAAGGTTGGAAAATCATAAAATACAGACAATAATATGTTTAATCTAATAAGGGGGTGTTGCAATAATTGTAGAAGAAATTTGGTGGGGGGGGAGGGCAGC
Organism: Rhabdornis inornatus; assembly: GCA_013397075.1. NCBI lineage: Eukaryota > Metazoa > Chordata > Aves > Passeriformes > Rhabdornithidae > Rhabdornis > Rhabdornis inornatus. The sequence continues at coordinate 561,169 of VWZS01006759.1, forward strand.
TTTTAGTGGAAAAAAAATGTGAATTTCCAGCAGCAGGGTTGTGCAGTGATCCTCTGCTTTTAAAACCTGTGCTCCATTCATAATATTTAAGTGCTTAAATCAGCACAATAAACGTAAATAATTTACTGCTTTGCAAACAGAAAATTGGGCAGAAAAGTGATTTTTGAGGAGCCACTTGGCTCCCTCTGCCCAGTGATTTGGTGCCCTGTAAAATGCATCTGACACTGCTGTTCATTAAGCTGGTGCTATTGAGCCTTCTTCACGTTCATTAGTGATTAATTCAGACAGATATTTAACTTAATAAGGTAAGCAAATAAACAAAAAAATCACTTTCTGTGCCTTAAGGTTTTTTGGCCCTCTAATTGGTTTTGTGCACTAATTATCAAGATTAACACCTTACGCTTTTCTCGGTCCTTACCCTTAGAAATTCCCGGTGGGAAAAGGCAGACAACCTTGGGGGAATCCCTTAAGTGCAAGGGGTTAAGAGTTTGTCTTTTAAAAGCAAGATAAGCAGTAAAAAAAAGAAAACAAAAAAAAACCCCAAAAAACAAAACCACCAGGAGAGAGGGATTCCAGGTGAGTTTTAGATAATAACAGGATGAGGAGGCAGGAGCTGGTGTAGGATGCACAGGCAGGGACACTCCTGACTGTCCTGGGATATGAGGGGAAGCTTTTCCTGGGGCTGATTTGTGGCACAATACTTTTTGGACAGATATCTGGGAGCCGGGAGCTTTGTCACCCTGACTCCAAGCCCTTCACCCAGCCTGGCTCAGGGCACGGTGGCACCCAGGGTTAACCAGTGGCCTCCAAAAATTCTTCCTTTCAGCTCTGCTTCCCACAGCACCCCAGCGCTTGACGGCGGTGCCAATTGTGATTTCCTCTGCAGTGACATTGTTCCAGAGCTGAAATTCCCCCCCAGCCCAGCCTGGCCGTGTCCTCCTCTTACCCCAGGCTGGGCTCAAGGAAACCCTTCCCTCTCCAGGCAGCGCCAGGGATGCAGGAGATGCAGCCGGCTGGGAGCAGCACCCTCCAGCCAGCCTGGCTCTGCATTCCCAGGAGCTGCAGCATCCTCAGGGCCCCCAGCCCTCCCTGCCACACTCAAATGTCAAAGTTTGTCACTCTCAAGCCTTGACATCCCCTCGGAAAGTGCCACACAGAGTGCTGATTCAGCGCCTCTCCTGGAACACCTCTCCTTGCCTGTTCCCACCAAAGCCTCCCTTGGATTTCACCTCATGGGAAAAGCTTTGGGGAGGGCTGGGATGGGAAGTTCTCCTGGATCCAAAAGGCACGAGGTTCATTAAAACTCATTTTAGCCGAGGTGCTGGCACAAGTTGTTGCTCGTGACAGTTTGTCACCACCGTGTGCAATGTTTGCTAGGCAGGATCCCGAAATAACCCAATAATTGCCACTTTTCCTGCCCTGGGAAGCCTCACAGATCCACCTCGCTCCTGCCTTTCCAGTAGGGTGTTTTTGGGGGTTTTTTTTGAGCATTTGGGGATTTTTAAACTCCTTTTCCTTTAATTCTTTTCTTTCTTTAATGGGTGACTGGATAAATTCAGTGGTGGATTTTTGTGACACTAAAGCAGCAGATAAGTCTATGATGCACTCTAGCTATGTGGTTTAAAAATCCCTTACCATATGTTTTCTCACTGGAATGCCTCATCTTGCAAAATTACAGGAACCGAAGCTTAAAAACACAATTAGGTAGTTTAAAATGAAATATTAAAGAAATACCACATATTTTCTGATATGCTGGCGATGGCCTGCCTTGATTTTTTTTCCCCCTTTTTCTTTTTTATTTTTTTTCTTTCTTTTGTATTGTTCTTTGAGTTGTTCAAGGAGCCCAACCGCATTCGATTGTTGTACTAATCATGCTCCACATTTTTCTGATTAGGTTATATAGGCTGTGGTTAAATTATAAATGAAAGAATGAACTACCAGAGTACTTGTCATAACAGTATCTTTTATGTTGTTACAGAAGATTGGGGGGGGGAAGGAGGAATCAAAAAAGGCTTTTCTCTGATGAAGACTCTCCTTGCCTGTTTTGTGCTCCTTATAGGATCTGTATAGACAAGGAATGCAATTTGTTGGAGTGTTTTTCTCAGGTATTCTGAGAGCTACAGCACAATATCTGTCCACTGAGAAAAATGTGAGAAAACGGGATCCATAATACATAAAGATGCATATTGGAGCACGAGCCCTGTCGTGCACACAAACGCCCTCTCCAACCCCACTTTGTTCCATTACTCCGCTAGAAAAGCCACTTGAACTATTTATTTATTTATTTATTTTTACTATTATTATTATTTTTTTCCTTTTGCCATCCAGGAAAAGAAAGTTTCGAAATTTGAAATGATGCCTTGCATTGTTATCTCCTGTCCCACTGCAGGCACAGCATAAACACAGCGGAATGGGGGTTGGATGATCGGATGTATTTTTTTTTTTTAATAGGATATATTTTTGTTTCCACGATGTTATTTTAAGCCATTGGCTGCAAAACTGATTTTAGGGAGAGCTGGAATTGCAACGATCAAAACTACTGAAGGCTCACCTTCACTGCTGGTTCAAGAATATATCTGACGCTNGTGCTGGCACAAGTTGTTGCTCGTGACAGTTTGTCACCACCGTGTGCAATGTTTGCTAGGCAGGATCCCGAAATAACCCAATAATTGCCACTTTTCCTGCCCTGGGAAGCCTCACAGATCCACCTCGCTCCTGCCTTTCCAGTAGGGTGTTTTTGGGGGTTTTTTTTGAGCATTTGGGGATTTTTAAACTCCTTTTCCTTTAATTCTTTTCTTTCTTTAATGGGTGACTGGATAAATTCAGTGGTGGATTTTTGTGACACTAAAGCAGCAGATAAGTCTATGATGCACTCTAGCTATGTGGTTTAAAAATCCCTTACCATATGTTTTCTCACTGGAATGCCTCATCTTGCAAAATTACAGGAACCGAAGCTTAAAAACACAATTAGGTAGTTTAAAATGAAATATTAAAGAAATACCACATATTTTCTGATATGCTGGCGATGGCCTGCCTTGATTTTTTTTCCCCCTTTTTCTTTTTTATTTTTTTTCTTTCTTTTGTATTGTTCTTTGAGTTGTTCAAGGAGCCCAACTGCATTCGATTGTTGTACTAATCATGCTCCACATTTTTCTGATTAGGTTATATAGGCTGTGGTTAAATTATAAATGAAAGAATGAACTACCAGAGTACTTGTCATAACAGTATCTTTTATGTTGTTACAGAAGATTGGGGGGGGGAAGGAGGAATCAAAAAAGGCTTTTCTCTGATGAAGACTCTCCTTGCCTGTTTTGTGCTCCTTATAGGATCTGTATAGACAAGGAATGCAATTTGTTGGAGTGTTTTTCTCAGGTATTCTGAGAGCTACAGCACAATATCTGTCCACTGAGAAAAATGTGAGAAAACGGGATCCATAATACATAAAGATGCATATTGGAGCACGAGCCCTGTCGTGCACACAAACGCCCTCTCCAACCCCACTTTGTTCCATTACTCCGCTAGAAAAGCCACTTGAACTATTTATTTATTTATTTATTTTTACTATTATTATTATTTTTTTCCTTTTGCCATCCAGGAAAAGAAAGTTTCGAAATTTGAAATGATGCCTTGCATTGTTATCTCCTGTCCCACTGCAGGCACAGCATAAACACAGCGGAATGGGGGTTGGATGATCGGATGTATTTTTTTTTTTTAATAGGATATATTTTTGTTTCCACGATGTTATTTTAAGCCATTGGCTGCAAAACTGATTTTAGGGAGAGCTGGAATTGCAACGATCAAAACTACTTGACTGAAGGCTCACCTTCACTGCTGGTTCAAGAATATATCTGACGCTCCCGAAATTAAAAAAATACTGTTTAAATATCCCAGCCTTTTAGATCTTCTTTGTACAACCTCTAAAACAAGAAACACCAGAGGAATAGTGCTTCGCTGTTAAATTTCATCCTTTCCTTAAACACATCATTATTTTTTCCCGAGTTCAGCGTGGTGCAGCAGGGAGGTGTGGAAGGAGGGAAGCCTGCAGACACGGAGCAGGTTACACCCCGCGCTAAGCCGCGCGTTTAAGCGATTTCCCCGGGATTTTAAAAGCGCGGCTCCTCCTCGCTTGTTCCCCCAGCTTCCAGCACAAAGCCCTGCGCGGGTCGCTCCATGCTCTTCTCTCGCCGGAGATAAATGAGCGTCTCGAGCATCTGCCGGGATTTTGGCAGGCGGAGGGGATGCGGGCGATGCTTTAATTGCCGGGCCGGGGCAGGGGATGCGGGGCAGCCCCCGCCTGTCCCCCGTGGCAGCCGTGCCTGTGAGCGCTGCTTTTTGCACCCCTGCAACCAGCCCCAAGGCCTCTGAGGTTTTTTTTTTTTGGTTCTTTCCTTTTTT